>CM034156.1:458600203-459200203 GCA_019776745.2 Taxus chinensis | reverse complement strand
GGAATGTTATTTGTGGTTATGTTATTTATGGTTGTGCATTTCTTTGAGCTTAATCCGCAAAGCTTTGATTCCAAAAAATCATACTTTATATTAGTGCAGTATAGCAAATGTTTGACCTGCCTAGCAAAACAACTTTTCTTGAATAAAGTGGTTCTGTTTTTTATTTTATGTTCATGCATTTTTGGGGTCAGATAAGATTTGATGACCCATGCCACCTGTCAAAGCAATTTTTGAGGATAGCCTAGCATCTTAAATGACCGTCATATTATATTTTTTCATGTCAAAAAATTATACGATTTTCAATACTAATTCCTTAAACAAAATACATTTTCTATAAAATTATAGAATGACATAGAGTGGGAATGTCACGTTGCTGGTGTTTTTTCATCATATTAATAACTATGGTATGCATGAATATTAACTAGTGATTGCACCAAAAGGTGCAATGGACTCACTGATAGGGAACAAATTGGAATTTCCGAACAAAATTAATTTGTTGCAGTTTTTTGTTTGGTGTTAAAAAAGTACACATGGGTTACGAAATACTCCTGCACGAAATAAGGTTTTTTGTATTCAAATAGTTGGGATTCAAACCTAGAACCGATTGGATCTTGCCCCTTTTTGGACCCCTTTAACCACAAATTACATTCAAGTGAAAAATGCACCTCCCTCAAACCCCTTCTTCAACACCTTTCCTCCCCTTCCATTATTTCAGATCCTCCAATTTCACATCCTCAATGAATCCCCTTCAGCATTTCCATCACACATTTCACGTGCAATTGCTAGTAAATACACCTATTACTGGGAGTTAGTAAACCAAAACGTGTTTATGTTAGGAGATATTGATGCCATCTATAAATCACTTCCTTAAGGAGGGACTGTTGGATTTTGCAAGGCGTTTAGACGTTTTTAGTCATTTTAGATGTCAAAATACAACTAATTTTAAAATATGACCATCATGACTGACATGTAAATATATAATTTAAATGTCAAAATGACATGTGTATTCACAATTTGACCACCACACACACACACACATAAAAGTAAGTTACTAAATTAAATATTAAATAGACATTACACTAAATAGACATTACACATTATAAATTTGTGAATTCATGTCAAATATAATAATAAAAATGATAAAATTATATTAATATTTTATTAATGAAATATAAACATCTGCATATCTCATTGATAAAATAGAAACATCCATTAATTTTGGTTTGTAATTAGTTTTGTTTGCTTTTATTTTTATATTTATTTGATTTTTTGTTTAGCTTTATTTTATTGATTTTGATTTGTAATTGGTTTTTTTATTTTTTATTTGTTTGATTTTTTACAAATAAAGATTGTATAATGGACTAGATGCATTGGATTTGGGATTTAGCAAGAAAGGTGAAATTTGAAGATTGACTGGAAGTTGGAAACTGGAACTCATTTTCTGCAGAATTGCAAGTTTGCACCATTGATTCTTAGTGAGCCATTTCTATCATTTTCTTCAATAATTTTTTTAAATTGTAATTTGAAATTTTGTTGTAATATTCTCATAAACTTGAATGATGTTTATGGATATTCAAATTGATTAGTGCAACATTAGTTTTTATGGGGAAAAAATGAATATGTGAAAAACTATGAAATTGATTAGTCCAATGTATTACCCATAATTAAATAAAATTTGCAGAACTATGAGAGAATATTATAAGGAACGACACCCATTTAAAATTTAACTCAATTTATGTATTTTATAATAGTTATTATAAAAACAAATTTGACGTGCATATTAAATTTTAAATGCCAAATGACGTAGATATAATTTTATAGACCGTCAAACAATTTTACTATGACATGTAACATTGAACATCAAAATCCAGCACTGGGGACCTTATTAAGTTGTTACATGTTGAAGACATTTGCAAATACTCATATTATTAGGGGTCTATGAATAGTCCAAGAAAATTATTACACCCTAACTAATGTTTGATGGTTAAAATAATATATATAATATTATAATTCCTACTCATGTTTAATACATAAAATAGAATATATGATTATATATTTATAGAGGTAAATGTAATTTATTTTTAAAAGTATAGAAGAACATTACTGCAGAATAAATAATAAGAGAAGATGTGTAAAGATCATTATTGTGAAAGAAATTCACATTTTTAAACTATATTAATTTTTATTGATGTATATTAACAAATATTATTATCATTATATATTTAGTATCTCAAACCCTTAATCAACTATGTAACACATCTCTAAATGTCTTTTAAATAAAAGTATTTAAGATATTTATACTAGTTATAAGATTAATTACTTCTATAAATCATTTGCTTCAAACAAGACCTTTCTAATTTTTCATGTGAGGAATATTCCTTAAGAGAACATTTGTTAAGTGCCCCTTTGGGCAGGGCATTTGTAAGTCGCCTCTTTAGAGCATGATATAATAGATGTTTATTGAATTTTCTATATCGTGAGTTTCAGGTTAGACAATAAAGATGAGTTGCTCCGAGTCCTAAATTAATGCTTCCTTTTGGGAAGCAAACATCAAAGGACATGCATCCTTTCAAAAGTGATTTGGCGATGGTCTTCTCCTAAACCCATTCGATTTGAAGTTAGTGACTTATCAGCTGGAGCACGCACATGCTAGCATAGCCAAAGTTGTGTCTTATATCTTGTCATTGTGTGTAATTGTGTGTAAGTTATCCTATCTAGATTTCTCTTTTCGTGATCCATTGTCCATGTTAATTTAATATAAATAGGACTCCACTTCCACTTTCCAAAAGTATTTGACACTTATATCCTTACCATACAAAAATGTATGAGTCAACTATAGATTTGGTGGTCATTTTGATGGTTTAGGAGAAGAGAATGATACGCAATCAAACCTTAATGACTTCTTCCAGTTTCCTAAAGTTAATAAATACACCTCGTCTCAAATTGTTTTAAACATAATCTTCTTTCTTTTAAAAAATTGTAACTTTTTTTGCACCTTGTTTACAACAGACCCACCAAATAGTGCGTCTTCATACAATTTGTGTGCATATGGCACTTGAAAAAATTGGCACCACAAAAAAAATCCCAATTGCTTTGCATATTACATTACTCCGGACGGATTTAAATAGCATTTAATATGGTTTCTATTAAAAAACATTTTTGCCATAGTTGTGTTAAGGCAGGACTCTGGACTATAGAATAAATTGGAAAATAATATTGACACAAACCCGAATTTGCATTCATCGAAATGAGATGCAGGTACATATAATGGATGTGCATTCAATTCATCTTTAGGATGACTTTTAAGATTCTACAAGAACACAAATATTACTATAACCTAGAATTATGTAGATAATATTACATCCCCTCCTAAGCTGTAGGGGTTATAGTGAGAGCTAGCATGCCTCTGAATATTTCAAATCTCTCTTTTACAAGCATTTTTTTCAAAATATCAGCTGATTGCTTTGTGGTTCGAGAATATATCATTTTGACAAGGCCATCTTTCACATAATACCAAATCAAATGGAACTTGGTGTTGATGTGCTTGGTTCAATCATGAAATACTAGATTTTTTGCCATTTGGATTGTAGAAGTGTTATCGACCATGAGTGGTCGATAAAACTTGTTTTGGTCAATAAAACTTGTTTTTCCTACAAATCCACAAGAATCCTTCTAAGCAAGTCGTTGGGTTCGTGTTCGTGTTCGTGTTCGTGTTCGTCGAAAATGAAATTCGATTCGACAATTGATAAAATTCAAGAAAAAAAATCATCAATAAATTCAAATTATGTAAATCTACATTTTTTATTATTTTATCCATAAATTAAGTTTTTAACTTTAAAAGCATTAAAAGTTTACAATTAAATAATAAATAGTAAATACTAGTTAAGTTATAAATTATAACTGTCTAACAATTAATAAATTATAAATTTATAACTTTAAAAAATAAACCCTAACATTTTTATTATTTTATCAGTAGATTATATTTTTAATTTTAAAATATATTGAAAATATATAATTAAATAATAAATAGTTAGCAATTGCCAAATTATAAATAATAACTAAAGTCTAATTATTAATAAATTATAATTTTATAACTTATAAAATAACCCATAGCTTTAAAAAACCTGACCGTAAGCTTAATGAATTGATAAAGTTCATGGTCGATGGGGTGGGAGTGGTGCGGTCAAGTCACATGGTTTTGTGCTTGCCCACCCATGTTCAAATCCCCCCAAGGCACGATCCTCCTCGGAGGTGGTTCGCCGCTAGATGCGGCATCTCTACTCGTGCTGACACTGGTGGTTGCTCCTCTCGCTACTGACACTGGTGGCTCCTCCTCTCGTTGCTGACATTGGTGGCCCTTCCTCCTCTCATTGCTGGCTTCTCCTCTCGCTGCTGACGCTAGTGGCTACTTCTCCTCTCGCTGCTGACGTTGGTGGCTCCTCCTCTCGATGCTGACGTTGGTGGCTTCTCCTCTCGCTAGTGGCTACTTCGCTCGCTGCTACTCCTCTCATTGTTGTCTTTGGTGGCTTCTCCTCTCGCTGGTGGCTTCTCCTCTCGTTGCTAACGTTGGTGGCTTCTCCTCTCGCTGTTGATGTTGGTGGTTGCTCCTCTCGCTGCCGACGTTGGCGGTTGCTCCTCTCGCTGCTGACGCTGGTGGCTGCTCCTCTCGCTTTTGTCACTGCTAGTTGTCCCACTCGTTGCGATAGTTGTCGTTGGTCGTTGCATCTTCACTATAGTTTCATGGTTGCTTCAATTGGGTTCCTAATGGTGGTCCCCTTCATTGTAACCTAGGTTGTGAATCCTCTCAAAAATCCTCAATTGTACAAGGATGTGGGTCCTTTCAACACCCTCAGTTTACCCTAATTCCAAAAAAAAATTGATAATGTTCATGAAAATAAATAAGCACAAAACAATAAAAACCTAATATAAAACTAAACACAAACATAAAAAAACGAAAGTAACGCTATAAATCTAATGATAAACAAGGCCATGAAATGGCAAATCCTACTGAAGAAAATGTATTTGAGTCAAAGAATTGAATAGGATGCTTTATTGTTTGTATGAGAGTGAGAGCTTCATTGCAGAAGCCATTTTTGTGCCTATCCTTCAATCAATGGTTTCAAGGCGGGATAATGTAAGCAATAACTGAAAATTCATAATATACACCTGATAGTCGCATTTTCTTAAATGTTTGCAGTCTGTTAAAGTGACCCATTGATTGTACATGTGTTGTCAAGGAATTGCATGCCCTGTAATCAGCAATTGAATGTTAACCAAGACAATCAACTGAACAGGGAGTTGGGCAACATAAAATGCACTGTACAATGTTTAAGGTGATTAATGTTATTGATGTCAACGGAGAAGCCACTAAGCTTTGCAAATGTATTAGCCAGGTCAGATGTTGCAATGGAAGCAAGAATGGTGGTAACACTTCAACTCATTGACAATGGACTAAGAAGGTTGTTTCGCAGGTGTATAGTGCTTTGCATCTACATGTGTATAGAATGTCGAAGTTTTAAAATGGTTGTTGTTTTTTAGCTCAAGGACATTTTTATAAAGACACAGTAAAGCAAGAGGAGGTCAGTTAGCCATTGAATCTTTTAGATAAGAGCGGGTGTTTTTAGATGGACAGACATCACATAGATATGGACATTTCAGGCATAGAACTCACAAAGAGGGAAACTAAAGAAGCATGATTTCAGGATGGTATAGCAAACAAAGATTACACACAGAAATCGTCTTTTCTTTTCTTTTGACATGACTTGGACTGACAAACAAACTAAGAAATAATCAACTAAACCAGACAAAAACTTGAAAGATTGACGAAATACATAAAATATTTTATATTTTATATGTTCAATGTATATTTTAGGGACCTTAAGATGAATTTTTGCCATGTCTGAGTCTATATCTTTGCTTCATGATGCCTTCATCAATATCTCTATATCTCTGAAAGCAGAAATGAAAATTGAAAATAATATAAAAGCGTAAAGGTCCTCTTTTGGGTTACATCATAGCAAGCATGCCTCCTGGAAAAATGAGACCTTACAAGAACAGCAGGACATTTTCATTGCACCCTGTATATCGCTAAAATTATGCACTCCTCTGGTAAGGCGAAGATTCAATCTATTAAATTTGTTATATTTATTAGGCTTGAGCTGAAACGGTAGGGGAACGCCGATGGTGGACGAAAAAGAGGGAACTTCACTTTTCACCGAGGATTTGTACACCAAGAGCAATTTCTACATCAGTTGTGCCATTGCTAACAAAAATATTGGTAAATTTATGTCTTGTTCAGACTGAAAAAAGCGGATTTGAGTGTGAGAGTGAGAAAAAGGAATAAATTTGACTCGAAATAAGATTCCGCGCGGTTGATATATTGACGAGTTGGATTGATTCCTTGGTTGTGTGTGCCATGTTGAGTGTGAATTAAAAGTCTAAAGAGAGTTTAGGAGGTTGTACCGTTGTTAAACAAAGTGGTGCTCAGCGCCACCGTTTTCGTTTTGTACCCTGTGTTGTACAAGTTGTCGTACCCGCACACCCCTCCTGAAATTCATACAAATCGACAGATAAATTAATACCCATTATAGTTGTAATACTTCAAATGGAAACGAAAAGATCAAAAAAATAGCTGCAAAGAAAATTACAGTACCCATGGTACCTAAGGCATCACCACCTCCATAGATCGTCGCATGGGTGCGACTCCACCTGGCGCGGCCATCCGCAGCTGCTTGCATAATTATAACCAGGATTCCCACAATTGTACACATTACGAACTTTATCAACGCCATAATATCCAGATGACCAACGTTCTATTTCTATATTTCCTTATTAAAAATGTTCTCTCTCTGCGTTTTCCAAGGCTCGGAGATATGTGTATATATAGAAAGCCATTTTCCAGATCTATTATTCTCAATAATTGGGCTACCCGTGAAGCTTGTGGAAACATTGAATAAAATATTTTGCAATGGGTCAGAGAGTAGTTTGTTTGAATTTGTAGTTGAAGCTCCGCTAGGATCGGTTTTTGGAACATGGTGCGTGCTTTCACGTTGTTGCAGATGGGGCCATAATTAAAATGGCTAAAAACTTGCTCACGTCTTGATTTTGTTCTTGCATTAACGTCCAAAAGGGAAGCATTGGATGGGTGACCACTGACGGCGACCACGTGGCTGCATGGAGTAGGAAATGTGCGAGAGCGTTATCACGTGGACGTGTTTTTTGTTCAGCTATGATTTCGGCATGCGGAGAGATGGGGCTGTCTAGTACACATTTACATTGCCCCAAAATTGTCGCCATGCATCCATCAAATCCGGAGTAACTATCAAATCATGTCTATCAAAATAATATCTAAACTTTAGGGTGGAAGAAATATTTTCCATGTAGCATTTTTCTATTCATCATCAACAAAAGCTCTTTTTAACTAATAAAAAAATTGTGTGCACATTGAGAATAAAGGCTCCAACCAATAGAATTAAAATAAAAAGTTTATCTTTTTACAAATAAAATGAATTTGGACAAACAAACTTTAGTAAAAAAAATCTAAATACAGGTGGCAAACTCTAATTGATACATAAGATAAGATAAGATAAATATATTAAATGTCCGAAAAATGACCACAAAGTAGGTCAATGGGACTGTAACAGTACAAACGTGCGAAGGACACAGCAGAGGAACAAAAAGGTCTTGAGAAACAACCAAGAGAGAGAAGAAGAAAAGAGGGGGAGAAGAGAGGAATGGGCAGGAAAGAGGGCCCGGCGAAAGCCTGCTGAGAACAACGGAGTCAAAGCAAGCGGAGGAAGAAAGGAAATGATGAGAAGAGGAGGCCCCCTCAACAAGCTTTCGAAGCTGACTAGAAAGAAGTTAGTGATGTGTTGGAATCTGGGACCAGAAGCTCTGTAAGAACTAGGGTGTTGATGTTTGGAGGAGGGGAGAGCTCTCCGCGTGCGCCTGGTGGACCTCAGATGTCCTCTGTGGAAGGAATGTCCCGAATTGGTGAGTGTCTGACCATCGCTAGTCTGTGAGGTAATACCCCGACCCCGAACAGATCTAGTCGGATAGTCATGAATGGTGTCGTTGTCGCTTAGTGTCCCTATTAGTGGAGAGCACTGTGAAAAAGGAAGTGATCAGCTACGTAGTTCCCTTGCCTAGAAGGGGGCTGAAGGGTCTCCACCTGAAGCCGGAGAGCCTCCTGAAGATAAAGAGTAAGGCATCTCTGATCATGACATCTGAAGAAGTCAGTGAATGTCGGAACGCTCTCTAAACAGACATTGGAATCTACCTCTGATCTCGTAGTAGATGGGGCAACAGAAAATGAAGTGCTTTTCCATTTTGATCTCCTAGAGGGAGTAGATCTAGAAAATATGATCAGAACGATCAACATGATGATCACTCTCAACTCTGAGTCTATGAGAGCCAACCCTGAACTGACCAAGTGAAATACGAAGGGCGTGTGTCCAATGTCGGGAGATATACTGGGGCCGGGAGATAAGACCATTGTTGATCTCAAGAAAATGCGCGGCATAGAAGGCCATCTTCGGACGTAACTCACAAAGAGGGTTGGTCCAGGTATACTGGATGAATTTCCTGTAGATATCATCTCTAATGATCTTGTTCAGGTCCTGCTTGTTGGGAAGGAGATGGGCGGGAGCATCCAGGGTGAAGATGTACAGAGGAAGGAGATCAATCTGAATACCAATAGACTAAAGCAGCCGAGAAACACTGGCGTACCAACAACGAGAACCTCCAAACTGGTCCGTTGAAGCAATTGTCATAGAGGAGCAGTACGCAAGGTAAGGATACATGTCCATGCCCACAGAGGAGTCAGCAAGCTTCGGATGCGATGTAGAGGGAAACTAGGCTAAAGATTGTTTCCAGCCTAAAGGGACAAGCGCCAAACTCTGCCAGGATAATATTGTGAGGAATAGTTTCCTTGCATCTGATGAAGCGTCTGAGAAGAAGGATCTGAACTCTTTCCACCGCAGCCCAGTTAGACTCAAATAAGGAAGGTCCCCAAATCTCCGAGCCATAAAGAATAGTGGGTCTGACAAGAGAGTCAGAAAGAGATAGTTTGGACAGGGTGTCCTGGAAATGATGGCGGAAGCATTGCCTCTCCAAGATCGCCAAGGAGCCATAGCCTTTATTTACACAGGGCTGAAGTGTCAGTCGTAGACTGAAGCGAGGTCCAGAAAAGAGTACACCCAAGTAGGTATAAGAGGTAGTGATCTCAAGCTCCTCCCCCTTGTAGAAGAAGTGGAACTCAGAAGTCTTCAGGGCATTGAAGATCATGACTTTGGTTTTAGCAAGATTAACTTCAGCTGCTGTGGTCGCAAAAGAGGGCTAAGGCATCCAATTGTCTCTGTAGGCCCTCTGCCGAGGAGGCCAGAAGGACAACATCATCTGCAAAGAGAAGAATATAGATCAGAACCTGGTGGAGAAGACACCCGTCACCCTCCTGGATGTGATCCTTGAGAAAATCCTCCAACTCATCCATATAGATACTGAACAAAGTGGGCGACAAAGGGCAGCCTTGTTTGACCCCAATGGTGCTCCTGATGAAGTCAGAGAACCAATAGCAGTACAAAGACGGCCCAAAACCTCCTCGTATAGGCACATGATGGCAACAAGAAGAGTCTCAGAAATCCCAATCTCTCTAAGACGCAGGAAGAGGGCTTCCTGCGGGACAGAGTCGAAGGCTTTCCGAAGGTCGACAAAGCAGCAGAACACCTTGGAAGAACGGTGACGTGCTTCCTCAATGATGGCCCGAAGAGTGAGGATGTGGTTCGTAGTCAGGTAGGTTGGACGAAAACCCCACCTGTCCCTGGCCCTGCAGTGGTTATGGTCTAGAAATTTTGATAGTCGCATGTGGAGGACAGTAGCATAAAGCTTGGCGAATGTGTGACCTACCATGATCGTTCTATAGTTGTTGGGATCCGAGGTAGGGCCCGATTTGTGGATAGGGTGAATAATGTGGTGGGACCAAGCACTTGGAAATCCTGTACAAACCACCTGGTTGAAGAGATCCACTAAATAGTTGTTCAGAATGCTAATCCCATGTTTGAAAAGTTCCGCCTGAAAGCCCTCTTCATCTGTTGCCCTGCTACTATTCATAGCTGAAATGGCCTTTTTAACATATGTGTGGGTGAAGATGTGGCAAATGGGGAGGGGAAACCACCTGAATCTGGGACTTGGCAGGGACATCATAAAGGGTGGAGGTGTGGGTGTACATGGAGCTGGGATCTAAGTCAAGCGGGAGAGGGGAGTGCCGGGGTAGAATGGTATGCCAGAAATGACCTTTTTTACTTGGGGGAGTGTAAGAAAATGGAAGGAGGCGAAACCACTTGACTCTACGGGCTAAGGGGACATCTAAAGGGTGTGTGGGCATACATGGAGCTGGGATCTAAGAAAGAGGGGAGACCGGGGGATGGTGCACCAGAAATGCTTGGGAGAGTGTAAGAGGGACTCGCGGAGCTCGTCTCCGCCGAGAAATGAACATGCGTTTTTTGTGGCGAAGAAGGTCGCGATAAGCGGACTTGAGAGAGGGAAAGCAGGGGGGATCGTGAACAAAAGCATGACAAAGTTGTCGGTGGAGGGCTTTACATTCCTCATCATACCATTGGTTCATAGGACAAGTTTTTTTGTTAGATGGGGTGAGGGTAACATGGGGGTAGGACCTAGAGGCAGCCTCGTGGATAATGGAAGAAAGGAGGTTGTACTTCGTGCAAGTGGGGAGAGAGGTGAACTGAGGCTCAGGAGGAAGAAGTTGACGAAGGTGGAAAGAGAAGGTTACAGGATCACCTTCACCAAAATTTAGGATAGTACGTGGTGGGAAACGAAGATGAGGAAGATCCTGGGGGGTTAACCTATAGGGAGAAGGAAAGGGAAGCATGATCAGCAAGGGGGATGGGGAGATGGAAAGGTGATGGATGTGAGGAATCAGGTTAGAGGAAGATAGAATGTAGTCCACAACACTAGCCCCTCCACAATGAGGTGTACAGGTGAAAAATCTAGAGTTAGGAAAGCATGGAATACCATTCAAAATTACGAGCCGTGAGACTCACCCAACGGTAAGAGATGTAGGCCATAGGAAGTCAAGGGTCCTGCAGAGTCCTCTGACACCCTTTGGAGACCGATAGAGTCAGGATCAACCTTGGAAGTACAAAACACATCACCGGTCCTGTCATGAGAAGGGACCTGGAAGTTTCTGGTCCGTGCATTGAAATCCCCCAAAAGAATGACCTCTCCCAATAGCAGAAAATTGAGAAATACCTGTGTAGAGGTCGAAGAAGGGGTCCTGTCAGGGCCATTATGAATGGCATATGGAGGAGGAGGCAGGGGGAAGTAACAAACCGCAAAGAAAAAGTCTCTGAGGTGGGGCGAGGACTGATTAAGCCGCACCCAGAGGAAGCGGGAAAATTCGTCCATAGCGACCACCGAAATGCTGTTTTGGAAAGTATCTCTGACTAGGCAAGCAACCCCGCCAGAACCTCTGACACCACCAGAACTTCTAGTCTCCTGCCTACAAACCGAAAGCCAGTGGAACCCCTTAATTTCTGGGAGGGGGCGAACAAGACTCTCATGAGTCTCAGCGACAAAAAAGAGGTCTGAAGAGCCCAGAGCATCATATAGAACATCCGGAGAAGACCAGAATAATTCATTACCATTCTAGCAAGTGATGGAAATGTTCCTGTTCCGCTGTCCCTACCCAGTAAAGACCGTCATTTGGAACCGGATCCGGGAGACCAACCGGGGGGGAAGGTGTCACCGATAACAAGTTTGAGGTTGCAAATAACAGCCCACTTGCCTGCTTTTCTAACTGTCATCACCACTTCCCGAGATTGTTTGAGTTCAACCACCTGTGCGCTAGTGAGGTTTTCGTCAAGGAAGATTTTATTAGGAAGGGAGAATAGATTGCATTTGGCTCTGAGTGCTCGGAGTCTATCTTCCACTGATTTAAAACAAAGAAACAGCGTTAAGTTTAATCCAAGTCAGGCTCTGTCTAGTTGCACATCGGGAAGCTGCAATTTATCGGTGAGAAAGTGGGAGCCTATGGCCATCGGGTCTGAAGAAGGGGAAGATGTAGGCAGCCCTCTCACTTTGAGATTGAGTTCCCTAGCAAGTCTAGTTCGTTCCTAAGAAAATGAGTATTTGTTTTGGTGGAGACAATATACCTGCCTTTAGCAGGGTTATAAATGTAGACATTGATTTAAATGTTTTAATTTTAGGTTTTAATATTTTATAAGTTTAACCTAAAATGTTAACCTATGGATTTAAAATTTTCCAACAGGCAGTGGTGGTGAAGAAACATGGTTTGAAGGAATTCAACACAGGTCGGGGTTGTAACCTACAACACAAAAGCCCACATGACAACTTGCAACATAGAAGCCCACGTAGTCATTCAAGCCCACACAGACTACGCAACAATAAGTTAGCAAACCGGATGCCAGGAATCTTCAACAACCGCAACATGTAATGCACCAAATAGAAAATTTCAAATTTTCACTCATTGTATTTTGAAAATGGCGGCTTGTCAATGAACATTTGTTAACTTATAATCATGAAACTCACAGAGGTTATACCGATTTAAATTTAAAAAAAAACATTGAACTTTCGTCTTAATTTTAATAGTTTTTATCTATCTTCTTTGTGATCCCCAAATTTTGAATTTATTATTCGAAATTCGGCAGACCCTATGAAATAGATTCTTAGACATAATATTTCTCTAGTACTGCCTTTTAAGCCGCCACATATTTTGAAAATTTTGGCACCAACTACTTCTTTGACTTACATATGATGGCTATTGATCCTAAATTCATCGCAAAACCTGAAGTACATTTCCTATCTTCAAAATCACATGCATAGTCTGAATATGAATATCCATCTAGTTTGAAATCTACTCTCCTATTTGCCGACGATATTGTTCTACTCGCCTCTTCTCCTGAGAGGCTTCAGAGACAGCTTGATGCTCTTGCTTTATTCTGTGATCTTCGGCATTTGACGATCAATATGGGTAAGACCAAGGTCATGGTCTTCAACGGGTTGCGGGCATCACACATCCATTTCTTCTTCAAGGGGCAGGAGGTTGAAATTACTAATACATACACCTACCTGGGAGTCCAGTTCTCAGGGCCTAGATTCAGTATGAGGCACGCTCTTCAGCCAAGGGTGAATAAAGGGTATGGGTCTCTTGCCATTCTCGAGAGACAGTGTTTTCGGCACCACTTCTAGGACATCTCCTCCAAGATGTTTCTTATGAACTCCCTCATCTACCCCACTGTTCTTTATGGGTCTGTTGTCTGGGGGCCCTCCCTTTTGGACACAGATTGGGCTTCCGCCGAGAGGATTCAGACTCTCCTCCTTCAACGTTTCATCAGATGCAAACAAACAATCCCCTAGCATATTATTTTGGCTGAGTTCGGAACCTGAACTTTCCGTGTGGAGACTATATTTGACATATCATCCTTTCTTCACCGTATCAGGAGGTTTGGTGATCTCTCCGATGCGCAAGACAAGTATCCATATCTCGCCTATTGTTCCTGTGAGTATTGCCCAGGTTGTGGGCCAGTTGGTTGGTTTGCCAAGACTTCCACCTTGTTTGATTCAGTTGGTATCCAAATTGATCGTGTCCCCCCTTTCCAGTATTCCCTAAATGCACCCAGTCATCTCTTGCCCACCAAGCAAGTGTTGAACAGGTCCATTTGGGAAGATATCTACAGGAGCTTCATTCAGACTACTTGGGTGAACCCTCCTTGGGGGTTTGCGCCCTAAGATGTCCTTTTATGCAAAGCACTTTCTTGAGATCAGAGATGGGCTCATCATTCGCCCTCAGTACACCTCTCGTCATTGGGTGCATGCCCTCCGTATACCTCTGGGTCAATTTCGAGTTGACTCCCACAGACTCCGGTGTGAGACTGATCACCACATTGATGGGCATGATAGACTTTGTAGGATCTCTAGCCTTCAATGAGGTGGAGACCGAGACTCATTTCATCTTTTGCTGCCCCATATACTATGAGATCAGAGGACGATTTCACTATCTCTTCAGAGAGATTCAGACTCTCCCGGTTTTCTTCAGAGATATTGACCAGCGATGTCTTGCCCTCTACATCCGTGAGTCTTTGCTGCTCCTGGACCAGATACTTCATCCCCCTCCGAGAGTCATCCCCACGAGATGAATTACAACCTTCTTTCCGGTTCTACCCGCAGGTGGAGGAACTAAACGACAAAGCTTTTCTGACCCGGATACAGTGCATAGATCAGTTCGTCCCCGGTTGGACCTTCACATTTCCCTCGATCACCACCAACAAAATCGGATGCACACACATACCAGAGGGCAGTCCAGCTCCATTCGCCCCCCTGGCCTTCGCGTCAGTCTCAGATCTCAGCAGGGAAGGAGGTTTTCGCCCCCATCGTCGGGTTGCCAGTCCATCAGGAGCTTCTTTTCGTCGGCCTCTAATGTTAGGAGGGGTGTGGCTACCATTCTTGATTAGACCATTGGTCCTCGTTTGTCCCCCCTTCTTTCCCTTCTTTGCTTCCCTCGTTTCTCTCCCCTACTTGCTCCATTGCCCCCGCCTGTGAGGGTATTGGCTTTGGGTTTCCTTTCTATTGTCTTTTCTCTTCTTCTCTTCTTTTCTATTTTTGGGAACTCGTTTTGAGTTGTCCCCGCGCGCACTTTGTATATTGTTTGGACTGCAGTCCCATTGACCTGCTTTTGTGGTCATTCGTTGGACATTAATATATTTATCTTATCTTATCTCTTGGAGTATTTTAGCCCAAAATTCTAAGTTCCATTCACAAATTGAAAAACTCTCTTTGTTGCTACCCAATGGCTTTCTTTCAATGGGGGCTGCGTCTATGAAAGAAGGTACTCAGATCCATAAAAATTTGAAACTTTTTTCAAAGGCCATTGGTTAGGATATTAATAGACATAAGTCAAAAATAATTTTCTTCCATTGCTCGCCAAGGTTGGAACAAGACATATTGAGAAAACTTGGATTTCAGAAGACCACATTGCCTTTAAAATATTTGGGTATCCTATTGGGCTCCAAAAGAATCTCTGATTAGGGCTGGCTACCTGCTAAGATCTAACAAAAATTTAGTAATTGGACTAATAGAGTGTTATCATCAGGGGGAAGAGTAACCTTAATCAAAGCTGTGTTGCAAGCTATTACTGTATATTTTGCTTCTCTCCTGAATATTTCAGCAACAATCCTGTACCATTTAGATTCTGTTAGTCAAAAATTCCTATGGTCAGGCATTGAATAGGCTTGGAAATGACATCTCTTTAAGTGGACAACCTTGTGTCTGCCAAAGAAAGAGGTAGGATTGGGATTCAAAGCTAGCGTCTCGAATAACAAAGCCCTGGTAGTAAAATTATATTGGAGACTTCTGCAAAATCCGGACCAGTTATGGAGTATTAATATAAGAGAAAAATATACACATGGAATGAGACCCCATGACATAGTCTGATACTTGTGACCTTCCCGAGGATCTTCCTTTCTTTCAGTTCTCAGAATTGGAGAAGGAATTGTAAAGCAACAAATGTTTTGGAAATTTCCAGTGTTACCTGACGGGGGGACGGGGGGGGGGGGTTTCCGAGACGGCAAAAAAATTCCAAATTTTGGGGACGGCAGAGGGACAGCTGATTAAAAAAAATATAAATATTTAAAATAAAAAGATATAGTGACTAAATTATATAAATAAGCTGAAATAAAACCATTTGAGACTCAAATAAGGTGAAACTTGAACTCATAAACATCAAATACACTATAAACTTTAATAGTCTAATATCAATATGTTAAACAGTTAATGTCATAAATTGAAAATTCATAATACATATTTGAATTTTTGATTCTTGAGACAAGCTGAGATTTCAAGCTGAAATTATGAAATTTCATAGTAAAACCATTCTAAAATACGATTGATCAAGTGACAATAGCTAATATTCATATCATTAATCTCATAGCCAAATACACCAACAATTGTCTATTGTCAATATTACAAAAAAAAAGAGGACAACTACAAGTATCAGCCTAAAAATTAGAATCTCCATCTAAAGCAATATCCATGAACTCCTCGCTAGGTAGTAGTATCCTCGTCCTCAAAGGTAAGCCCAATCAATCCTCCACTACAAAGTGTTGCCCTCTTCAACCTGCCTCGGCTCCTGCGGGATCTACATCCCACCGTAATGCTGGAGTCTGTTTGTACTCAGGTGTCTTGCGATCTATAAAACGCAAAGCACTGTGTACAGCTACAAGTTTCTCCGCTCTCGCAGAGGTAAGCCTATTCCTCTTAAGAGAGTATATCCAAACCATAAGTAGACCAGTTCCTCTCAGAGGCAGAGGAGCTAGAAACCTGGGAAAGGAGGCAAATGGCAAGTGGTCGCAGCAGCAATCCCTGGAAGCCCATACAGTCGCCACCCAACTCACTAGTTTCTCCTGTGCTAATGCTACGCTATCTGCCTTTGCTAATGTTTTGTACCCATCAAGTTCAGTGAAGTCAAGCCACTCCATTCTGATTTGTGAAGCCTCTTGTAGAATGTACATTTTTTAAAAGGCCTTCATAAGGCCCTTCTTCACCTCATCATCATCCAATGGGACAACTCTTCCTGGCCTCTGCACATACCATTTGAGATTTAGTGCATACGCAGCCATATGAAGGAGGAGTGTTCAACTTCTCTCATCTCCGCTGAATAATGGGTTGTATATGTTCATTATAGAACTCCAAAGTGAGGTCCCTCACCCGAATAGCTGCCTTCATTTTCCCAAGCATGCTATCAATGCACTTGTAGATCTCACCAAGATTGGGGCTGTTAGAATCCCCATATTTTGATGACACTAAAAACTGGAGCTATAATTGATATGATGTATTTCATATCAACCAAAAATGTTTCCCGCAACACCACTTCCTTCCCTCTTTTCCCTTGATCTATCTTGGACTCACACCACCTAGTCCAATCCTGTGTCATTATCATAATTTGCAGGGGCTCCTACAACTCGGACATCCTCTCCAACAAAACAAAATAGGATGCAAAGCAGGTGTCAATTGGTTTCAAAAATTCCTTCTTCGAAAATTTTCGAAAAAGTGCCAATGACGTGTGTTGATTGCATATGAACTTCTGCACATCTCTGGCATCAGTCACTATCTGGTTAACCCACTGAATCTTCCCTATGTCTTTTAGTGCATTTTTCATGGCATGCACACAAAATGGAGTCTAATAAATATGCCTATATTCCCGCTCCACTAGCTTGCATGCTTCTTTGCACACATAAGTTGCATCTGTGATAACCTGTACAACATTTTGAAGGTCCAACCTCCTCAATGGCATCCTTCAAAATCTGATACTGAAACTTAGCATCTTTTCACTTCCCAAAACAATCAATTGCTCTCAAGAAGTACGGCCCATTTTTGCAAGAGACAATGATATTGATGACAGGACGGTGTCTAATATTCGTCCACCCATCTATGATAATGCTGCATCCATGTGACACCCATGTCACCTTCATCTCCTCCATCAATACATTAATCTTGGAATAATTTCTATCTAAGATTGTTGTCCTGAGTTTTGTGTCTCCAGGAGGCACATAACTTGTCCTTGCTTTTGCAACCTTAGTCATAGCCTCCTTGTAATAAGGAGAGCGAGTGGCATTAAATGGATTTCCAGCAGTATAGAAAAATTTCCCAATAGGCATCATCTGCCTCTTCCCTTGCCTTTGAATCAAACATGTCAATAATTGAATTTGGGGCTGCCCCCACGGCCTTTCTCTTCCCTCTGCTTTCTGCTTCTAACACTTAAAAACTAGAACCCGCCAGAGTATTAGGAAGTTTACCAGTCCTATGAGTGCTCAATGGAGTAGTAGCCGTAGAACCACGAACTTCTGGCACATTGCCCGTGGTATTTCCATGGAAGATTCTCACCATCTCAGCTCTCTGCTCTAGTGCAAGACCCTTACAAGTATCAATCCCCCTTCTTGTAAGATGTAACAAGTGTGCATTGGTCCTAGTTATACTACCATGCCAAGTTAGTGCACATATGTTGCACTTCCATACTTTGCTCCCCCCTCGAGACTTGGAGATGGGGTTATCAATTATTTGGGCAAATTGTTGCAATGGCTTCTTCTTATCAAATGGTCAAATGGCAAATTTGGACAACATTTGAGAGGGGCAATTGGTAGCACTACCAGCTGAACTACCAGTTGCCATTGCCACTACAGTTTGTGCCCCTTCTTCACTCTCCCCCCATTGTGGCATCACCAACTCTTCTACGGCCACCTATCTCAACTTCCTGTTCAAACCCTCTCCTGCTCTGATTCATGCTCTGATTCATACTCATACTCAGTCTCAGTAGAAGAACTCATGGTGATGATTGCTGCAAATGAATGAAAAACAACCATAACTATATGATTGATTGATTATATAAAAAAAGTAACCAATATGCATTTTTTTTAAATCCTACAAACTATATGCGACGTGTGTGATTAAAATTGTGAATGTAGATTTAAATTTTACAACCAACAGACCCTAAAAAATGCAGTTCTAGGGCTTAAATTAGCAAGAAAATGCATTTAAAAAAACGTAACCATTTAAATTTTATAACCAAAACCCTATGCAAGATGAATGATTTTAAATCCCACAAAATATGTGCCTAATGTAGATGCAAATGCTAAAAAACAACCCCTAAAAAATGCAACATATAATCTAAATTTTTAACTAGAAATAAAAATAGTAATTAAAAAAAAAAATGTAACCATTTACTATTGTAGTTTTGTTAAATCCTACAAACCCTATGCATGATTGCATTGTGAATGTAGATGCAAATGCTAAAAAACATCCCCTTAAAAATGCAAATATAAGATAAATTTTAAAAAAGAAATTAAAATGTAATTTAAAAAAAAAACGTAACCATTTACAACCAAACCCTATGCAATATGCATTTTTTTAAATCCTACAAACTCCATGCATGATTACATTGTGAATGTAGATGCAAATGCTAAAAAACAGCCCCTAAAAAATGCAAATATAAATTATAATCTAAATTTTTTAAAATAAAAAAAAACTTTTACGGGTATTGTAAGCAAATAAAATTATAAATACCTAAATACCTCTTGCTTGCTCTCACTCTTGCTCTTCCTCTTGCTCTTGCTCTTACTCTCACTCTTGCTCTTGTTCTTGCTTGGTGTGAATATGAAATGAGCCCATAATGTAAATTTATAACATAAAATTGCACTTTTAGGGTTAGGGTTAAGTTACTAATGCTCTTTTTTTATTATTAGTGATTTACAATTTAAAAAAAAGGGTTGAAGTGTTGTTTTTTATGTTTGGAAATGCGGCTGACCACATGGGGGACGTCTAGACGTCCCCCCCACGCCCCCCACATCCCCCACGTTTCCCCGTCCCCCAGGCATTTCCCATCATTTCCAGACGTCCCCAGGACATTTCCCAACCAAAAAAAAAAACGGGAAACGTGGGAGAAACGTTTCCCCCACGTCCACAGGACGACCGGGACGTCCAGAACGTGTCAATTTGGGGGGGGGGGGGGCGTCCCCGCGTAACTATGTTATGAGGAGATCATCCACATATACAACTAAATATACAATTGTTTCGTCAATTAACCTGACAAATCTTGAGATGCATCTTCAAATTCCAAACACTTAAAGTTCATGCTCAAGAGGTGTTTAGTGAGATCACCAATTCGCACACATTTTATTCTTGAACTTCAACTACAAAACCTTTTGGTTGAGTCATGTAAATTGTTTCTTTGAGATCATCATTTAGAAAGGAGTTTTCACATCCATCTAATGGATTTTCCCTCTGTTTTGTGCTTTCAAAGCCAAAAAAACCCGAATGGTGGTCCATTTCGCTATTAGTGCAAAGATCTCTTAGTTTATCCCTTCTTTTTTAGCATATCCCTTTGCAACAAGCCTTGCTTTGTGTTTCTCAAGTGATCCTTCTACTTTGCATTTGTTTCGAAAGACCCACTTGCAACCAATTGGTTTGCAATTGAGTGGAGGATCAACCAATTCTCAAGTTCCATTCTTGACCAAGACATCATCTTCAATCTTCATTGCTTTTCTCCACACATCAAGCTTGTCAACATGTTTGACATAAATTGGTTCTAAAGCAAAAGTAATATTGATTTTTTCTTTTGAATGGCCTCCCAAGATAAATGTTTCTAACTTTTAGTTATCTTGAATCTCTTCTAGGAACTTGACTGCCTGTTGGTTGGCTTTTATGCACTTGTGGTGCATGTTTTTCTGACTTCATTATGTTTAATACCTGTCAATATCTATGCGGCCCACTTTAGCATCTTTTCTATGTTTCTTACAGAACAATTGGTGCCTCATTTTCTTGATTTGAAGCTCCATCTTTTGGTTGATCTGAAAACATGTTTTTATCTTCTAATGAAGTTTTAATTACCCTCAGGGAAGTTCCTTTTACAATTACTAGAGGAAAAACATATTCCAAAATATATGCCCCCCTTTAATGTTTGGAATCTCCTTGAAAAACATTAAAATTTGCAAAATTCTGAGTTGACTTAATTGTTGATCAATGTTGGGTGTGTCATGTGGCTTCACAAGAAACAACATCTCTTGCAATGAAAAAATTCTTGTTTTTATCATCATACAGTCTACAGGCCTTTGAGGATTCAGAATATCCCAAAAGGATACATTTTTTACTCTTGTGGTCTAACTTGTTCCTTTTCTCCATGGGAATCAATGGATAGCATGTGGATCTGAAAATCCAAACATGCCGCAGTGAAGGAAGATGACCACACCAAACTTCATATGAAGTCTTCATTTGAAAGGTTGCAGAAATGTGATCTATTGCGGAGACATACTACTGTTCAAGTTGTTTCTACCCAGAAATACAGTTTTACTCCTTTGAAATACATCATTGCCCTAACCATATTCATAATAGTTTTGTTCATCCTCTCCACTACTCCATTTTGATGAGGAGTTTCACGGACTACGAGATGATGCTTGATCCCATTTTTATTGAGGTAGGCTTCAAACAGTGAATTCACCACCATTATTAGTCCTCAATATGCCACTATGGGATTGTGCTTCATTTTTAACCATTGTACGAAGTTTTTCATAAATTTTCAAAAGCTTCCGATTTTTGCTTCAAAAGATAGATCCAAGTCATTCTACTATAGTCATCAATGAACAACATGAAGTAGTTATTACCACCATCTAAAAGAACTAGTAGTGGACCACAAAAATCAGAGTGGATCAGCTGCAATTTCCTTTCAACTCTCTAGTTTGATTTTTGAAAAAAATCTCTTTTTTGTTTAGCCAAGATGCATGCTTCACATTTTTCAATCGTTTTGGGCAAGGTTGGAAAACCTACAACACCATTCTTTTGCATTGTTCAAATGTTGTCATAGTTGGTATGCCCAAATCTTGCATGCCAAAAAAGACTTGGTGAGATTCTTCCTTCAAAAAGATGAGTGGAGTTTCTTGAAATTGAAGTCCCTCCTTTGAGTTTCAATAACTTTCCTTACTTAAATGTAGTCAATTGTATTATCATATTTTCTTTTTGATTTTTACCTCTCCATCATCCCAAAAATGGAGTGGCCTTGTTTTAGAATGAGTACCAAGGACAACAAGCTGCATTTTAGTTGAGGAAAGTATAAGACATTTTGGAGAATGAAATATGGAAGTCCTAGTGACTTGAGTTGAATTGTCCTTTTTCTTTCATGTTGCAGATTTGTTGTCTGCCAAATATACAGGACCACATATTTCTTCATGATATTCCTTAAATAAGTCCTTTATGAGAGTCATTTTTCGTGTGGCGCTGATATCTAGGACCCAAGCATCAAACTAGGTCAAATTCGTTAAGGCATAATTTACATCATCTGATTTGGAAAGCACACAATCACATGCAAATTGAGCACAGTCTCATTCTGATATTTTCTTCTTTTCCTTATCTGCTTTTTTTTGTTTTTGATAAGCCTCAATCTTATCCCATTATGTTTTTCATTCATGGGCCTCATGACTCTTTTTTCTACCAAATCATTTGCAAAACAAGTTTTGCCTGTGATTTTGCTTTTCTTGGTGTTGACCATTGTTTCTGCCAATTCTGCCTCCTCATCCTTTATTTCCTCCTTTGCCTCCATCATTTCCTTCTTTCTTGGAAGAGGAAACTTTATCAAAAGAATTTTCTGTTTGATGAGCATAGCAAATACTCTCTCTTGTGGTTTTAGTCTTTCTTTCAAAGGTCTTTTCGCTTTCAACCACTTGATTAAAAGTGAGAGACTTCAATTGATTATTTTCTCACAAAGACTCTAAATAGGCTGAATATGTGGGAAAATATTTTAGAGGCATTCACACACACACACACACACACGGATATCAATTTTTCCACCGGCAGTTCAACATCATGCTTGATTGTACATATTTCTGAACCCAGATTCATTACATCACAATTTTTCAACTCCAGGTTGCACAAATTCATTGCGGTTGTACAAATTCCAATTTGAAATGGGAAGCATACAAATCCTTTAACTTGTGATATGCTTCTTATGGTGTGTTGCACCCTTGTATCTATTTAAAGACTTCTCCATCAACTAAGGCCCTTATCAAATCCAATGTCTTAGAATTTTTATGGCTCCAAATTTATAATTCTGAATTTGTTTTTGGTTCAATTGATTGTGTATCTTCGTCACAAATGTCAAACCACAACTCATTGAAGATGATGAGAATATTTTCAACTTTCCTTGACCATTCTTACCAAGTGTCCTTCTTGGTTAGTGTTGTACCAACTATTGATGTGATTGAATGCATTTTGTTGTCAATGGGAGATGGATTGGCTCCTTATCACTCCAATAGGTTTCACTTTATATATATCACCATACCAATATAACAAACCTCTCAATATGCTCGCCCTTCCTATATACCCGTTGATACGTGGAAGAAGATCTTTTCAATATACTTGTCAATAAGTGAAAGAAATTTTAAAGCACATGCGAGCAAAGCGGTACATGGCTCTTAGGAAGTGGGTGAAAAGGATTTGTCCCATCAATGACACCTGCTTAGAAAGAAATCCTTGTATGTGGGCATAATTTCCCTATAATCTTGAAATTTTTTATTGTCAAGATTTAAGTCCAACAATAGAAATGAATGGGTAACAGAGGGAAATGGGGAAATGAATTTTTTTGTCCTCATTAATCCCAGGTGATTTATAGATTCAAATCCTCATATGCCGTTGTTGCAGCTATGTTAGGTGTTGGGAGCACTAGTTCAAGCCCAACAACTTTACCCTTGAGAGTGAACCAAAGGCGCTGCATTCACCGAACACTGCAATTTGATTTAGGTTTGCAAAATTTCTTTGATTTCTGAATTTTGATTGCACCAAAATGACTTATTTTTCAATATTTAAAATCAGTCATGAAAATGTTTCTCTTTTTAAAATACTTAGGCTTTTTCCGAAAAAGATTTTCCTCCCAAAAAAAAATTAGAACTATATCAAATAAAAAATTCAAAGTTCGAATAAAACTAATCATTTTCGTGTGCCTATGTGGAGAGGACTCGGGCATAGAAGGCCAAGAGGAGAGCTTGCTTCCACTGCTCAGACCACATTTAAGATCAATTTTTTATATGAGGGAATCGGATTTTATTCTATCATTACTAGGGCCAAGTTTGAGGAGCTATGCATGGACCTGTTCAGAAAATGTATGGATCCTGTAGAGAAGTGCCTTCAAGATGCCAAGTTGGACAAAGTTCAAATACAGGAAGTGGTTTTGGTTGGGGGGTCCACCCATATTCCAAAGGTTTAGCAGCTACTGCAGGATTTCTTCAACGACAAGTAGCTTTGCAAGAGCATTAATACAGATGAGGTTTTGGCCTAAGATCATAGTTACCATGTTCGAAAAGTTCGGGTTGTTCGGATAGGGAAAAAAGTTCGGAAGTTCGGAATTTTGTAAAAATTCGGTTCGGTTCGGTTTGGCTCGAAAAAAATTATAAATTTTTAAAAAATAAAAAATATGAATAATTACCAAAAAAATTATAAAAACTAAAATACTTATTAATAATATACTAAAAGTTAAACCTAAAATAATTAAATTTATGTAACTAGTTACTAAAGTAACTTGAACATTCGGTAATAAATTCAAGTATTACTATTATTAAGTATTAATCTCTACATATTGCTATTAAATTATTAATGTCTCTAAATAATAAGAAGTTGCTTGGTCCAAAAAGGTGCAAAAATGGATTTTATGAAAAATAAGAAAAATATTGCCATCAATGCGTAGAGCTTGAGAAAATATACACTTTTGGAGAAAACGGCACTAGAAACTGAGCCATAGAATGAAAGTTATGGCACATGCAAGTTTTTGTTGCTACATCTTCCCGGACCCTTTCCAAAAATGGCAAATTTTTCTACCCTTGTGAAAAAAATCCAAAACCGAACTTTTTTGCCAAAAAAGGAAAAAAAAATTTAGTCCCGAACCGAACCTACCGAACAAGTTCGCTTTTCCCTGAAAATTCGGTCCGAACCAAATTTCGCCTGTGTTCGCCCGAAGATGGTAACTATGCGGCTAAGATGCAGTCATTAAAGCTGTTACATTGTCCAGTGAAGGCAACTAGAAGGTGCAGGATTTGTTGTTGTTGGATGTCACTCCCCTCAGTCTCAGCCTCAAAACTGCTAGACGTGTGATGATTTCTCTGAGCTAGGGTCAAATTTGTTTCTGTACTATTTGGAACACAAGAATTGGGCCGCAACCTTGCTCCCACTACAAATCCATCAACAACTAATTTAGATACAACTCGCTATCCTACTTCTAATTCAAATCCCTTGATGAATCCCTAGAATCCTACCGCAAATGTAACAAGCACCCTCACAAGTGGTTAAACTAATAAGCGTTCAATGGCTGCTCCTACTGGAGGTTTAAGGCAGCCACGCATTGAGGGATTACTACTTGGTCTGTCAAAGTTTTGACGAATAAAAAGAATGCTTGCACTTTGATATCAATGTTAGGCTAGGAATTTGGACTTCAGAATAAATTGGAAAATTATATTGATGCAAATGAACATTGTATATGTCAAAATGAGACACAATTACATATAATTTATGACCATTCAGTTATCTCTAGGATGAGAATTCAGTTCATCTTGAGGATGATTGTTAAGATTCTACAAGAAGAAAAATATTACTATAACCTAGGTTTATGTATATAATATTAAAATTTGCAGAGTCACTCAATGATAAATGTGTAGCCTCAGGTCCAATTATTTTGCACTCTTCCTTTTTATAGTATTCTAATGTATATCTTCTTTTTATTGGAAAATGTTCCCTTTCATCCTTGGGATGAGTGACCATAAATTACAGTCACAAGAGTGGAACCTTTTGATGTGACTACACATTATTACATGGACAATGCATATCTATAGAAAATCCTTCTTATTTGTAATATATAATTGTTTTGGGAATCTGCAAACTGATAAATATGAGCACAGTTAAAGACAACATTGTTGTTGGTTCTTCTAGTACGATCCTTACTGCAGACTTGTCAGAGCATTGCCTTCATTTCATGGTCTCCTACTTGATCTTCATCATCTCCTTGTTTCTTTGAGGGGTCCCACCCTTGCAGGGATATTTATACTTGTACTGTCTTATAGTTCTAGGTTTAACTGCTTTAAGTTTACCTCATCTTGTTTTATTCATCTTTCTTTTTTACTTTATATTTAGCTACTTTTCATAACCTGGGACCTTTTTAACCTAGTATTTCTCTTTTATTATTGATTGTACTTGCTGAGTCACGTTGATCTATTTTGGTTATTTTTGGACACAATATAATTTCTTTCTTTGTTTCTCTCTTTATATGATATAAAAGAAAGCTTTAGAACTCCTTCCTTTTTAATGTATAATTTCTCTCTAATTATTCAAAGAAATATTCTTCACTTCATAGGAAATATATTCCTATCCACTTTTACATTAAAAAAATTGAGGATGTCAGATTGAAAATCTCCACTTCCACCTTTTATAGAATTGTGTTCCTATCCACTATTATAGAAATAGAAAATTACTGCTATAAATGACCTTCACCTACAGATAAAAAGTGGCAGCTCGTTTAGTCCGCTTTTGTATTGCTTTAGTGTAATTAGTTCGAGTATAGTGTCCAGAAATGAGTAGAATGACTACTAAGACTGGTGGAAAGAAAATGTTGTGTCAAATGGTTCATATGGTGTTCTAATTGAATTTCTTTCTGACTTCTGTACTTTCAAAGTTTCATCAACAGATATTTCTAGGAGCTGCAGGCTAAATTTCTTTAAATGGCTGTGGGTATCCCAATGGACCCCTGCAATTACAGCATAATGTCGCCTCTATGTTTTTGAAAGGACTTGAATGGTTTTGGTACTGTTATTGTTTTTCTTCCATTTCTTCTCTTTCTTGTTGTCTGGTTCTTTCTTATTGCTGCACCGATTCAATATGTTCATAGAAATAGATGAAAAAACGCATTTTAACTATGTCATCTTCATTCTTTTTACCGCTCCTTGACTTAAACACACACCTCTAAAATAGGAATCAGGAAAATTAATTTTCTGTCAAGAAGGAAGTAAAACAGAAAATATTTTGGTCTCAAGAAGAAGAGGCTCTGATACCGCTTTTAAGGTTTTGGCCCTTTCAATTATGTGATATCCATAAGATTCACAACAAATTTATAATATGTACTCTATCTTTAAAAGGAAATACGAGTGCATTGTAAATTTGTGAAATGATAAAATATAAATTAAGGAATACACGAACATTGGGACACATATGTTCATATAGTAAACTTAATAATATTACAATATATTGATACAAGGTTACATGACAGTTGGAGTCCCAAGTGAGTGATCTGCACTTGCAGTATTCAAATGAGACAATTAACAAAGAACAAAATGGAATGCTTATCTATGACAGGTTTGATATGGTCATCTTCTCATTTGTTCCTGATAAATATTCTTGTCAGTGAAGGTAACTTTAAGAGAGGATCAGCTACGTGTTGTGTGTTTACAGGTGTATGGAAGATGCTTTGTAACACAATCACACACATCAACATACATATAGATAGATAGATAGATAGATAGTCAAACATCTATATAGGCAGATAAATAGTCAAATAATAATTCGTAATTCATGCCAAAAACATGCAACATTAAAAAAAAGGATTTTCAGAAGAGCTTACTTTGTGAAGACTTGTAGTTGGCCTTTATATGTATCTGAAGGTACTTCAAGAAGCGGCTGTCAAACTCACATAAAAAATAACTAAGCATTGAATTAGAGTGAGATCTTCAAAACTAGAACATAATTAATGTTAAAGATTTGAATAAATAACAGTTGCATAAAAGTAGTTTTTGTCTTGATTATTTTCATGAGTGGAACTTCATCCAACCAACAAGGAGATTTCAGTGTAGAAATAATCCCGGTTGTTGGAAGTGAAAACTTTTCTAAATTTGATTGGAGAGTCAAGCCACCAATTCAAATGAAATAAAAAGTGATATACAACTCTTCTGATTCCATCCATTGAATTTAGCTCTAATCTAAATCCATGGAACATGTTAATAGTACCTATCTGTCTGACGTAGATGCCTTACATTTAGGAAAAGACATTCTGAAGATGGAATTAATAGAAAAGGTTTAACAAGAATATACAACATCAAAATTGGTGTGATTACAAATTTCTTGAATACCTCATTGTCGATATCTGGAAAGTTGTTCCATATGTGTCCAAACTAACTCAGGCGAAATTGTCCTAGACATACAAAAGGAAAATCCCCTGCAGAACTATGCAGAGTCAGGAAAGATCATCCCTGGGTTAACATAGGCAATTTTTTACTTTAAGTGGGGCCAAGTAAGCCTAGGGCCCCAGCCAATACTTCAATAGGCAGAGCCAAAGAGCACCATTAACTTGAAGCAAGAAAACAATGTTAAAGTAAAGATGCCTTATGTTTAGAAAAAGACGTTCTGAAGAAGGATTTAGTAGACAGGGTTTAACATGAACATACGACGTCAAATGATGTGAATACAAATCTTTTGAAGCTCATTGCCCATATCTGGATACTTGTTCCTTATTTGTCCAAAGTAACACAAGAAAAATTGTCCTAGACATACAAAAGGAAAATCCTTGGCAGGATTAGGCAGACTCGGGCATGATCATACCTGGGTGAACCTAGGAAGGTTTTAACTTTAAGTGGGGCCAAGGAGGATCAGGCAATACTTCAGTAGGCAGAGCCAAAGAAACATTTACTTGAAGCAAAGAAACAATGTTAAAATAAAGAGGTGTTCCTGAACCATTATGCTTATTGTCTGTTTTTAGAGTACTTGAACATTAGGATATATAGACATCGTTACCTCTCTTTTGGACGAGCTCATAGATTAATGTGACTCTTAGTTCCAGCAATTCATACTTTTAAATCGAAATGGTTCAAGCAATTATATTTTTTAATCTAATTTGGCAGACTTTCCACCTAGTGATCCTTATACACTCATTTTATCCACAAAGTAATATGAAGACAACAAGTATATTCTATCTATTGATTATTGTTGTGCCCTGCAAATGTGTTTTTCTATGTGTCTTTCTTTTCTTGCCAACGCTGTTAACTTGTACCAGAAAATACGATATGATTTTGGCATTGTCACCTAGTTTGGAGGCAGTTGATGGAAATGGAGGGAGCATACGAACATTGTTGAGGGCATAATGAGTTTCTGTGAATTGAATCTCAAACTAGTATTTCCTACAGAATAGAGTGTTTGAGTGAGAAATCCCTTACGCACTCTACAAGATTGGCTAAAGCTTGTGGGTGTGTAATGGAGATGTCGTGTCACAGGTCATCATCAAGCCTGGATACTTTCATACAAAAGTAATATATAAATAAAAATTATTAAACCTATGTAATGTTCAGAAAATAAAAACTTAGGAAGAAAGACCAGCACCAAATCACATTTGAAGACAGATCTTCATTGGCATTCATCATCGCAACAACATAAAGGCATCAATAATTTAGGATTGCAAGCAACTTGTCTCCTTGACTAAACCACAACGAATGAAATAAATAAACAATAAGCTAAAAACTCATAACAATGGCTCAATACTAGGCTTTCTCTCTAAAGAACTAAGGACATCACATCGAGCAATGATCTGAGAGACTCTGAGACTTCAAGATAAAGTGGTGTTACGGTGTTACCAAGTAGTCAAGGGGACTCAATTTTGGGTAAACCATTTTGTTCTCAGGGGCTTAGAAACCATGGGGAACTTCTCCCACATCCATGTGACATCTCCCAAAAAGGAGACTTCTCATCCCCTATCCTTTGGGTTGTGTCCCCTATAACAGGGACTCCAAGGAAACTTCCTACATTCTCATTTCAGAGAAACTCATCTCCTATGCAAAGGCAAACTCCGCATAGTACAAAATATAAATTTAAAATATATCTTAATAAAAGTAATAGTACAAGAATCGTACTCTAATTGAGCTTAAACAAGCTACTGAGGAGGTTTGTTCCTCCAATGTGGTGTAAGTTGTGACTAATGTAGCTATTTCTTGTAAATTGACAGGTTTATAGTACGTGGAACGTACAAGAACATTTGTTGGAGTTTGTGTTTTTCTCATCCACCGAAAGAAATTCGGAAGATAGAGTAGACTGTAACATTGGTGAAGACATCAAGGGGGGTGCAGATGTTTACTTGCAATCACTATACATCCTTTGTGTAGGCAGCGAAATCAACCTTCGTGTGTTTTGCAAGCTAATTAGTATTTTATCATGGAGATTCTTAATATATTTTAATATGAAGTTATAAGTTGTAATACTTAGTTTTCAAGAGTTGATTGAAGAGATATGATGGAAAGTTATGATTGGCGACTCATGTTGCAAAAATGTGAACTCTAGATGTACGGTTTCTATCTTATAACTGATGTATGTTTATTGCTAGGTTTTTGCTGTACTGTGTGCGTATGCTGAATAAATCTCATTGTTGCTAAAGAACACGGACAGGTCTGATTAATGTCACCAATGAAACTATATCTAGATCAATAAAATGCAAAATTTGGTGAATAATATTGACAAGTATGTGCTAATAAGCAAAGTGCACGAGGTGAACTTGAACTAGGTGTATCACTAACTTATTAAAAAAATATATATCAGACCTGTTTAATTTCAACAATGAAAATATATCTAGATCCATAAAAGACAAAGTCGCGAATAAGATTGAGAAATATGTCTTGATAAGGAGAGTGCATGGTGTGATATTTGACCTGGGTGTATCCCTAATTATTGAAATAAAAATAGAGGTAAAAAATTTAAAAATAGAATACATATTAATGCAATTACTAATGCTTAATGGTAAGGAAATTGAAGGGAAATTGAAATACTGGAAAGTTAGAAACCACTTAATTGCTAAGATTCAAGAACATAAAAACCTGAAAACTTTGGCAAGAAATGTTACTCCATGGCTTGTCCAAGAGTTTTTGCCCTTCTATGTAGACTGCCTTCCCATGACCCTGAATGAAGTGAATTCACACTTAAATGTGAGCCGATCAGAAATGAGAGCATTTCATGCATGACTCAGTATGATCCCTATCTTATGTTACTTATTTTCGACTGGAAATATAATTCATGAAAAATAATATATGATATATGAGTAAAATTTAAATGTCTAAAGTTAATCAAATAGAAAACATTGACAACTAGTCATTCTGACATTGAATTTGCAAATGATAACAATACAATACTAAAAAACTCAAGAACAATATGTAATAAAAACTAACAGCAACAATAAAGTTCAAAAACTTGGTAAACTTTTCAATAATACTGTCTGAGTTCTTAGCATTAGGCCAGGCAAGATTCAAATGCTGATTTTTCGGTATCCCTGATATCCCTTCATAAAGGATAAGAAACTTTCAATTAAAATTATTATTCCCAACTGTGATTATGATTCTAAAAATTTCTCCAGAGTCTACATCATTGATAAAATACATTTCGCTTTTCCTTTCATGGCAAAGTAGCACCCATGTGCAAAGCGTAGAGCTTAAACTACACATAATTTATGCATGTGATTACGAAAATAAAAGGAATGTCCATAAACACAGAATTTCCCAGAAATATGTTTTGAAAATGTCCTTAAACATTAATTTAAGTTTGCATAGAACATACAGAGATTGATGTTCATCCATGTGTAGGAAGCTGTGACATATATATGTTATGAATTTATTGATTTATAAGACAACATTTACGTGTTTGAATGAAATTAAATTTAGACACAGATTCAGTTAGAAGTAAAATTAGAAACATTCCTCGATGAAGATTTAAGAACATTTTTTAAACTTGTTCGCAAACAAGAAATGACACTTTAAAATAGATATATATATATATATCAGAAGCATGTTCCCAAACCAAAAAAAAATGTATATTATTCATTTTATATTTTCTGTATGGAGCTTTCAAGGAGAGACATTCTAGACATGCTTTTTGACCAGTATACTGATGTATTTGGAGGAAAAGCAGTACCCAAACTCTGCCACAGGATTCCTGGTGAGGTAAGGACTGTGTGCTGCTCCAACAATGGATTTCAGTCATCAAATCGAGTGATTTTCTTGCTCATCTGCATCAGATTTCATCCCATTGTAGTGGACATGAATGCAGGAATTTTTTCTCGACTGGTAGAAGGCTAATCTTGGGATGAAGTTGCATGATACACATGCAATAATTGAGTTTTCTATTGTTATACCTACTGATATTGGACATTTTGGGTCTGCAATACCATAATGAATTTCAGTGCAGTCCTAACTCATTTTTGACATGTTTTTATTAGGACGGCAGAACAGAGGGATGTAGGGATGGGGTTTCGGGGTCAGTAAAAATAATCTGAATTTTGGGGATGGCTGGGGGACTGTGAGTGGACGGCTGATAAAATGATATATAAAATATATATATATATATATATATATATTAGATATAAACTAAAACTTAAAGCTGAAATCCTGAAGGCTGAAACCATTAATCCAATTATTCATCACATAGGCCAAAATGCCATATTTACTATTCATATTTCATAATGAGTCATTGACATTAAAGTAGATATTAGAATCAAGATACATTGATAGTGATACAATGAAACATCAACAATATGACATTAGAAAACAAAAAACTTCATTAATCAGCATGAGAAGAGTACATATAAGATATGTTATAAGTTCATGCAAAAAGGCAAAAAACTGATGTCTAAAACATAGACTGCAGACTACAATTCAATAATCAATCCTCTAAGGGGATACTCGTGAACCACTTCTCATCACTGGACGTATCAGCATCATCTACATCCTAGAAGGGGATCCCAACCAATCCTCGTTGCTCTTGATCTTCTCAATCTGCCTCAAATGCTAAGCTCTCCTTGTACATAGGTGACTTGTGAATCATGAGACGCAAGGCACATGTACAACAACAAGTTTCTCTGCTCTCTTAGAGGTATGTTTGTTCCCCTTAAGGGAGTGGATCCCCCCATATGTTGAACGATTTCTTTCAAAATCAGAGGAACTAGAAACCTGAGAAAGAAGGCAAATGGAAGGTGTACGTAGCAATCTTGGAGGTCCATATAGCAACCACCAACTCACTGGACTTTCTTGTGCCAATGTGTCCCTATCTATCTTCGCCGAATTTTTTATAGCCCCTCAATATAAGCAAACTTGAGCCGATTAATTATGATCTGTGAAGCATCCTCTACATTATACGTTTTCTTCAGGGCTTTCAAGAAACCCTTCCTCACCTTCTCATCATCTATAGGGCAATCCTGCTACGCCTCTCCATAAACCATTTGGGATTTAGTGCATATGCGGCCATGTGTAAAGGGGTGTTCAAATTTTTCCCACCTACGCTCAATGATGGGGCGAACATGCTAATGGTAGAACTCTAGAGTGGGTTCCCTTGCCCGAATAGTGGCCTTCTTTTGGCAAAGTATACTGTCAATACACTCATATATCTCAGTAAGTTTGGGACTTTCAAAATCCCCATATTTGATCGCATTGAAAATCGGAGATACAATCAATGTGATGTATCTCACATCTATCCAAAATGTGTCCCTCACCACCACTACTTTCACCCTCTTCCCCTACTCTGTTACAAAGCCATCCGACTTAAGAGCACTCCAATGTCATTACCATACATTGTAGAGACTCTTGCAACTCAAGCATCTTATCCAACAAAATAAAGTAGGATGCAAAACGTGTGTCCATCGGCTTGTGGGACTCAAGTTACTTCCAATATTGCCACTTTTGGATGTATGTAAAAGCTATGAATAATTCTTCTACTAAAAATGTAAATTCAGCTACATGGATAATAAAAGGGGGACTTAATAAGACTGTTAAAGCATGGCTATGTTGGGGATGATATTACACAAACATTAAATGTCAGAGATGTCGAATGGAATTGAGACCCCTCCACCTTGTGGGATCGATGGCAAGGCAGAGACTTGGAAGATTACAGGGAATTTTGATTTCACCATCTATATTGCTTGTTGATGATGTTACAATTTCCCATGATCTTTCTAGGATTAGAAGGTATGCAATAATTCAGTTCTCCATGGGAAAAGAGGAAGTGCACATATGAACATGGGGAAATAATAGGTCTATGAGGGATGTTGTCATAAATGGGTGGGGTGTTATGCAACATTTCCCGTTTGTCAAAGGACTTTGCACATGCTGTGACACGGAAGAATGGTTGTGTAATGCAATATGCACATGTGGATCTACCTAAGGTTTCATTTCACTAGCTCTTTGTGGCCATATGATTTTACTAGGAATACGTCAAGGTCGGCTGGTATCATTGTACATCACAATATTCCATGAATGAATTTTTTAGTTTGACAGTTAGTAGGTTCTGGTCCATTCACTATACCCAACGGTAGTGGGCGCCCTAATAAATGGTTTGATTTAGCCTCAAAGGAGTATCCAATCATGATTATGTGTAAGGTTGTTGGAATCTACTATCATTCATTGTAATGAGTATTCACCTGTCAATAAAAAAATATCCCAGTAACATAAATGCAATTTGAATATTTAGGGGACTAATTCTAACATGAGTAATAAAAAATTGTAAAAAAAGGAGAAGGGGTGTGGTATAACTTTTGAACATGAATTTCTAGATCTTTGTAGAATACCCCTTTCTAGTTGAGTGCAAGGCAGATCTAAGAAACCATACTTATGCTCATACCAACATTCACTTGATCAAGACATGAAGAAGGTACACTATTATGAGGCAATTCATGTTTTCATTAACAAAGAGGGATGCAATGTGTATTGGTACAAGTGTAGGAAGCGAACAATAACTCTAAGTTTGTTCCCCCCCAACTATATGGTGGATGCATATGGGATGTACAGCTGATGTATGTAGAGTATTCAGTCCTTGTATGGTTACCCACCGCCTATCCATCAATCATATTACTGAAGCGTGCAAATGGGATACTCTGTCATATTAGGTATCATTTTTAGATTGTTGAGTCAAAAATATCAAACTCAGTCATGAACAGCCGTACAAAGTAGAAATTTAAGAGGGTTTCCTAAGGAAAATGTGTTAATGATTTTCAAAGAGAATCCATTTCTAAATGAAGTCCAATCCATAACAACCATCCTTTTAGCTGAGTATTTATAGGAAATGCCACATCTAACTTGGGCATAATTACAATCGTTACGATAAATGGCCTCAACTAACATGCACAACATATATCTGATAAATTGAACTTATAGGGATCAGCCCACGATAATCATAATAAAATCTAATTGGAGCTCCCCATGCTATAGTCTATGGAGAAAATGTAAAATTGAATCCTTCAATCTACCGGTCAAGAAAGCATTCAAGGGGTACTATGGGCACGTAGGAGTTTGTCTTAGCACAGAGTGTATATTCACTTAAGTTCATATGACACATGTGCTAGATTAACATTTCAGCATCTAAAGGGATCTTTCTCCAGCCTTTGTTGCATGAAGGAAGTTGGGCATAAGAAATCATTGCTTTAATATACATATGTACCTCTAAGCACCAATGTGTCAGGGATTACAGATTCTATTGTACCCTTTGTGACACATTTAGTTCATTTAGCAGTCTTTGAGCACTATTTGTCTTCCCGTGTGCAAGACTAAAATGCCCACTGGAATTGATTGTCATATTTTCCTTCTATTCCTTTGGGAACCTTTGCATTCTTTTTTAGATGCCTTCAATTCATACATAGGCACAAGAAGAGTGAAAATTTATTAGGGTGCAAAAGGGAACGCAGAAAAATTAAAACATAGTTATACTAATAATGTAGGTATGGTCTTACTTTGGTTAGTAAACTCTACTCTGGCTTTAACTTTACAAGTAGATGATTTGTACTCCTAATAGGGTTTGCATATGGCTCATGTATAATATAAATGATTTTATGTCAAAAATATACTTGCATGGTTATTGGGGCTTATTGCCCATAATTGTTAACACTTAAGGGCACATAGTCTATGGTGTGGCTAACATGAGTGCGTGATGAATACCCTTCATAACATAAATTTTGATAAAACCAAGAACTCTTCAGGTGTTATGGTTAATCCAACTAGGCTAAAAGTCAGGTTCAACTATATGGAGACTTTGGTGCTAGGATTATGATTGCCACAAAAATAAAAAGGGTTTCATTTTCATTGTCAGGCCCAGTCCTAGGGTAACAAGTTGTCTTAGAGGAGTTAAGGTGCCTTCATAGCGCACGTCTTGGCATTGGGAGTTGCATATTCATGATTCACGGTCATGGTTGTAGCAAGCTGAATGTGTTAAATTTTCATGAGATTTAAAGGGTTTGGAAAATCACATTTCCAGCCACTGTTGTGAGCTGTATTTCTGGTGTCAAGAATTTAATTACAGCTGTAAAGACCATATGGATAAGTGTGCATATAGTTTTAGAAGGACTATTACCTAGTCTGTGGATTAAACAGATTAGTGCATTGCGACTTAAGATATTACATAATGGATAACTTACATACAGGTCGAATGTGCACTTCAGCAATAGATGTAGAAGGGTATTTTATGTCCTAAAAATACAAATGACAGTTTGATGCATAAAGTTTCTAATATGTATGTAAGATCAAAATGTTGTAAAAATAAGATTATTGCACAAAAAAAGAATGTTGTGCAATGTTATTGCATAAATATTTTGGAAGGTGTCAGACCTGTAAAAGGGGCAAGTACACTCGTGATGCATTGAAATCTGAGACAAATGAGTGTTGTGTGCACTTTCAAGTGTGAAGTGATCCTAGAAAAATAGGGGCCAAGTAACAATGTAAAGGGGAATGTTGGCCAATATCTTAGGATAGATATTACTAGGTCACATACATTAGAGGGTTGGAATCTTTTTAATATGAGCAAGGGTTATCCAATATGTTTAGGGTGTCAGACCCAAGAAGTTCTATGAACTTAGTGAAGGAATTAGTTGTGTGAGATTATGTGAGTTGTGATAACAACTCACCCCAAAATAGGCAACTCGGTTGGAAAATGGCTCTTGACTCATTTTATAATTATGAAGTAGTTATGAACCTATATGAATCTTAGGTCTCATATTAGAAACAAACATAAGTACCTTATCTCAAAAAAATTGAAATTTTCAATTAAAATCAATACAGTACAAAATATTTATGTGTTAGAATGCAACATGAGGTAAGTTTCGTATCACTTAATAAAAGATTCCATAGTGTGTGTGTAAGATGTTCATATACCTATGCCTTTAGGATTTCTAGAATCATATGCAAAGAGTGGTACACTTGAAGTTTCTAGACTAATAGGGTTTTACTTTATTTTATTATTATTTGTATTTTTATGGGCATGGATTGGAGGGGAAGGCTAAGGAATTCTGATTTTCTGACCATGTAGGTGTTTATAGCAAACTTGAAAATAGATACATTTGAGTCAGTGATCACTGGCACTTTCTCCAATATCGGTTGGCCCATTTGTTTAGCAATTACAACATCATAGATGCATTACTAGAAACACCTTTAGTTAAGAAATATTTTGAAACATTTTAATGTGGCCATTGATTTCTATTTTTTATTTATTTTGTTGAGCATTGGTGTGTAGTGAGTATGGAACCATAAAAGGTCATGAATCTACAAGTCCATGGAGGATGGTTCAACGCTTAAAGTATGAAGTGTGATGATTTGGAGCTTGAATAAATTTGGACACATTCATGCCAAAAGGTAATTCTTACATTGACTAAAGTGTAGGTGCAATTTCCGTCATAATAAAACAATGGTTATAAATATGCAAGACAACTCCGAATACAAAATATTTCCATTATTATATTTTGAAAAGATTAAATAATCAAGCACTAGTATATTCATCCCAAGGCTTATCAAGATCCTTTGGAATTCATTCATTCTAATAATAAAAACAATGGCCTTTACCATGAACTGCAATCAAGATATTTTACCTAAATCCATTGACTTTGAGAATAACAAACTGCATACAAGGAAATTATAAACCAATGTAGATCAAGCGTAAGGATGATTGAAGGGTGAGGATTAAATAATGATTTAATCTGGCCTTGAACATAGACTAATGAAATAAAACTACAAAATTTCTAAGAAAGCCCAATAGACTGCTCATAGATGAAACCAAATCGTTTTACCAATATTAACTAATAGGATAAAATTAGGGTTGATAGTGGTGGACATTGAAAGTTCATGAAATGGGGTAAATTTCACTTTGGTAACAAAAAATGCTTCTCAAATTTTTGATTCCCAAAATAGCATAGGTAAGAACATCCTGGAATTCAGATAAATAAATTAATAATTTTAATATTCAAAATATACTTATCGTTTAACATAAAGATAGGTCACCTTGGATTATGTGAATTGAATGAAAATGCTAAGCTGAGAAATATTACCTCAAATTCAACCCATGTGCCAAGGCGCATGATTCCTTTACCTGGATGTGCTATGTACCTTGGGATATGATAATATAATATATATGGGTTGATGGAGATGCCGACATGTGGCACACATCCCCTTAGTTATATGTATGGGTTCACATGGGATATAATATTATAATGTATATGGGTTGATGGAGATGCCGACATGTGGCACACATCCCCTTAGTTAGTTATATGGGCTCACATAGGAATTAATTATATTGGGTAATGGGTCGGCCTACATTGGGATTAGGTGTTACCCATCCTATTTAAAGGATGTGAGTATCATTATGAGGGATGGTATGTATGAGTTGATTCTTCTACTTGGTAGAGGTATATTGGAGGTGTCCCCCTCGAAGTGGATTCCCATCTTGGGAGATTGTGGAGTTACTCCTTCCTTAAGGAGCATTATATGGTGTTGCCCTACCTTAAGGGTATTATTCTAAATATATTGCATATTAGGGCATCTTGGCCCCCCATATCTTTTGTGTTGTGTTATCTTCTGCAATTTATTGATTTATTATATGCAAAAGTTCTTATCAAGTGGTATGAGAGCATCGATTTCGGTAAAAAATTATATCCAAACCCTAATTTTAGTGATTCGGCTATATTTTTGAAAAGGCATGGAATATTTTCAGATATTTTTTTACCACTGTTGTGAAAGGATTTCAGAAAGCTACAGTATAAATTTTAGAATTTTTCGAGGTGTTTTGTGGAAGTTATTGCATTTTTAGGATTTCGCCTAAATTTGCTTCACAGGTTGTATTTTTTGGTATTTATTTTCTAAATTTTTACCAGCAATGTGAATACCCTTCATAAATATATGGTAAAAATTTCAGAATTTTTGGATCTATTTTGAAGAAGATATTGACAGTTTTAGGGTTTTACATAAAATCGGCCTACAGGTTGCCATTTTCCATCTTTCCTTGATTTTTTTACATATTCGGAAAGCTCTCATAATTTTAGCAGGGGTTACTTTTTTGTGGTTTCAAATTGGAGGCGAAATTATAGACGAAATCATCAGGTCAAATATTGGCCAAAGGAGTAAGTTTGTGAAACCCTAATTTTTGTGCATGATGGATATACCAATTTTCTATGGCAATGGGGAAATTGATGCAAAAAAATGGTGGATACAATTTAAACAAATGTATTTTGAAGAATGTTTAGTATGGGTTAGTTTTTATCTTCATCTTGGTGGGAAAGCACAATATTGGTATTCTTATTTGGATATAGATCTATTGGATTGGGATTGGGAGGAAATGGAAGATATTTTCTTAGCTAATGGGAAACAAAAAAGAAACATAATTTGTTAAAGAATAAAAAGAAGAAGAAGCAGAAGTACAAATAGAAGAAGAAGAAAAAAGAATGAAGAAGAAGAATGTTGATGATGAAGTTGTTACACATGATAGTGCATCTCCAAAGAAGGAAGCTTCAATATTTCAGTTTGAAGGGTGTATTCAAAGAAAAAAGGTAATTGTTTCCATAAACCCTAGCATCAAATATAACTTCATCAATATGGATGTATCTCAAAATCTACATGTGCAAGCAAAGCATATCAAGGAATCTCAAATGGATGGTAAGCAGATTCAGGTTTTTGAAGATTTAAAGCTCTCTATGGATAAATATGTTTTACATTCAAATTTTTATGCTTTAGATATGGATGGTATGGATATTGTTCTTGGATATCCTTGGTTAGAGACATTGGGAACAATTAATATTAATGTGCAAAAGAAATTCATGAAATTATGGTACAAGAGAAAGAAAATTACATTGCAAGGTATCACACTTAGCAAGGAAAAAAGTAATGTAAATTTGGATCATGAAGATGAATTTGAAGATGGTGAAGAAGGGAATAAGGATGAATCGGAAGGAGAGGATGAAGAACATGATGAAAAAGTAAAAAATAGTTTCTCTACTCAAGAGAAAAAAGAAATAACAAACAAGTTGGAAGAGGAAAATAAAGTGGAGGAAAAGATTGATACGGTTGAGCATACTAAGGTTGCACCATATAGACACCCACATCATCATGAGAGGAAAAAATCATGGAGACATGCTAGGACACACAAGGGCAGCAATCTATATGGATATACAAGGAATTGGAGCAGTAATAATTTTGGCTATACAAGTTCTTATCATGTTAGGGCACATAAGGGCATCAATCTATATAGATATACAGAGAATTGGAGGAGCAATTATCAAGGCTATAAACAGAATCAATGGAGAAACAATTATATGAAATGGAATCATAAGAATAATTATTATGGATACACATGAATGCCGAGGAGGAACACATATGGACCAGGATAGAATCAGATGAGCACAATGGAATATGGAATCAGGTTTGGAGCAACATCACCCACTAGGATTTCATATGGGTGGTTGGATGATCGAGCATGGAAAAAAGTGTGCAATAATTTAAAGCACACTCATTATATGGCTTCTTGTTATGTTTCGGGGATGAAACATGTCAAAAAGGGAGGCAATGTTATGTACCTTGGGATATGATAATATAATATATATGGGTTGATGGAGATGCCGACATGTGGCACACATCCCCTTAGTTATATATATGAATTCACACGGGATATAATATTATAATGTATATGGGTTGATGGAAATGCTGACATGTGGCACACATCCCCTTAGTTAATTATATGGGCTCACATAGGAATTAATTATATTGGGTAATGAGTCGGCCTACATTGGGATTAGGTGTTACCCATCCTATTTAAAGGATGTGAGTATCATTATGAGCAGGTCATGGATGTATGAGTTGAGTCTTCTACTTGGTAGAGGTATATTGGAGGTGTCCCCCTCGAAGTGGATTCCCATCTTGGGAGATTGTGGAGTTACTCCTTCCTTAAGGAGCATTGTATGGTGTTGCCCTACCTTAAGGGTATTATTTTGAATATATTGCATATTAGGGCATATTGGGCCCCCATATATCTTGTGTTGTGTTATCTTCTGCAATTTATTGATTTATTATATGCAAGGTTCTTATCAAGTAGTATCAGAGCAACCACCCAGGTTCAAGTCCCAGCATGGGTAGCTATGCCGGCATTGCAGTGTTCGCCCGGGGCTCGTATAGGGCAGGGAGGAGTCCCGCTATACGTGCGCAAATCTAGCCCGGGGTCCGAGCTACGGAAGCATGGTGGGATGTTATGATCCTCATGTGTAGATTTCACTAATGCCTCAAAGTTTTGGTGTAACGGTTCGTTACATTTGGTATCAGAGCGTTGTCCAAGAAATAATCCACGCCCTTGAGCTGCAAAAAAGATTAGGTTTTATAATCAAGCTAGATGCATCCAAGGATTTTGACAGTTGCACTTAGGAGCTAATTCTAAACAATCTTCAAGATTTGGATTGCACTAACTAGTTATTGCTTGGGTTTGCAGCTACATTATGTAGTATCCTAACTTCCGACTAATGGCAATCAACAACTAATCCTTGGTATTTATCTCATCCCATTAATCATTGTGCACTTAAATGACTAGTTCCTACACACATCTTGCTCAATTAGCAATCCTGACAACTAGGTCACACTTGTTACTCATCGTTGGCCAATCAAAAACCTACTTTTTTAATATAGAACACATCTTCAAACATCTCGCCACCATCACCAACTGATAGAATTCAATTTGCATCCTAGTAGGATGAAGTCGGCCATGAAGGAAAAACCCGTTCGGGCAGATTTGTCCTAAGCCGACAAATTCGTCCTCCAAAGTCTTAACAATAAATTTTTCAAATTAACAAGTTACCCCAGTCACCCTAGTGTCGATTGAGTGGCAAAAGATTTTGTAACAATAACCTATAAAAGCAAACTTACCCTACCCATTAAAAATGTCTGTGGACACATTTTTAAGAACTACCTAGGAAATCACATCAAAGCACTCAATAGCTAAATCATTCTATCCAGCACATCAACCAGCACTAATTCAGCATACATCCTATACGGCTGCCCTAGGCCATATTGCAAAGCTATATCCAACATCTAAGATCATTGCCAAGTGTCAAAAGTCCTACTTAGGTCTTCATTGCCAAAACACATTGCTATGCACATCTTGCTTTCATTCATCAGGTGAGGTGCTATGATGGTTTGAAGCCTCTTTGAATTATTGCTACGTAGGCATTCGGGGGAAACTCAACCCAATCGAACTAACCTGTTTTTACATCTTCAAAGAGGAGAGATAGGGTTTGACTAAGAAGCCCTAATTTGTTACACAATTGCAATCACAAAATTACTCTAATGTCCCCCTTTCAAAATTAATCCAAAGAAAACCCTTAGCCTATTTTATTTCCCGTAGGCGAAAAGGGAGTCGCAAGGGAAATAAATCACCAGCTTAATTTAAGTTGTCAAAAAGGTAACTTCATGTTATATTCACTTAAAAAGGAAACTTATGTTTTATTGTTGGAAAAGTGTTTTTTTCATAAAATAAAACATAATATCAAAATTGAAGTGGGTTGACCCATTTTAGGACCTTTCCTCGTAATGTGTGCCATGAAAAAGCATAAAAGGGGTCGATGGGATCATTTGGGGGCACTTTTGCATACACTCTATTTTGTCATTAAGGTTTTGAGTTGTTGCTCCAACTTCCTTCTACAATTGGGAACGAAAACCCTCTGTCGCAACAAGATTAGAGGACGTAAACCCTCTAATTTTCAAAAGCGACTCCATCTAAGAGTTACATTTGTGCTTTCAGTCAAGGATTTTCAGATCTGACTGGTCAACTTGGCCACGTTTCAGATTAGATCTCAAGATTTTTACAGCTAGGGCATCATCTATTCAGCGGGGACAGCGAATTGGTGGACTGTTATTCCATTTTGGAGCCCTTCTGGAAGTTGACGTCGCCCTTCTAAGACTAGACGAATTCATTGGAAGTTGTTACAATGTGTGGTATGGTTGGGACTAGTGCCTAGGGCTTGCAAATAGCCAACTTCAACCATAAAATGTCATCTTCGATCAGTTGAGCCAACATTTTGGCATTATTTCCCTATGTACAGTCAGCTGCAAATTTCCATTATTTCTCAATCTGGAAAATAAATAAAAATCCAGTTTTCAGTGCAAAAATTCAAATTTCAATATTTTATCCATGGTTGTCATTTATTATGCAAAAATATGTATTTTCTTATGATTTACTAGTAATTTCCAGACTTGGGTATTTTCTATTTTGAGGGTTTGCATAAAATAATCAGAATACTATATTTTTCCATAAGGGTTTGTTAGAAATCCATAATTCTATTATTTTTGCTCTTAAGGGACACACTACAATGGTATCAGAGTTGGTTTCCTTGCCAGCTTGTTCAGAAAGTGATATTCATGCAGGGTAGTGATAGAGAATTCGGATATTACCAAAAAAAGAAAAAGAAGGGTTTAGAAGAACCAAAGGAAGGGCTTGAATAAACTAATCCAGAATTTGGGAAAGGAAAAGAGAAGGTAAATATGCCTGACAAGAATGCAAAGGAGGCAAGATTTGATAGGCTTGTCCAAGGGTAAGAGCGATTGGCTGATATGATGGCTCAATTGGTCCATACCATGCAAAACATGCATGCACCCAAAAATCAGAATAGTGAAGAAAGTTCTTCAGAGGTAAACAACCATCAGCCTCAAAGAACTAGTATTGGTTCTCTTGTTAGGCCTTTCAAGCCTAATTTCATTATGAGGGAAGAAGTTATTCCAAATGTGGAAATTCAGCCCTCTATCGTAGATGACCTTGCTTCCAACTATGCGGAATACAGTTTTCTTCCAGCTGAGATACGTGAGGAAATCTCTTGCAAATTTCATGGGTTTGAAAAAAAAAAGGTGGACCACAACCGGAACCTAGACCACAAGTGTATAGCATGTGTATGGATATAGAAGTTGGATACCTATCTATCACTCATGCCAATGTTAGAAGAGGAAGCTATTAAGTTTGCAACTCTTCATCTTGAGAGAATAGCACATAAATGGTGGTACTGTTATCGCCAAAAAACAACACCCTTTGATTTGTCAAAAATGATTGAATGAGCAATCAGTGTTTTTGGGTAACATGGGATTGTCTCCAAGTTCTGGGACTTGCTACTTGAGATAAACCTCCAAACAAAGCCGGTTCCTCTTTTGGCGTTTTTAGGCTTCTTTTAGGGTATAAGACCCGCGTCGGTTTTCGGGCCACGACCGCCGCCCTGCCCAGGGCGGCGGTTACACGACCGCCGCCCTATTCAGGGCGCCCTAATCCTAATGCTAAATTACTTCTACTCCTAGAAATGCAACTAACTAATCCTACTGTAATAATCCAAGGGACCAGGGGAAGAGAAAGGTGAGTGGAAGAGGAAAATCCTAAGCTAACAAAGGTGATAGCACCAAGAAGAGGGGATCAATCTCCATGAGGGAGAAATGAGAAGGAAATGAAGGAAGGAGAGGGAAGACAAGTGCGCCGCAGACCCAAAACAATCAAATCTACTCATTCAACACATTGCAAAACACAAGGAAAAGGAGAACCTACAAGTATAACTCATACACAGCATAAAATGACAGAACGGAGAGGTAAGAGACAACCAAATGAAAGCAAATGGCAGAGAAGAGCCACAATGTCCAAATTTAATTGCTCCAGAGTATACACAGTCTGTTACATCCATTTGAGAGGCATTACGAGCATTGCAAGTTCCAAAACACAGGTCTGCAACTCAAATTTGTTTGGGACACCATTTTGGCATGGTTCCTTTGCAGAAAATGTAGAAGGATGGCATTACAATAAAAGTGAGTTGCATATATAGAAGAAGAGGGGAGAGAGGGAAACCCGAAATTAAGGAATCCAGTCACTTCTTCAACCACCCAGGACCAATCAGCGTTCAAATTTGCAAACCCAGCATGGGCGCCATCAATTTTTTGTAGATCTCATACCCAAAAACGATCATGGGATCGTTTTTTACAATTATGGCTCAATAAAGTACATTTTCACGACCCAAATTTGTTCCCATCATGTAGTACTTTTCAAGACCTTTTTGACAGTATATATTGTCTTATTTGGTGTCGTGGATCAAAATTTATGAGCATTTGAAGTTTCCCATGTCTTCCGCACCATTGACGGCCATGGAGACGTCAAATTTAACCTCTGGGTTGCCCCTGCTGATGTGTCAACTCCCTATTGGGTACTGGAGTCCATCCTTCTAATCTAGGGAATTTAAGGGATCCGCGAGGTTTTTAGGTCCTGTGGAAAAAGAGGAACACGCAGGAAACTAGGACCCGCAAAAAATAAGGAACCTGCGGATTATAAGGATCTGCAAAAAAAGTGAACGCCGCAGGAAACTAAGACCCACGGAAAAGAAGGAACCCACAGATTTTAAGGATCCACAAAAAAAGGAACCAGCAGATTTCCGCGGAAAAAAAGAAACCCGCAAATTTTAAGGATCTGCGGAAAAAGAGGAACCCGCGGATTTTAAGGATCCGCGGAAAAAGTGGAAGATGAGAAAAAAGAGGGAGCTTAAAAAAGAGGAAGAAGGGGAAAAGAAGAAGGTGAAAAAATCCCTCATTTTTAATCAAGTTGTCAAAATAAACATGAGTGTTTATTTGACAACAGGTACCATCGGCTGATCACACAAAGACATAATCTCATCAATTCCTATGATGAGTTTAGTAGGATATTGATTGAGAGATTTGATAGAACTGATCCAGAAGTTCACTTTAGGGAATTGGCACAGGTGAAACAACACTACACGGTGGATGACTATGTAGCTGAATTTCAAAAGCTATCTATGATAGTACCAGATGTTACTAAAAGGAGACTTATGGTGTTGTTTGTTGAGGGGTTGGCTGAACCACTCAAGGGATTGGTAAGAGCTTTTAACCCTCTTTCTCTTCAAGAAGCAATTAAGAAGGAATTGGATCTGGAAACATCATCTCCTAAGGATAATTTTTTTCCTATAGTACAACCAAGGACAGCACCTTTTGAGCTGCCAAGAACAACACCTTTGGGGCAGCTAAAAATATCACTTTCTAGGCAACCAATAACAAAAGAAGAAGAAACCAAAAATGAATTAAGGAGAAAGAACTTGTGCTTCTCATGTAAGGAATCATGGACACCCAATCATTGTTGTCTTGGCAAAGGACAGGTTTAGAAGAAGAGCCAGAAATTAAGGGCAACATTCTTGCTACACTTGCAGGCACACCACAATATCAACCCTTTAAAGTTTGTGGAGTTCTTCTCAAACAAGACATTATAGTATGGATTGATAGTGGGGCAACCCACAATTTCATAGATGAAGGATTGGTAAATGGAAGAGGGTTGGAGACAAAGGGCATAAAAGGTTTCAGCATCATTGCACCAGATGGCTTTTCCATGCCTTGCGAGAAGAAGGTTGAACAGCTCAACATCACCTTGGGTGAACATCAAATGAGTGATGACTTTTATGTGATTAGTCTAAAAGAGACTGACATGGTATTAAGAGTACAATGGCTGCATTCTTTGAGAGAATTCGCCCAAAACTATAAAACTATAGAGTTGAAGTTTAAACCAGAAGGAGTAGTACTCCAAGGGAATCACTAACACAATTTCAGCATCAGTCTCAGCAAACAAAATGGAGGGTATCACAAATGGTAGTACTCATTCCAGATCCCAGTTGATTCATGATTCACCCATTTTGGATGCACTTGTTAAAGATGTTAAAGGAGCTTTATCCGGTACAGAAGTTCCTAATCATATCAGAGGGGTGCAACAGAAGTTGTCAAAAAGGTAACTTCATGTTATATTCATTTGAAAAGGTAACTAATGTTTTATTGTTGGGAAAGTGACTTTTTGATAAAGTAAAACATAATATCAAAATAGAAGTGGATCGACCCATTTGAGGACCTTTTCTAGTAATATGTGCCATGAAAAAGCATAAAAGGGGTCGATGGAGTCATTTGGGGGCACTTTTGCATACACTCTCTTTTGTTATTGAGGTTTTGACTTGTTGCTCCAACTTCCTTCTGCAGTTGCAAACGAAAACCCTCCAATTTTCAGAGGTGACTCCATCCAGGAGTTACATTTGTGCTTTCAATCAAGGATTTTCCGTTCAGATATGATTTGTTAGCTAGGGCACGTTTTAGATCAGATCTCAGGATTTTTATGGCTACAGCATTATCTATTCAGCTCGGACAACGAGTTGGTGGACTGTTATTCCATTTTGGAGCCCTTTTAGAGGCTGACAGTACCCTCCTAGGGCTGGACGACTTCATTGGAGTCTGCTACAGCATGTGGTATGGTTGGGACTGGTGCCTAGGGCTTGCAAATAGCCAACTTCAGCTATACAATGGCATCTTTGGTCATCTGGGCCAACATTTTGGCATTATTTCCCTACGTGCAGTCAGCTGCAATTTTCCATTATTTCTCAATTTAAAAAATATCAGTTTTTAGTGCAAAAATTCATATTTCAATATTTTATCTATGGTTGTCATTTATTATGCAAAAATCTATATTTTCTAATGATTTACCAGAAATTTCCAGACTTGGGTATTTTCTATTTTGAGGGTTTGCATAAAATAATCAGAACTGTATTTTTCCATAAGGGTTTGCTAGAAATCCATATTTCTATTATTTTTGCCCTTAAGGGACACTACAAGGATGCAAAGCCTCAGACACAGAAGATTACAGTGCCAGAGGCAAGATTCAGTCAAACCCTACACAAGACAGCCATTCACAGAAGACAAAGCCGTCTGGGCAACTTTTCCCTAGACAAGCAACTGCGTCCTCCTTACAAACTCAAAGTCCCAATTTTTCAAGATATTTCAACGACACTGTACACAACCTTTCAGCACACTTTCAGATCATAATAAGTTGGTGCAATCTCTTTTAACCCTAACCTACACTTTATCTAGATTTGAAGATCTTGTATGAGATTGATATTTATTGAAATACATGAATTTAGGATCTGTGATTTATTGTATTAACTTATTTCTGGTTCTAGATCATATTTACACATGGTAATTAACCATGAATTTACGATCAACCCTAAATTTGATATTACATTTTGTTGAACCCACTTATTTGAATGTACATGCAACCTACAGTTTCTATTTTTACCCTTTGAGTTTCATATCTAAACCCCTCCTTGCTAATTTTAGAGCTAATATTTATCCTCTTTGGTTTTTTTCAAAACCCTAATTCCATTAGGAACACAATCAGATGTTATCTTCATATGCCACATAAGTAATATAAATCCACAGCCCCAACATGTTGTAGTGCCCGATTAGGTGGTACTCAAATAGATCACATCCAAATACCCTAGTTTCTCATCATCCTACAAAAAGGCCCATACATCCGAAATTCTTATGTCATCTCCTATTGAGGTTCCTCCTAGCACAACTGATGGTAAAATTGTTTATGTTCATGGTGATCCCAAGCATATTATGGAAAATACAGTTGTCATTGAGTCTGTGTCTGACCATGAAGGTGACCAATCTGAGCCTAATGCTAATCAAGCATATATAATTCAATAGACCGTACCTGCAATCGAAATGGATATCTTGGCACAAGTACTTTAGGATAAGACACAACATGCTCATATTCTTACCATTTTACAAGCAGCTCACCAACAGCAAAGTGCACAACCCTAAAATCCACGACCTAAAGGATCTCCTTCCCCTCTAGGCACCACTACTCGAGTGTTTAATCAACCCTTACCTACACCAAATGTTCTAACTATGACCTATATTATGGGCAGAAATCAGACCTGAAAACTTGATTGGTCTATGTCAAAGAACACGAGAACTCGCTAGAATAGTTGATATACAAATGACCATAACAAGCATCTCAATGAAGAATTATAAACTTCATGTTTTACTCACCTTGTGATACCAAAGGTCCACTTTCATTCACATTCAAGAATACCGAATCCATGAACACAATAATCTTTGGTCCATCATATTTGTCTTCCATGGGAAAAGTTGCATTAGTTTTTCGCAGCAATTTCCTTTCAATAGATTCCACTAACTTGTTATTTAATTTCAAAACAGTAACACTATTATACTCTAATTTTTACATAAATATTAAAATGGCTATGTTTTTAATCAATGATAAAGATGGAAAACTATGTAAAACATAGAGAGAGAAATTTAAAATTAGATGAATATCAAGATGAACATAAAAGGCAAGAAATTCCTCATGCGGTTATATATAATATTTCTGTGCATGTTACTAGTCAAAAACATCAAAACCGTGTTTACAAACAAAAGTAATTTATAAATGCTGCAATCTTACCTGATCAAAATTGGAGAAGAATGGCAATAATTCAGGATAAGTTTGAGAAGGGGCCCAAGATTGTCCCACAAGACCCCACCAACTGCAAGCACAAACAATTTAGCTTAACTAGTTTTCTCTTGAAGTTTATATCATTTTCTTTTTGTGATGCATTAGAATATGTCAGAAAATAAAATTCAACATGAAATGCCTGTTGCCAATTTTAAGAACTCTTTTTATGACAAAAGGTAAAATTATATTATGACAGAAAGGAGGAGTTGCAACGAAAAACATGACACAGCTGATCCCAGGGATCAGGCGGTGAGATTTTATTACAATGAGAAACCAAACCAAAAGGACCAGCAAGGAGAATTACTAGAACCAAAGTAAACTATCGACAATATAGACATCATTCGGTAAACTAACTCGGTCTATTTTCATGAGCAAGAGAAACAGGAAAACAATTCTCCTGAACTAGATGAGTAGCCTGGCTTGGCTGGAAGACGAGGCCTGCTGACTGAAGTATGCAGTGTCCCTGGAACTTTCTTCATTGTATGCCCTAGCTCTAGTTGCTTGGCATTTAGGAGGGGCACCAGATCAGGTCATTGAATGCCCAAACTCTGGCTGCTTTGGCATTTAGGAGGGCAAGGAAAAGCGAACTCTATCATTGTTTCCTGTATCCACCTTTTGGCATCTGCTATGAGCATGATGTTAATAGCATCGAGCATTTTGTCTTGTTTCGCCACAATTTGACTCAATTATTCCACACAGCGTTGTAGCATAGTTTTTTTATTTTGAATATATGCTCCATATATTAACAGAAAAATATTTACGGCAAAGGCCTGTACAAAAGAATCAGGAAATGTAAAGGGAAAAATACAAGAAAGATTACACTTTTCTTACGACAACCATAAGTGCAACCACATTAGAATCTACTCTAGGGTTAAACTGCTTAGCTTCCATGGGCAAAAGATGCCCTTTTGCTAGGAGTCACAATCGGACTTCACCCTTCCAAACATGCCGAATTTCTTCCATATTACCCACTCCCTCCCTGAATCCATAATTGCAATCTGAGCCTCCATAGAATAAATAGAGCAACAACCCACATACAATACCAAACACTTCTGAATGGACCTCAATTAAGTATGTTGGAGTCTCCCAGTAAGGCTGCCCTCCAATGAAGATGTCCCTGGAGCATTACTGACATTATAGTCATAATTTGCCCCTAGCAAGCTTTCACAAAAGAGCACTCCCCTATAGGTGTTTAACAATTTCTAATTTAGCACAATATAAGCAAAGACTATTTGAGAGGCCACTTTTTGATAGCTGGGCTTTTGTAGGCAGCCCTGGATTAAGAACAGGTGCTAGAGGACATTTCTAGTGTAGGAGTTCATACAACGAAAGAGCATCATCCTAATAAATGGGATGACCAGATATCCATCACCAATCCCTCCAAATGGGACCTTTTAGTTCCAGACTTCAACACTTGTGGGATAAGGTTCTGAATATGCTTAATGGTTAATCGATCCACATTGGATAATGCAAATTCTTTAGATAGTGTCCTCCAATCCTTCACATCCCATGTATTGGCATCCCATAAATCCTTCTATACAAAGATTCCAAATTTACTAAACTTGCGAGCCTAGAAGCGTGGGATAGTAACAATGGGTGTGTCCTGAAGTTTCCATGTCCAAATTGGCCATTTGACCAGGTCCTTTCCCGTTCGAGCCCCAAAAACCCTCCACATGAGCAACCCTGCACCTTTTTTCCAAGCATTTCAACTACTTTAAAGAACAAAGGATCTATGGATCTAAAAATTCTCAAGATCACAAAGACCAAATTTACCTTGCCCAGGCCTGAGAGTATTTTGTGTCTCATGAGAATTTTCCAGGCAGAAGATACTTCCAAACAGAGAATTATCCATTTGGCTGCCAATATGTATCCTTGAGTTATAATATCTCTTAATCCCATACCTCCTTTCTCCTTCGGCATTATGCAAGCAGACCATGGTACGATAGCCAGTCCTCTAGCACAACCATATTTTTCCCAAAGAAAAGTTCGCAAATTCTTTTCAACTCAAAGTAGTTGAGCTTTGGAAAGAAGCCAACACGAAACATAATTGATATGTGATGCCTAAAGGATTCTAGTCAGCACTATTAATTTGCCTGCAGATGAGAGATCCTTATTCTGCCAGAGAAAAATCTTAGCCCGGAATTTCTGCAAAACCCAATCTCACATATTTACTGGAGAGAGGTCCAGCCCAAAAGGTATGCCTAAATACCTAACAATGACCCTGGGTTGGACTAAAGACCATTCTGATGGTATCCCAAAAAGACGAGTATCCAAACCAAGCCAAAACTTCATCTTATGGTGACTGAAAATGGCTCTATATGCACTACAAAAAGTGTTCAAGCATTCCATTGCTCCGTCTATGGAACTCAGCATTGCTTGAATAGAAAGAAGTGAATCATTAGCAAAATGATTATTTTGCATCTGTTAGCCATCAGGTAAGTAAAAGCCATTGACTCTGTTCTGGACACATGCAACTTCCAACAAATAGCCCAGGGCGTCAACAATGAGAACATACAGATAAGGTGAAAGTGGACAGCCTTATCTTATTGAATGATGCAATGCAATCCATGGAGAGATAACATTGTTGACAGCAACAAAGGATGAAGCATATGAGAATAAAGTGTTCAGCATAGCTACCATGTTCGGAAATCCAGATCCATTTGGAGGGCAAAAAAATTCGAAAATCCAGAATTCTTGAAAAAGTTTGGGAAAAACCGGTCTGCAATATATACATATTTTATATGAGCATAATTTATAAATATGCAAAATTAACAAAAGCAATGAAAAAATGAATAACGTAATATAAAATGTTAATATATAAGCTTGTTGGGTGTCTTTTTTTCGACAAAAATATTTTAATTACCACTTTTTTGGGGGAAAAAAGCAGGGCCAACCCAGACCGAATTTATCCTGGTCGGCTGAAAAAATCGGATCCAGACGGAATTGGTAACTATGGTCTGGTTGTGTCATGTTGTGCAAGATGTCCTCCTGATATCCAGCAAAATTAATGATATTGTCCTGAGGTCACTGGTTATTGTGGTATGTTTGAGGAGGAGACAGCACCGCTAATTCATTACCTAAAGTTGTCTGACAAAAGACAATCCCTCCTCAATCCTTGTATCAAACTGATTGCGTGTAAGCTCATTATCACAGTCAGTTTCTGAACTGACCCGGACATCGACACCATTGAAGGGAATCAATGCTTGCAAATCTCTCTCCTGCAACCTGGAATAAGCTTTCCTAGAGTACACACGAGACTCTTCCCTGCTCGCCAATGAATTTCCTCTAGAAGCAGTAAGACGTGTTTCAATGGGGGGGGCGGGAGCATGCCAGACGACCCATCAAGGATCGACCATGCCTAGAGGCCATCAGGATCCTTAAAATGTAGCTCAACTGCAGTGTTTTGACAGTTAATACCTACGCTATGACAGAGAAAGGATTGAGAAACCAGCTTGAAAAGATAGTTATGCATGGAAATGAGAGAAGAAAATCCTAGTCGCTCTCTTTTTTGCTGGAAAACAATTTTTTACCAACCAATTTGTGGATCCCTTTGTAATCGTTCAATCCCTACCAAACCCATGGAAGAACTTGGCATTAAACCTTGCTAAAACAAGCTGAATGTTTGAAGTAGAATAACAGAAAAACCTAGAAATAAGGGCTGAATTTCACCCAGTTTGTAGCCCACAACATGCATAGATCTGGCTAACAAAGACCTTGAAATGTTTGCAATCTTGAAGAAAAATGAGGCCAATGTATCTTCTTTCAATGATGCAACATAAGATACATTGTTTCAAAAAAGAAATTTTCTTCTCCGTGTGTGTCTAGCAACATAGCTGTATTACGTTAAGATATTCCCAGTGAATCATATGAGCCAATTTCGACAAATACCCAGATGTTGAAACTCATTTTATCCCTCCGCCAAGTTTTGTCTGCGGGAAATTTTTATTTAATTATTTATTAAATAAATAAAGCCTCGTTTGAAGTAAATTGTGCTCCAGTTGAATCTTGTTAAAGTTTTGCATGCCAGTATTCACACATCTCAATAGGATTTTCACCAGGAATGAATTCAGAGCATTGTCTGCAACTTCTGGCAACGTTTTTCATTTTTATTTATTTCTTTTACGTTTTTCTCTTTTTTTTCTCCACAGTTTGTCTATTAAATTCCCATGGGTCCGTTCTTTGTTTTGTATAGTCTGTTTAATTTCCTAGAGCGTCTGGAGATCATTTACGGAGCACCAGAAGGAATCAATTTACGGCAAACTTCTGCACCAAAAAAATTAAGGGATCAAAAAGCCTCTCCTAGGCAAGTAAACTTTTTGGAATGAGTGAGTTTAAGCTGCAATGGGATTTTTGGTAGTGGCAAACAGACAAGAGTTTCTTACCTTCCTTGCAGGGTAATTTTTCCCATGAAGCCAAAGTCGTGCTGCAATTTTAGGAATAAATACAATTAAGCTTAAAGCAATGGGAATTTTTGTCTGTAGTGGCAAGCAACCTGTCTAGAGGAATTTCTTATCTTCCTTGTAGGGTACTTTTTCCCATGAAGTCCTAAGCAAGCTAACGTTTTTCATCAAAGAGGTTTAAGCCATGCAAGTCGCAATGGGAATCGCACTTTTTGGGAGATGATTTAATTTTCCAGTGGGAATTTTGGCAGTGGCAGGCAAGCGGAATTTCTTACCTGCCTTGCAGGGTAAAAATTCCCATTATGAAAGTCAAATAACTTAAGTGGAAGAGGGGATTTTTGGAGCTGCAGTGCAGAGTAGAAATTCCCATCAAAGTTGACTTCCTATTTTTAGAAATTACCCTTGCCAAAAAGTGCGACCCACCTTGGCATTAAACAATGTATTTAATGATATTTATTTATGGCTTTTTCACCCAATTTTGGCACCATGTATGGAAGGAAAGTCAATGCAAAAAGACAAGCCAAAGAGAACTGAAGGATGCATGCTAAAAATAAATAAAATAAATTTATTTAAAAGCAACCAGCAGCATGCATAATTGGGCACCCAATTTGGGTGAATAGACATGATTATTTATTAATTAAATTGCCAGAAATAGGAAGGGCAATTATTAAAAATAGTATGCAGAGGGCTATATAAGCATGGGATGCCATAATGAAGAAGCAATTAATTCTTTTTGCTAAGGATTGCAGCCCAGACAGTTTTGGCGCCAAGGGAAGGAGGTTTTTTGCATTAAAGAGTGTTTTTCATTGCCAGGAAGCTTCAAGGTTTGGCGCCTAGGGTTGGAATAGCTTGATTTTTGCTATGATAATTATCTGCATGTTGGTATAAGTGCCCAGGTGAATTTAAAAATATTTATGCTTGCTTTGCATGCAAGAAAAGCCTCAAATTTTAGGGCAGCAGGCTTTATATGCAGATTTTGGTAATAGAAATCAAGTATTCATGCCCTAGACTCCATCTTTGTCTGAATTAATTGCAGGTATTCATCATAGGTGTTCATATAAGTGAAAGGGAGTTCAAATTAATGTCAAGTGCATTGAATATATCTTCTGAATCTGAAGAAATTGCTAGATCTGCACAAATTGATCCACTTGCAAGGAATTCCGGTAGGATTAAAAGAAAAAGAACTCAGACAAAAAGATTGCTCCAGTCATGATGAAGCGTGATGAAAAAGAAGGATCAGCAGAGTCATGCATAGCTTCTAGATTTGTTGATATCAATGACACAGACATAGGCCCTAAACCCATCTCCGAATTAATTGACAGATCCAGGGCCAGAAGGACATCCCTCATGCGGGCAATAAAGAGCAGTGGGATTATTCAAGCTTCAGCGTTTCCAGTCACAGCTCAGTTGCCTGAATTTGTTATGGAGTGTGCAAGGTCATATCATCCTCTTTCCAGAACAATTCGGGATGTTGCGGGAAAGACAATAATCAGGCTAGATGCACAATTTATTAATTATTGTCTGAAGATTCCGACACGACCAGTGGTGATTACAATTAGCATGTTGGATGCTGGCAACAGATGGGAGAAACACAAAGCAGATTGCGTGGGCATAATGAATAGCAGATATATGAAGAAGCCCAGGTCTCCATCAAAGTTCCCGAGGACTCTTCCATGATCCAATTTGGTGCAGGAAGTGGATGATATTACTAAATTGTTTTGCAGGTTAAGTGGAGAAGTCAACACTCATAACTTCCGCTCATGGATGTATGCTTTCGTGAGAACCATTGAGATCAACAGAGTTGATTCGATAATCAATTGGGCGGAGATCATCAATGACAACATCGGTGAGCAGCTCCGAAGTGTGAGGCGGACGTACAACTTCAAAATGACTTCATACCTGGTATATGCAGCAGCCTCGCAGGGTATATTTTCCAAGCTAGATAGACGGGGCATACTGTCGAAAGATCCTATTTTTGAGTGCTTCCCACAGTTGATAGTTCCTGAATGCCACAAAGATTACAAGGTGGTCAACGATGGGTTCTTCTATGGATTCATCTGCAAATTAAATAGTGATCTGAAGACCAGCAGGGTGAGCAAAGAAGCTTGGGAAGTTGTATCCCAGCATGGTTGTATTTTCATCCAGTTTGCAGACTTCACGTATCTCAGGGTAACCGGCTTTTCGGGTGAACCAGTTAAGTTGCTGAGGTATCCAAGCGACAAATGGGTCATCATGGAGTTGTGCAGACAGCTCGTGGAGATGCATGACTTACAATCAAAGCGGCACAAGTCTACGAGTTTCTTTCCGGTCACAGTGGGTTATTACAGCTGCCAAAGCATCCACAAAGCTAGAGGAATCGAAGCCAAAATGTTTTCTGAATATGAGCATGAGTTCTTCCTAGCACGGCTGAACTTTGATCCATATGGGGTAGCGAAGAAGACAATCTCCCAGGAATACTCACATGTGCCTTCGTTGGAAGACTTCTGGATGAAGTGCAGAAAAACGAATATGAAGTCAGGAAGAAAGACTTCAGCAGGTTATCGGCGCAACAAGTGTCTGATTATGGTTTAGCATGGATACCTGCAGATCTCGCGGATGATGGGCATGTGATACTTGACACATATCATCAGATGGGAGGGGATAGAGCTGCTCTTCAGGAAAACATTGGTGGTTGCCAGACGATTGAGGAAAGATCTTCCGCGGTTCTGGTTAACACCTCAAACTGGTTGTTGACAAAGGGGTATTGCCTGGACGAAGCTTTGATGAATCAGATCACAGGTAACTTTACCATAGGAGACTCCAGCAAAAGAAAGCATGAGGGTGAAAGTAGCAGGAGGCCAGAGAAACTTAAAGTGCACAAGAAGTCTCAGATACAAGAGAAGGCCAATTCTACAACTATCGTGCTAGTTCCAGCTTCTCCAGCATCAACTCATAGCACTTCAGCAACCCCGGAACCCCAGGGAGATCTTGTTGTTCCTCCATTGAATCCAGCATCATTTGTATTTTCTCCTCAGCCATTTAGATCTTCACCTCTCCCTGCGGAAAAGCTGAAAGCACAGATGGTAGAGTTTGAAAAAGCATTGTCTTTGGACAATTCAAAGGGTGGCAGTCACAACACTGTGGCAAATTCGGATGGAGCAGAATCGGAGCATGAGATGGTGGTGCATTCAATGACTTCTCATTCCCCAAGAAGCAATTTTTCATCGTGGTTGGCTTTGCAGACAATCCCAGAAGCCAGAGAGGAGATCAACCTGGAGGAACACGACTTGCAGCTGCTCCTGAGTTTGGGCGGAAAAGATAGAAGACCTAAAGTTGCCAAAATAACTTCTAGGTTGATTATTGAAGAATCAAAGACAGAAGTTCGGTGAGTTATCGATTCCAACAGAGGGAAAGCAGAAGGGAGAGCTCACGGCAACTGATATGGCAGTGACCAAAGTGCCAATAGGTCAAATTACCACAGAAGGATTAAAGCAAGATACACAGACACTAATGAACGCTTTATTCCTCAAGCTTGACAAAGAGAAGGCTGAGAAAACCAAACTTCAAAAGCAGGTTTCCCAGCTATGTGAGATCATTGCTAAGGTTGTCAAACCTTCCTCTCAGCCCATTCTAGCACATGAGAAGGTGAGTAATCATCTGATTAAAGAGGTGGAAGATGCAGGGGACCAGGTCAAAGCTATTGCTCAATGGAAAGAGCAAATCATTCACCAAGCTTCAGAACAATTCGAAAGAATACCAGCTGAATTGGAGAATATGCACAGGGCAATATCTCAGCTAAAGGAACTAATGACACAGATAGAAGATGAGAACATAGTTGTTGAAAGTCATCTGGATACTTTAGTTAAGATACATTCGTTACCAGAGGATGTGCTAATTACAGAGCAAATTGTACCTGGTGGATTGATAGAAAGGGGGAAACAGTTAGTAATTTCAATTTCCTTCCGCGTAGAGATCCTCATGCTTATGCTAAAAAGGATGCAGTTGCTGGAAAATGAGATGCGAGAAGTGTTGGAGAGCATTCCAGACGAATTACCTGTTTCCCATGAGGAATTTATTCTGGTTGTGCAGAAAGAAATTGATGAAGCCGTCATACCTTTCACGATAGATTCAATTGGCCGACTCATAAAGCTTCAGGCAGATGTTGAGGGGTATGGGTCTGGTTTAGAGAAGGTAAAGGCTAACACTGCTGCTTTGTCTAGAGGGTTGCTGCAGTTCAGGACCAAGAGAGAGGCTATTGTTAAAACAGATGGGAAAATGTTGAATTACATGTTTGACAAGTATATTCAATATCAGAACAAAAAGAAAGTGTAGGTGTTACAGCTAACAGATCTTCTTTCTTCTCCTCTTTCTTCTCTTATTTCTTATGTTCCCTGATGAAATTGTAAGATTAAAGTTATTGGTTTAAAAACCATTACTTTAAGTTATTTGGAAAGATTCTTTAAGATTAGTGACAAATGTGTACAATTTTGGCTTAAACTCCTAATGCATGGTACTAAGAGAGGAATTCTAGGAAGATGATCATCAAATGTTCCCTTTACTACTTCATGTTCTAGTTCAATTGTTGTTTCCCATTTGTAATTTCCCCTCTACACACTATAAGTAGATGAAGAACCTACGGGTTAAGAGGGGGGAGAATTTGTAATCAGCATTCTTGTGTTCCATACTTTGAGTTGAAACCCTTGATAGCTTTATGAAAGCGGGGGAATAGAGAGGAGGCAGATTTCCGGAGAACTTTGTATCAATGGTGCATTTGTTTCTTATTCGTTTTAGATCTCTGCATAAACTTTGTGTTGTCTTAGATCTAGATCGGAAACTTTCAATTGCTTCAAATTCTACATTTCAAGATCTATTTGTTTCATCTATGTGCATATGATCAACTCTGTCAACTATTGGTTAGGTTGCACATCTCCTTTCCTTTCTTCTCGTATTTAATTATTTCCCTTTCCTACACATATTGCTTACTTGTTGCAAAATTGTCTAGTTATGGTTCATGAGCTACGCAATTAAAGTGAAACCAACAAATAGATATTAGGAAATATAATTGACAAAATCTTACATGGGAGCCTCACCGGTAAATGAGGGAGATTTATCTCATGACTGCCTATGTTTTCAGTTGTGCAGAAAATCTAGCCAACACCTTACTACATGCAAAGTTGTCTTACTTTCAAAGAAACATTGATGCCATTTTATCTGCTCTGCAATGATATTTGACTTCCTCTAGGAAAGGATAAATATAGATAGTGTTAATTTACATCATTTAAAATTGTGGATGTTCTTGACTCTTACGTATTCAATAAATGAATTCTTGGGAGCCCTCTTATAATAATAGATTAGGCTAAAATTCAAAAAAAAAACCTTTGCTATCTTACATGCAAATCCACCCCTTAAATAAAAATATGTCTCCTTGCATATTGAGATTACTCTTTCATCACACATCCTCAATGATATCAAAGTATACTTCTCGTCCATCCTGGATTGATTCAATATAGTTATAATATCAGTCTTTCACTTAGCATACATATGATGTTGTACATGACCCATGCATCATTGACTTTATTTCATTCTTTTGTTTGTCAGCCAAATAGTGGTAGCTTTCATATGTTTTATTCCTCAAACACTCTGGATACCGATTAATTAGCATTTCTTTTCTGGGGGTTTGGTTTCTTCTTCTTTAACTACAAAACATTGATCCACTATTCTTGTACCTAGGAATGAATTAATGATAAATTGGTTTTGGGGCCAAACATCTTGGCCATCCTAAACTTGTTTCAAATTTCACTCTCATAAGAACAAATATATTTTCTGTAAGAACATTGAAAGAAATTTAAGAATATTACCGATTATTAGCTTCCTCAAAATTTGGATTTGGATCATTCTCATACACCCATCCTGGAGCAAAAATTGCAACAGATACAGCAGCATTTTTTGCAGCTTCTATGGCAACATTTGTCTGGAAAACACATCCAATGAAGAATTATTTATAAAGACTAAGGATTCAAAAATGGATTCATTCATGTTTTGCATGTAGTTCAAATGTTGCAAGCCTTCTCAATTACTCTATATGAGAAGAATACAAATGTAGTCAATATTAGGTTTAATTCGAATCAAATGCCTAAAGGACAAGCAATGGAATAAATATTTAATTCCAAAATAATTGCATTTCAACTATAAACTAATGCAGGAAACCGATGAATTAAATATTTAGTATTTTGCTTGTCGCACTACTGATTAACAAATGAGGTAATGCCTGTGCCTAAAATCATGAAAGGTCAAAATAAAAAGATAGAATAGAACTCAATCAATATATGCACCAAAGCTAATCATAAGGTAATATCCAAACAACGTTCCTTTTCTCCCTCAAAATTAAAAGAAACACCAAACATATAAGAATCATTTACTTAGATTTGCAATTTAAAAATAACTTGCGATACCCAAACATCTGTTATTGAAACAAAGCAAGGGCAATAAAGCAAAAACACCAGAAGCAGAAGGGCAGGAAAGGCGGGAAAATCAATTGAATGTAGAGCCCCTACAAGGAGTGGAATCAAAGCAGACAGAAAAACCTCATCTTCAAATCAGCTACCTTCCTCAGGAAGGAAACAACAGCAATCAGGGGAAACATGGCCCAGGGTTGAATTTCAACTAAGGAAACATGGGCAGTTATCCTATCAAGCACGAAAAGTATAAGCAACAGCCAAAAAATACTAGAGAGCTGGAGGCAGAGAACTGGGACAGCCAAGATTTTTGACATTGTTATCAGAGCCATTGGTGCTCGAAGGACTCACATGTCGAGGAGAAGATTGTGAAGGATTGTTTAGACCTGCAAATTGTCAAAAAAGCGAAAAAGGAGGTCGAAAGACGTCTGGGGCTCGAAAGACGTCTGGGGCACGTTTTTTAGTTGTTTTCGCATCCTCAACAAAGATATGTCGTCTAATTTGTGAGTTTCGAAGGGAAATCGACATTTCTTAGTCATCGCTACTGTGCAAAATGTCAAAATCGTGAATCCAGGGAGTGCCAAAGAAGAATATAGTCACGAGGTACAAAAATGTGGGCATTTAGAGACTGTTCGGAGGTTTTTCAAAGGGAAATACAGTCATGATACTAGCAAAGGAGATACAGTCATGATACTAGCGAAGGAGATACATTCACAAATAGAGCAAAGACTTTTACAATCACACACAACCCTGTGAAGTTCAGTTCCAGTCCCATTCGAAGGGGACAATCACATATGGCCAGTCATTATTGATATTCAGACTATAAATCACAAGTCACAAGGTTACCAGGGCATTTTCAATATAAAAGATGAAAACGTGGACATTTTAAGGGTACACCCACCAGTTTCAGTCCCATAAAAACGTGTTTACTGGCACAACAGAAGCATTTTCACAAACACAAGGGCAAAACGCCATTCTCTTGCCTGAGAATTCATTTTTTTAAGTTTGTTATTAGGGCACGTTCCAATCAAAGGTGATATGCTTTGCATATTTCAGTCGCCAGAAGAAGGGCACGATTTTACTGGTATTTTATCTTGCAAATTACTATGACATTCCTTTACTGAACAAATTCAGACATTAAAATTCCTGCATTAATTTCCGAGACAAAATCATAATAAAAAATTGTATTTGTCTCTGTTGAATTTATTTCAGTCAAAATATAGACTGCTACTTTCATTTGGCTGCATTAATTTTGTGGTTCGGAAATTATAATTGTTGTGTGAAATGGATGACGAAGTCACAATATCTAGCCAAATAAACAATCTGAGGTCTCTCTTCAAATAAATAGCATACAATCAATTATGCATATGTCAAATCTTATTTTTTAAACAATCTGCCTTCTAAATACAGCAAGGGAAAGTTCAAAGACAAACCAAATGGGTGAAAAAATTGTTGATGAAGAATATGTATTTGAAAGAAGCCCATACTTCGAAGATGGGAAGAGATATAGTGTAGGTGAAGTTCAACATGGATGGTTGCCTAGTTAGTTTGGGAGTTGGTGGATCTTGGGAATTATACCCTTACGAGGGTCATGAGATAACCTGATGCAGCACTGTGAAAATAGCTCGACATGGATGGTTTTCTAATACTACAAGAGGATCTTAATTTAGGAGTTTGGAGAAGTGGAATCTGGAAACTTGGGAATTCGACTCAAGAACTACATCTTTATGAGGGTTACAAGGCAGCTTGATGGAGTTCTACCTGGTCAAAGAACTATTTCAGTGAGAAAACTTTTGAAGAATGTGTGACTCTATTTAGTTTTGTTATTTTAATCTTCTATCAATATGTTTGTTTTTGTTTTTTGTGTATAAGCTTTAAGAGGTGGTATAAGAATATAAGGCTTATTATTTGTTGTTATGTCATTATTAGTTATGTATTAACTAATGAGCGGTTGTAACCACTTTAACCATTGATCTGAAAATGGGGTATTTAAACCGACTTATTTTCCCGTTCCATCGGATACCTTTAAAATTTCCCAATTACGTGATTATGGGTTAAATTAATTGCAAACACACACACACACATAGCGGAAAGCAAAACCACAAAATCACAACAGCAATAAACACCAGGATGATAATAGAGTTTGTCCCACATTGGACTACATCTCCGAGTCCGCTCAAATGATGAACTGATATATAACTAATGCAAAAAATAAAAAAATCTTACATCAGTTAACTGCTTACGGTCAGCAGCGTCAATCGACCTAGATCGAACTCAACACTATCCGTCTCGACGACAACTTGGCTCCGTGATACGGGCTCTTAGCTCGACCAGCAATAAGGATGTATCATCTCTCTCGGATGGTTGCGCAATGCCCCAATACAGCACCCTAGTCTATGAGACGATGATGTCACGCAATACGATATCTACGGCTCTATGGCCTCCTTCGCAATTAAGTCATTGAAATGATGAGCTCTCCATCTCCAAGCAATGATGTCGACAGACTCTCTAGTCTTCGTGTCGATTGGTAGCTCTTTGGCTTGACGACGACTCTCTAGCACTATGTCGACTAATGGGCTCTGACCTCTTGATGACCTTGTTGGATCCAAAATTCGACCGGCACATGGGCTTGCATCATTACAAGATCATTCAGTTACTCTGCCTAATATTGTCGTGTACAAATTTGACTTTCCGGCCGAAACGACAATAATGCCTCTAAAATGGGCTCTATGAGCGATAATCCCCATATCAGCAACTCCGGGCAATAACTTCCATTCTCAAGATTTGCGTGTGATCATCTCCGTTCTCGGGCTCTGCATCAATTGACTCCAAGAAAATCCCCGTCTTGACTCTTGTGGGCTCTTTGAGTTGTCTTCATGAACTCTGCTCCATGAGTTCCGCCACAAACTCTTCTTCACGAGCTTCTATGAGCTTTGTCATGCGCTCCGCCATGAGCTCTACTCCAAGAGATTTTAATAGCTCCTTGCGCTACTCCATGCGCTCCGTATGCTATTCTCTGTGCGCTTCGCAAACTTCTTTGCGTTGTTCCATGCGCTCTACGACATCCGACTCCATGAGCTCTACGTCGTCTGTCTTCCAACTCTTCTCCGCGAGCTTCAACCGCCTTACGCTCGTCGAGCTCCTCCTCACATGGCTTGAGAGGATTTGAGTTGTTTAGAGTTGAATTAAAAATGCCATGGAGTGGGGGCCTTTTATAATCCTCCATAGACCCAAAATGCATGGATAAATAATTTATCCTTTGGGATTTATAAAAATTCCCGTAGCATTTAGAAACTTCCACCATATAGCTTGGGATGAATATAATCCCAAAATAATCCTGTGGCATATAAAAAGTATAGTCTTAATAAAATAGGTTTGGACGCTCCCTTTAACCGCGGACTGTTTGGTGGGATGTCGATTAAATCCCACATTTGATGGGAATCAAATATCCTAAGCCTTTTTAAAGGCTTCCACCACCCGTATAGCTCGGTCATAGACCGCTTGGCATGTATGCTTCGGTTTGCTCCATATATGTCGTGGCATTTGCTTGATAGGTGGCCTTGCCACATCACATGGCCTCCTTGGCAATGATAGAATGGTCGTCACTTGGTATGTGAGTTGGTAGGTGGGCATTGTGTAACTCGACCCTTAACTCGATCACAAGCTCGCCCATGAGCTCGCTCAACTCGGTCCATGGAATATTAAGCTCTACTCATAACTCAAATTGTAGCTCGCCAATCAGCTCACCTGGTATCTTGATGATGCAGGAGCATCACCCCAACTTTGTAAATAGGTGGGCATTGTGTAACTCGCCCAACTCGACCCTTAGCTCGATCACAAGCTCGCCCATTAGCTCGCTCAACTCGGTCCATGGAATATTAAGCTCTACTCATAACTCAAATTGTAGCTTGCCAATCAGCTCACCTGGTATCTTGATGATGCAGGAGCATCACCCCAACTTTGTAAATAAGCTTATTTTTCTTTGTTGAGTGATTGAGTGAGGTTTTGCAGGATCAATAAGCTTTGTGAAGGCATTAGGAGTCAGTAGAAGATTGAATTTCCAATTTAATATTTCCCTCCAAGTTGAAGGATTTGAAAATTTGAATTACTTGTGAAGGTTTTGTAAGGATGAAACAAGTTTCAAAGGGCTTAAAATACTTAAGAAAGGTCTATTCATAGGTTGAAAAGATATTTACACTCATTGTAAAAGTAAATCTTATTTTAAGTTCATCTAGAAGCTGCATATACGTTGGAGAAACAACTTAGCTAGAGATAAGGGTGGAAAGAGAGATTGTTGGTCTATTTTCAAGCTCAAGATTAGGTAGAGACCTATTATTATGTAGAGATGGTTGTGGATAGAGTCGAGTCAAGCAAACAAATAGTGGAAGGTCAAATCAAGAGTAAGAGGGAGTGGGAGAGGAGTGAAGAAGGCTTTTAGGCATGTATTTGTAAATGAAGACTATGCAAGAATCAATAAAGAAGTCATTTAAAGTCAAGGTATGTTCCCTGGTAGAGAACTTATAGATTTCAGCCATATAATTCTAGACTCTTTTTATATGTTGAAGTTATAGTTTATACAACATAATGATCAATTGAGTGATCTTGCATGTATGCACTGTTCTTCATTGTGGTCTGTGCACTGGTTTAAAGAAAGCTTATAGTCTAGGATAATAGGAGCATTTTGAAGACATGTTTATAAAAGAAGAAAGTTTCCTCATGTTGGCACAGAGATAATATGGTGAAGTTTTGCCTTGAAATCATTATGTCAGAAGAGATATCTTGAGTTTACAATGAAAGCTACCTGTGTTCTTATCATTTGCAATGGAATTCTATACAAACCGTAGTGTATAGACCTTAAGGAGCATTTGCAGATCTAAATCCCTAAAGGAAAAAGCTATAGAGGAGCATCACAGAGCTTATCCACCTGGAATTGGGTTGTGAAGAGGTTCAAAAATAAAGATGAGTCCATTTTTCTTCTATCGGGTTAACTGTAACCCTTAACTAGGGGGTTTAGATTGAAATCCCTGTATCTTGGGCATTAAACAACCACAGGAGCTGAAAATTGGTACAAATCATCTAGGGGGAGTCTATTTCAGGATACAAAAAGTGTGATAAAGTTTCATGACTGCAGAAGTGAGATCTTCCTGACAGTTCTCTAGGAGCATGTTATAATCTGCCAAGGCCTAATTCTAAATAGTAAATTGTGAACTGTACAAAACCCACAAGGAGTGGAGGGATAAAACTTGGGGGTCTTCTTTAATACAATAAAGGGTATCTAAAAAAGTTAACAGTAAGGAGAGGAGTTAAGTCATATGAGAATTACACCTAGATTTACCCCTAAACAGACCTAAATGACAGTTTAAGACAGGGTGCATAGGTTTTCAAGAAGAATTGTATATTATGAAAAACACAAAATTACATATTCGGCTGTGCCAAGCCTGAAAACTATTGGTCCAAGCTTGAGCATCATACAACAAAAATCTTGACATAAATGCAATTGAATGATTTCCCATTGGAAGATACATGGAGAATAGGTGCTAAACAGGTAAGTGAGGTGGTTTTATCTCAATAATTCATGTTCTAACCTTGTGAAGGGTAGTTGAAACTGTATGGTGAAAAGGCTATAACAGTAGCATTATATAAGTGATCATGAGTTGAGATTGAACACCTATTGAAAGGAGTGGGCTATTAGACAGATTAAGATCATTTGCAGGCACAACTAACCCTCTATAAGTGCAATCCAATGAATTGTTTGTATGTATTGATCTTCCACAGACAAGAATACAGTTACATCTATAAGGAGAAACAAGAAACATATATAGTGTTTAAGTGACTGAGCATTATTTGTGGATACTAATGCATATTTTCAAAGTTGTACAGTCTTCTTGATATCAGGAGCGTCCATTGGCAATTTTCTTATGCAGAGCTGTGGGAACACAATACTTAAACAGTCAAGAACCAATTTTGAGATGAGTAAGAACGGAAACTTGATGGCATGATGTTATACTTGGATGTGAATGAACCTTGAATGATGACATCTCAATCTCCTTTATAACTTTACTAGAAGTGAATAGAGCATGGTCATACAAGAAAGGTTGAGAGATGCATGACAATTGTCATAAGTAGATCAAGAACCAGATGTTACTCATATTGTTAAGAAGGTGGATGTAAGTACAGTCAACAAAGGAGTTTGAAGTTGATGTTACTTGGTTGGAAACATCAACCAAACTCAATTTCATTGTTCGAATTCTTAAAATCCAAATTTTGGGAAATATAATCACTTAAGAAAAATGATCCTATTGCATGCTTATAGATAAAGGTTCTTGATCTTATGATCTCATTATGCAAGACAGGACTGTGGGTGTATGAAATCAGGTTACTACATGACTATGTCATCACTTGATGATGATAATGTGGTGTAGTTGAAAACCACGATGTAATACAACATTTGGGCCCCCCTCCGAAACAAGAGTGGACTCCGTAGTTGATTTTTTACGACTGTCGAAGACCGGATGAAAAGACAAACTTTTGCCACTTCATTTTTGCTCCTCCAGAATTCCGCACAACGCCACTTGTTGATTGCACGTCGATCCTTTTGCGATTTCATAATATGCCCTGGCGCTGCTGTACCTGTGCCTGTTTGTCTGCCAACATCTTTTCTCGCACGGATGATATCTTGCACAAAGGTGTCCGTTCTAACCCATTCAAAATGCGCTAGAAAACTAACTACGAGCTCTTCTATAAGCAACAGGTTCTGGGAGATTTTGGGAACATCCAAAGCATGAGTTGACCTCCGGATCAACCAAATTGTAACTATCTCTTGCATAATAAAATGACGGACACTCAACTTACAATGTGTACATTCTAATTCCTCTTTATTATTTCTTTGTTCACATCTTATAATAAAAAGAGTATCTCTCTGCTCTTATGGAATATTTGGAAAGAAATAAATAGTAGAATTTTCTAGCAAATCAACACAGACGGATCTTATGTATGGGAAACAACTAAAATCAATATAGCTGAAAGTCTAAAACACAAAATATCTTTTCCCCAAACTCTTTCTACGGAATGGCAACATATATGTAATCAGGTTTCTCTGGATCCTAGGAATGCTTCTATGCCCCATTTTCATATTAATAAGATAATTGTAAGATAACATCAGTTGAAAGACCCTACTTTGGGTTATGGAAAACTAAATACAGATGGAGCTTCCAAAGGAAATCTAGGAAGAGCGGCCATGGGAGGCATTGGTAGAAACAAGGAAGGTGATGTGCAATTCCTTTTTGCAGAGGATCTGGATATTACTATCAATAATCTTGCGGAGGTGAAAGCAGTTTATAAAGGCATACAAGAGGCTTTAAAAATTGGGTGGCAGAAAATTCAAATTGAAACAGACTCTCAAATCATTATGAAGATGTTGTCTGAAAATAATGTTGCTTCTTCTCCCAACTGGCGAATTGATAAAGAGGTTTGGAAGATAAAAACCTTGCAGGAGAAATTTCAAGAAGTTCAGCTCAATCACATTCTTCGTGAAAGGAATAAAGTTGCATATGGCTTGGCTAACTGGGCCCTAGATAATACGAATCTTCTTTGCTATGACCTGCCTTCTACATGGTGGTCCAACAAGATCCAAGAAGACATCATATATATTCTTAATCCTGATTCTTCGTTATGATTATTTCTTCGGCTTTATTTTTGTATAATGCTCAAGCTTGGACTACTAGTTTTCAGGCTTGGCACGGCCAAATATGTAAATCTTGATTTCCATCTAATATAAAGTTTTGTTGGTTTTTATTAAAAAAAATAGTATGGAGAAGATGAAAACACCGGCAAGCTAATAAAAGACTATCTAGCAGACAAAATTCAATGGGTAGGGCATACCACCAAGCGAGTAGAATTGGAAAAATGATTAAGGGTGGAAAAATGATTAAGGGAGGAAGAAATAGGACTATAAGAGTTATCTTTAAAAACATAGAAGACGAGAACAAATTATTAAAAAAATATATATTTCTCCAAGACATAGAATTTTACATAGATGAAGACTTAACTCCAATATAGCTAGAAGAAAAAAAAAGGAATTGGAGAAAATAGTAACGGAATGGAATGTAGGAAAAGTGGCATGGTTGTATAATGGAAAAGCTCAGTTTAGTGAAAAAATGTCACACGATAAATAGGAAGGTGGGGCCCCCAAGGAACATCTTACAATAGTAAGATGGAATTGTAGAGGCTACCCTTGGAGGAGAGGTCCTAGGTTGGGGTCCATAACAGAGGGACAAGATATCATTGTTCTTGTTGAAAGATATGAACATGATGGCTGCAGAGTTCCAAATTTTGCAAGATATAAGAAGGTTTTGGTTTAGAATGAAAGAATGGCAATTGGCAAAGGGTGTGGAGGAGTGACAATTCTAGTAAGAGAATCAAGGGGAAGAATCATAAAAGTGGAAAAGGAAGATCCAAGCAATCAGTACATATGGATGAAGATAATGGACAACGAATCAACAATCAGTCTTGTTTCTTGTTACTTCGCACCCCGTGGTTCAAAATCATAGGAGAAAAAGAGCATAGATTATGAGGATCCATATGCATCATTGACAATAGATACATTAGTTTATAACACCTTAGGGGAGGTCATTCTAATGAGGGATTTTAACACAAGATAAGAAAATAACCAGACTCTTTACCTAAGAAACAAAGATGGGGTAAAAAGCAAGCAACCCGTTGTGGCCAATGGAAGAACAGAACCAGAAATGGAAAAGGGTCTCACAAGATAGGGGAGGGGGTATACACACTATGGAGCAGAATTATTTGGGTATGCAGCCTTTACAATTTGATCATATGTAATGGCATAAAAGCATGGCCAAACTCAAGGAACATCACATGTAAAACATACAATGGTCAAAGCGTTTTTTATTATGTTATTTTTTCGCAGAGTATTATTATGAAGCCAATTGAGCTGGAAGTGGGGTGCGGCCCTATAGAATTAAAATCTGATCACAATCCAATATATGTAAAGATTGGTATGCAAAGAGATCGTCAACAACAAGGTAAGCTCCACCAAATCCAAAAGAAAACGGTGCCTACATGAGAAAAGCTACACTATGAGCTAGACCAAGATAATGGCAACCCCCCCCCCCATAATTAATACAATGGCTAAGCTCTTCTCCACAAGGGATATTAAGAAAGGGATTAAGAAGCTAGAAGTAGGTAAAGTGCACGACATAGATGGGTTACAGATAGAATATCTAAAGTGGGGTTCAAAAACTCTCACACCACACATCAAAAGTATATTCAATGGGGTCATTCCGAATGGTTTTCCAGCAGATTGGACAATTGGTGTTATCATCCCTCTTCAAAAGTGGGGATATCAACAATACATCAAACTATTGTACGATAATGATTAATCCTCTTTTGGGGAGTATGATAGAGTGCAAAATCAGCAATTGGGCAGAAAAGGAAGGGAAGAGGGCAAAAGGACAAGCAGCCTTCCAGCTAAAACACTCCACAGTTGATCACTACATGACTCTTAGACATTTGATTGAGAAAGTATGAGATAAACACGAGAAAGAAGTTTTTTGCTATTTCGTTGATTTCAAGAAATCATTTGACAGCAAACTCTAGATCATAATGGAAGAGTTAGGAATTCTGAAGATGTGCAGGGCAGCAATTCACAGGCTCTATGATTAGGTTCGAACCAAAATCACAATAGGGAAAGGATTATCAAAATGCTTAGGGAGCAACATTGGCGTCAAGCAAGGTTATGCGTTATCCCCCCACTTTGTTTGGGCTATACATAAATAAGTTAAGAGAAGTGGATAAATAAATAGGGAGGTGGGGGTGTCTACTTAGCCAACTACTTGTAAAGTTGCTCCTATATGCAGATTACCATATCTTAATGGAAAAAACAGCACAGCTTGAGATGGCACTTGAGATGTGATGTCCCCCTTTTTAAATAAAAATTAAAATAAGGAAAATTTGATTTGCACATGTGAGCTTAAAAATCAAAATATATTTTAATTGTACAAATCAAAAATAAGAAAGAAAAATCGATTACCTTGGGATAATAATTATTTATTTTGAAGGTGAATAAAGTGACTAAGCAAGTCGCATTTTTCTGGGAATTATTTAATGGTTGTTATTTAGAATAAATCAATTTATTCTATGCATGGGTCGATCCATATGGGTCCCATTTGATTTAATTTCCCCATGCATTTAATATTTGTTTTGAGTGTGTTTTCCAGGTAAATATTAAATAAAGATTCTCTCCTAGATTTTGGTGCCAAAAATGGAGGAGCCTTGGAGATTGAGTAAGAAAAAGATATAAAAGAAGATGATGGGCACTCCTTTTCGCAAGTTGACGGTTATTATAACTTATTTTCATGCTTGAAAAGGGATGTATGCCCACTTGTGATCAAAAAATAAAAGGTGTTCATCAACACCACCAATTGTGAAGTGTGTGTGCCCTTTGAGAGTTATGAATTGATGAGTAATGTGCATTTATATTCCATGTATGTGAAGCGCCATTTTTGGGAAGAGTTCAAGCTTGTTTTAAGAGGATTTTGAGAGTGATTTATGGTGAATGCAATTTATTATACGCTATTGGTTTTCCCTTAATGAAATTGACTTGCCTAGGGTAATTTTAAACTTGTTTGGAGGTGTTTCAAGTGCTCAAACACTTATTGTTCATTCCAGATTTTTAGTAAGCTCAAATCGACTTGATATGAAGCATTTTGGCATGATTTAATGAGATTACACAAGAAGGTTACAATCTGATTTATTTTTGCATCTAATTGGGGCATATTGTGATCATTTTAACAATATTTTGGATTGTTAACACTGCTGGAATATAATTCATGCAAATCAACTTCCCTGGGTATTTGATGACGGTGTTTTGGAAGTGTTTTAAAGGGTTTTCCAAGCTGATGTTATAAACGATTTATTGCAGATCTAAAACAGCATTTATTGGGTTGGGAAGTGAAGGAAAAAAGAGTTTGAATAAATTTAATTATTTGTCCCTAACCCTAGCGACTTGTTCTACAGATTTGGGGGTTGGTTTCAATTGGTGAAAAAAAATTATTGTTGGTTCCTTTGAAAGCTCCTAATTTAATCTTCCATCTGCAATTGGTTTCATGCAAAAAGAGTGAATATTAAGGAAAATATTAATTTTTGAAGTTTGCAGTCATTTTTAGCAGTTTTAATTTATTTTTCTACTTCTACAATTTAATTGGTTAAAGAAGTGTTAATTCCAACTAAATAGCCCATCTGAACCCTTACCTTGGCTCATTCCAACCCTATTTGGGTTGTATTGAAGCCGACACTAGGTTAGTTGAGGTGAACCTAGAAGGGTTTCTCTTCTAAGTTTACTTTCATTGCAAGTAAATTAATAAAATTTGATTAATATCCCAAAAGGGGATATTACATGAGAGCTCTAGAATTATTTTGTCAAGAGGTAGGGATGGAAGTGAACATCAGCAAAACCAAGGTCATGATCTTTACCTTGCGGGGGAAAGAAGCAAATAAACTTTGTACTTGAAGGAAGCCCTTTGCAAGTGGTGGATGAATATAAATATCTTGGCCTCAATTTTCACAGGCAATATTAGCTAGGAGACATGTAGGACAAAAAGGAATACAAGAAGGTTGGAAGGATTTATACCGTGTACAAAACAGATGCAGGAATGCAAAATACTAGGATTGGAAAACCAAGAGAGCCTTGTCTAGGTTGCTTGTAACACCGGTAGTGCCCTATGGACGTGAAGTTTGGAGCAGCAACACATCAAAACATAAAGGAAGCAGGATAGAGAGGATTCAAAAGCATCTAATCACAAGCATCCTTAAAACTAAAACACCGGTTCCATATGAGATCTTATTAGCTAAAGCAAAAGTTTTCCCGTTGGGAACATCAGAGTTGATCCGGCTGCTAAGTTACCTAAATAGAATGGAGAGCATGGAGTCTCGCCACTGGCCCAAAATGGTAGTGGAGGAAAAGTTAAGCAGAAGAAAAGAAGACATGGATGAAATAAAATATCAAGTGGAGGAGTAAATGGGACATTAGCATGCAAGAGTGCCCATACACCAATGAGGAAATAAAAAGGTATGTGAGAGAGAAAGTCAAGATAATCATGTGGACAAAGCAGCTTGGGCAAATGAAAAAAACACATCACAGAATTCAATTCCACTTGTGACCACATGCAAAAAGCATGTATGGAAATTTAAATAAATTGGAAGGTGAAAATATTGATAGCTCAATCAAGGACTAGCTCACATTGCCTAAGTGCAAGACTAGCAAGTGGAAACGCCTAAGGAAGATTGGGCAGATAGAACATGTCATTATTGCTAGACTGTTTCGATCCAGGTACGGGCTTAGTACGCTGAAACGGCAAATTTTTAAAAACTTCGGGTATGGTACACTTTTTGGGTACGTTATATGGGTATGTATATAGAAATTATAAATTTAAAGAAGCATTTGCATACTTATTGAAATTTAATACTCATACATTGCATACTTATTGAAATTTAATACTCATACAACTTAAAATCATTCATAGAACATGAAAACAAATTTGAAATTTCCAATACTTTCATAATTGAGACTTGAGTTTGTATTGATTCATAATGTTCAAAACATAATAGTTAATAACATAATACATTCAAGTTCTCAACTTCTAGAGCATATCATCTAGATGATCGTCAAAATCATCTTCATGGATGGCACTTGCAACTCCACTCCCACTAGCTCCACTTTTGAACCCTTGTGAAGGGCTCCTTGGAAGTTCGTCATCAACGCCAAGAAGTGAAACATTGGACAAACAAGCAGCAGAAGCTTCAAAGTCTGTGTTTTCAGGTTGGAGGCCCCAAAGCTTGTTAGGACCACTAGTATACTCTTCCGTCTTGTGCATTAAGAGGCGCATGTTGGAATGAACGTATACTAGATCCTCAACCTTCTTTGATGCCAACATGGTGCATTTGGCTGAGTGGATGAATCCATAAGTACTCCAGTTGCGCTTCTGCAGAAGAATTACTAGCCACCTGTCACAAAAACAAAGTATTATTAATATAAAAAAAGAATGATATCATTTTGAATTTTAATTCTTAATTGGTAATTAAAATATCAAATAACAAGTTACAAACTTTATACCTGTGAGAACAATTTGATCGCAATTGGTCGTAGGTACTTGGCATCATGGCCATGTACAGTCCACCACATGATTGGATCCAAGGTGGCTTTGTCACAAAGAGCCTCTATCTCTCTCATGCTACCTTGTCCATTTACAAACATCGCCATTTCATGGCGACTGCACTAGATATAGCTGGATCAGGATACAACCTCCTGAATGTTGTCTTCGTCCCATTTGCAACCTCTTGGTCATCATATGGTCGCTGCCTACCAGGTATCCCAACTATTTCACTGCTGTAATATTTGGGATTTAAGGCATAAGCAAGGAGATGCAATGAGGTGGTCATTTTGTTCCACCTTTTCATGACCACATTTTTAACTTCATTGTAAAAGTTTTCCTCAGGGTCCTGCTCTTTGGCTTGTATGATATCTTTGATTGTTTCAAGCATGGAGTCAATGCCATCATATATTTCTCCAATGCAAGCATTATCTTTGTCTACAAATCGTATCATACTTAGAATAGGCTCCATGAAACTCAACAAATATTCAACTTTTCCCCACCAATCATCATCAAGGATCCATGTTTTTATCCTTTGGGCTCTCTCTGTGTTAGCTTGCCTCCAGACGGTCCAAACATTATCAATCACCATGCCACCCAAAGCACGTCTCACCTTCACAAGTCGTCTCAAGACGAGTGTGTGAGAGGACAAACCTAGTCTCAACAACCTATTAAAAAAATGGAAACAATTCAATAACAACACAAATTGAAATTGATTTAAAATCAAATATTAAATTGAAAAACTTAAAAACTTAAAAAGTAAAACTTATAAGTTATGGCTCATGAGTTGTTCCTTTACCTTCAACAACTCCAACTTTGAGAATCTTCTGAAGATGGCTTGAGACATGTGATGGTTGGTGACAAACATCTAAATCTCGTTTGCCTCCGTGTAGATTTGCTCAATCCATGCAATTTTCCCAATCTTCTACAGCATTAGATTCAGGGAGTGTATTGCACATGGTGTCCAAAATATGTGCTCATACCAACCCTCTACTATCACCTCTGTTGCCTTGTAATTTTTGGCATTGTCTGTGATGACTTGGACAACGTTCTGCGGGCCCACTGACTCAATAGCCTCAATGAGAATATTTGCAATGAATTGGGCATCTTTTACTTCCCCCTCACAATCAATAGCCTTCAGAAACATTGGCCCTTTAGGGCATACTGCAATAATGTTGATGAGAGGTCTGTTTCTGGAGTCTTTCCATCCATCTGAGATAATAGAGACTCCTGATTCAGTCCAAGAATCTCTAATTGGTTGTAGAGATGTTTGTATGTGTTGCACTTCTTTTGCCAAAAGAGAAGTGCGAACCTTATTATAGTTGGGGCTTGTATACCCCTGTGGTGCCTCACTAATGTCTCTCACCATCTGCTGCCAATAAGGTGACCTCAAGACATTGAATGGTAGCCCACATGCATATATACACCAAGCCTCCAATTCATCTGCAATTTCTCTCTTCTCAATGTTAAATGTTTTTTCTAATGGCCCTTTTGTTCTCTTGCTTGATGGGGTATCTTCATCAAAAGGGGAATCAACTGGAACAGTTTCAGCATTAGTCTCAATGAAAGGATGAAATGATGGTGTTTGGTGTTGGTGGTTTTCTCATAGTCCTATGTTGTAAAGAAATGGTTCTAGAGCGAGCTCTTGTTATTTCAAAGTTTGCATCCTCTTGCTCTTTTAGGTACATGGCTATTGTTTTCTTTTCCACCTTCTTACACGCTCTAATGCCTGTTCCCGATACCCCAGTTACATGAGCTCTCAAACGGGTATATGAGGATTCAAATGTGGTGGCACAATGGGGGCACATCCTAACAAGGACACCACCACCGACAACAAGCTCTAACACTTCCACATGCCTCCATAAAGGAGAATGAGGATCCATTTTCACTGTCAAGCCACTCGAAACATTTCCTTGCCCCACTAAAGTTGAACTAGATGCCATGATTGTAGGGTTAATTTGCCTACAATAAGAGATGCCATTGCTAAATAATTTAATTAAAAACAACAAATAAAATTACAAAATTAATTTGTTAACCCATACACGTCAATCTCTGATTCTGATCACCAAGTTCGCCATAAATGGTGCGAGATGAGAGCATACATAGAGGGTAGACGTTTAAATTTTTAACAAATTCAATTTAAAACTTTAAAAAAAAATAAAAATGAATACATAACTAATTAAAAAAATTAAATTGTTAGCCCTACACGTCAATCTCTGATTCTGATCACCAAGTTCACCATAAATGGTGCAAGGTGAGAGCATACACAGAGGGCAGACGTTTAAATTTTTAACAAATTCAATTTAAAACTTTAAAATAAAAAAACGAACACATAACTAATTAAAAAATTAAACAATTAGCCCTACACATCAATCTCTTATTCTGATCACCAAGTTCGCCATAAATGGTGCGAGGTGAGAGCATACACTGAGGGTAGACGTTTAATTAAATAGAACTTCAATATGAAACGTCAAATACGAAAAATAAATTAGTATATTATATTTTAAAAACAGTAAAATAAATAAATATTAAAAACAAATTTAGATCATGATTAATAATCATGAGTGATGTGTTTGAAACACATCATTCATGATATTGATCATTGATCATATTCATATACAAAACATTGCTCAAAAGATTTTTAAAAAAAAAGAATGCATGAAAAATACCTGGAAAAATCCTCCTTGTTTGTAGACTTGCTTCTCCTTCTTTCTTTCTCCTTCAAACTCTATCCCTTTTTCCTTCAAGTTCTTTTTCTCTCCTCCAAGCTCTCTCTCTCCTTCAACATCTCTTTCTCTCCTTCAAGCTCAATATTAGCAAAGTAGCTAACAATGAGTGTGTGAATAAAATAGAGGGATTGGGTATATAAATAGGTGTTTGGGGGCGGGGGGGGACGGGGGCGGGTTCTTTTAGGGTTAGGGTAGAATTAGGTTGCTTTATTTTTAAGAGAAAATGCTTAGTATTTTTTTTGAGTTGCACAAAAAAATGGTTTTTTACGTGGGTACGTACCCACAGGGCCCGGGTATAGTTTTCCATACCCAAAGCGTATCTTGTCCCTATGGGTACGTACCCACTACGTTTTCGCACCCGTACCAGTACCAAAAACGTTTCCAGGCTGGTAAGAGGCAGGGGGGACGTTTCCGTGCAGTCTAGCGTTGTTGTACTTTGGTGTTACTAGAGATGGAATGGCACTACATCATGGAGTGCACGACCTACAACGATATCCAAATCAAGTACACTGACATCTTGAAAGATGACTTTTGACTGCCTTATTCGAAGAGGAGAGATTCACAAGCACAACTGATTTTTTTATCACAATTGATAATAGAGTATACAAGATTAAAAAAGAAATGGATATCACACAAGCTTAGCTCAGGCAGCTTCTTTCAGAGGGTGCTTGTGCACATCACAACTTTGTTATTATCCTTTTGGTCCCAGAGACTGCCTTGTCTCATTGACATTATTAAAAGCATTCAATTCAATTCTCACACCTAATATAATAGACTTGAAACTAAAACTATGTATGTCTACATATACAACAAATTACATATAAGGCTTGTAGCCATTGAATCGGATCTGGTAGTATTGTCCATTGCAAGCATCAAAATGGACCCATAACTAGACCGTCCAACAAATTGGTTCAATAAAAAACATGCAAGAATGCAATCCAAAATATAATATAGGATGCATATACTGTAGAATTCAGCTATGGGACAACCCTACATAGGCCAAAAAAATATTAAAAAACTGGAAAAAATTACTACCATGTTAATCATATTTTGGTAGGATCAATCTGTAATGTCCCCTTTTTCAAATTGATCCAGTTGAAGGCTTCTTGCCAATTAAAGAGAGTCTAAAATATAATCCAAGGGCTTCCCTTGTTCATCTTCGTCTTCCCATGGGCAAGAAGAAGATCAACAAGGGAAGCCCTTGGATTATATTTTAGACTCTCTTTAATTAATAATTATACTTTTCTTTGTATTTTTCCCAATAAAACATGTCAGTTGTATTGGAGAGCTTTTAATTCAAGCTTAAAAGATAAAGTAATCTTCTAATAGAGGTCGGTCTTGGGGAAATCTTCCTTAATGACTCTTGGCGCCACCTTAAGGATATATAAGGGGTCACATAGGCTCCTTTTGAGCATGTTTTTGGCTAATATACTTTTATCTAGTTGGTTCTAGAGCTGGTTGCTCTATTCCAATCCACTAAGGGGTGAAAGTCCATTAGTGTGGCAAGCAAGGAGGATAAAACCCTTCCTTGTTGAAGGTTGGAGAACGATAACTCTCCAATTGGATGGTGTTAAGGACTTCTACGAAGACTATCTCGCTGATTGGACAGCTAAGGCATCAAGGAGAAGAATATCAAGGGTTTATCACTCATTCTGGCTCCCTCTCCTAGAGTAGCGACTTGGGTGTGAGTGTTTTTGGGTGCCTTCTAGGGCACGTTTTGGCATTCCAAGTTGATATTCAGATTTTTACATATTTATAAGGCTGATCTATCATTTATTTGGCATTTGTTGGGGTTTGGAGACCTAACTTTCAGCTCATTTTGTGGACTGTATTGCTGCTGTCATTAAATTAATTGCAGCTGGGTGTAATCACTTATTTTCTTCATTCTTTTGATGTAATTTGGATTGATAAATATTGTCGTGGTTTAGTTAATTATTTAACAGCATTTTCAGTTGTTATTACATGATTAAATGTCGATGTGAAGTCCGTAGAGAGTTCACTGCCTTAGAGGACTGATTATTGATTATTTTAATAAAAGTGAAGCATATTTTCAGTCATTTTCAGATCGATGCTCATTGGCTGATGGTGTACTTTCAGATTTGGTTCATTAGGGTCTAAGCTAAACCTTACTCTTGGTTTCAGCCCTAGAAAGGGACATTACACAATCCCACTCCTTGTCATATTTGACAAAACTATTTTGTGTTTTTTGCCATGGCATCTCAAGGTCCTACTACGTGGAGTGAACTTGCTGTCCAAGTTTTTCCAATGTCCCCAACATTTCCTCATGCTTACAAAACAGCTCCTCAATCTGTTTTTGGCAACTTCCTATAAAGGGAAAGTCTATGCTGGCCAATACTTGAGAAGTTTAGAAGCCTCTCTACATCCCGTTATGCTCCTGACAAGGGAAGATTTACTCTCCACTATCAAAACCCTTAAACTTTTAATCAAAATTAGGCTCCCAAAGGCCTTAGGAAAATAGAATTCTATGTCCCTATTTAGGTCTTTTCTCATGAATTAAGCTCCTTAGAAGAGTATATTTCTCTTCCTCAAAAATTTCTAGTATAAGCAAGTTAATATGATGGTTTCCCTCAAAGGATGCTCCCTTATCAACAATCCAACCCGTAGACTAATTGACCTCCCTATAGAAGTGAAGAAAGATAATCTTCTAGAATTTGGACTTAATGGTCCCATTATGCTCCTCACAAGGAAGGTTTACTCTCCACTGTCAAAGCCCTTAAACTTTTAATCAAAATTATGCTCCCAAAGGCCTTAGAACAATAGCCTTTTATATCCCTAGGCAATTGTCCAGTATGACCAAGTTAATATGATGGTTTCGCTCAAAGGATGCTCCCTTATCAGCCATCCAACCCACAAACTAATTGACCTCTCTATAGAAGTGAACAAAGCTAATATTCTAGAATTTGGACTTAAGGGTCCTAACCTTTTGGGCTATCTACTTCATACAAAAATTGGAACACAAAAAAGTCACCATATATGTGCAAAAGAAACCATTTGTAGAGAATTATACACGGCCATCATATTCACAAATCAACACAACATCTTCACCCCTCTACCCTCTATATTCTTTATATGGCAAACAGCCCCATCTAACTATTTAGTGATAGTGCTAGGTCTTTATTGTATATAGAAGGGGGGGGCATTTCTGCCCATATATAGAAAGGGCCCTTCTCTCTCCCCCATATATAGAGAGGTGGGCCTACAATAAATTAGATTGTTGGGGGAGATGCCATATATCTAGATAGTCCACTTGTCTGGTCCTTCCCCTATAAATTGCCCATATCTATCTCTAGGGGTTGGCTACACACACACACACACACATACCATCTGAGGTTTCCCTCTAATTCGGCATTGTGAGATAGGGGAGCACCGCATCTACTAGAATATAAGGCTTACAATTTAGCATTAAGTCAATATTAGTTATGTATTAACTAATAAATGGTTGTAACCACTTCGACCATTTTGTAACCATCTCTTACATAATAAAATGATGGACACACAATGAATAATGTGTGCATTCCAGTTTCTCTTCATCCGTTCTTTGTGCGCATTTTATAATATTGGTATCAGAACCCCTTCGAGTACAAATTTCAAGTTTCAGATTTGTATATGTCTGTATTGAGTGTTGTGTATGAGGACACAAGAGGATAAACTCATGAAGGTGATCGTGAGGTCCTAGAAAGTGGTCACGAGGGCTGGAAAGACTCAGAAATGAGGTCACAAAAGCCAGCAAACTGAAAGACTACACTACTCATGAATAACAAAATTATTGCACAAATCCTACCAACGAACTAGAGCACGTAAACTCAGTTGCGAGTCTAGTCGCAAAGGTAAATACACTCCATCCCTGCCATTAATATCCCGCTAATAGTCATGAATCTTTGTTAGGGCACAGAATGAAATCTACATACTATTTCACAAGTTTTATACAGTTGTAGAAGGGTTTTAGATTGTCTCAAACATTTTAATACTGCATACCAATCAAATTTGAGGACATATGAAGTGACCTAGGGCACAGTCCAGGTATTCATACTTATCTTTATTCACTTATTTTTTCAGTTTAAATAAATATTTCAGAATGCAGATCCTAGTAGAGAAATATTTTGGCTTCGACTTTCACACTTGGAAAGTTAAAATACAAATGCAATTAATGAATAAAAAATTGTGGGGAATGGTTAGTGGGAAAGAGCAATCACCTACAGATGCAACTAAATTATTGGATTGGCGGAGCAAAGATGATAAAGCTAAAGTCATTATTGGCCTTGCTCTCTCTAACTATGAGTTACATCATGTCGACCTAGAAAAATTGTCGAAGGAAATTTGGGGAACTCTAAATAAGTTGTTTGGAGCAAAAGTTGTCAATGTAATTTTTTTGCTAAAACTTCAACTTTTTAGATTCAAGATGGCTAAAGGAGTCACTATATCCAGCCACAAGCAATCAAAGATCTCTCCTAAGACAACAGAAATTAATGCCAAGGTAGATGACGAGGATACCAAAGCCATTTTGTTAAACAGTTTGCCTTCTAAATTCAACAAAGCATTTTTACTCTTAGTCAATTACCTTTTCAAAGTATGGAAGACATGATTTCAGCTCTCTTAGCTGAAGAAAAGAGAACAATTGAAGGATATACAAGATGATCCTCAACCTGAGATGGCGCTATACTCAAGAAATAATCATAGAAGATCTAATAAAGATAGAGGGGAAATTGAATGTTACTACTGCAAAAAATGAGGTCATGCAGCATGGAATTGTACCATTTGAGCCAATGATGTTCTCAAACGCATACCAAATGAAGTTAATGTAGCCATTAATGAAGATCCACCGGATGCTGAAAATGATGAAGAATACATATTTTAAAGAAGCCCCACACTTTGAAGACGGGAAGGGATTTAGTGTAAATGAAGCTCAATATGGATTGCCACCCAGTTTGTTCGGGAGACTGTGAATCTTGGGAATTATACCCTTACGAGAGTTCTAAGACAACTTAATGGAGCACTGTGGATGTAGCTCAACATGGATGTTTTTCCAATAATTCAGGAGGTTCATGATTCGGGAGTTTGGGGATGTGGAATCCAAGAACTCAGGAATTCAGCTTGAAAACTACTCCTTTACAAAGGTTATGAGGTAGCTTATGAAAAGAGTGTGGTCATGTTTGGTTTTGTTACTTTAATCTTATGTTAGTGTGTAAGTATTTTCTTTCTATAGTGTAAGCCTTAAGAGGGGGTATTAGAATATAAGGCTTACAATTTAGCATTAAGTCAATATTAGTTGCATATTAACTAATAAACGGTTGTAACCACTTCAACCTTTTTTGTAACCATCTCTTACATAATAAAATGACGGACACATGATAAATAATGTGTGCATTTTGGTTTTTCTTCATTCTTTCTTTGTGCACATTTTCTAACAATATCATCCATCCCCATCTCCTTCATTTCATTAATCAAGTGCCCCATAGAACTATAGGGACTCCTTAGGTTCCTCCATGCCATGAAGTGTATACTATAGTATCAGCAAGGGGCTTTAAGTTCGGAACCAATTCAATTCCTATCAACCAACGATGCAATGCAATCCATAACTGAATTGGCTATATATAAATTTGACCTAACTGATTGCCCTCAATGATTGATATCAATGTTGGAATCCCATAAGATAAGTTGTTGGTTGACAAGTTGTTGGTCAAATGCAAGTTGTTCGTCACATGACTATGGAACCAACTGGCAGTATTTAGGGAAGGGTTGATCCGAAGTGTGGAATCTCACCCCTATATAAGAGAATATGAATGTCTTCAATAATATATGTAGTAAGGTACTGTTATCCAAGATACCCCCCCCAGGTTATTTCGATAACTTGCACTTCTGTTTGGACTTGGGCAGGTATAAGTCGATCAAAAATGGAGAAAATCAATGGAGACACTCCACTTCTACCTTGCCACCCCCTTGATTTCCATACTTGGCCAAAAAATTAGAAAAATGGATGAATTTGGGACAAGATCGGCCAAATTGGCATTTTCCAGAACAGGAGGAATTGTCCTTTTATTCCTCACGTTCCCCAGTTTACCGTAGAAGCCGATTGGGGGAGGGGTGTCAATTGGATCGAACGAAGCGGGCACTGTGGGAACAGACGGAACGTTCTCACATTCCGTCAGTTCCCCAATGGGCCGAGTTGGGCGAAGCAAGGCAGTGTTACGGACAAAGCAGGGAATAAGGGAATGGAGAGAACATTCCCACGTTCTGTCAGTTCGCCAACCAACCGATTCATCCGCCCTTTACACACAAACATTAAAGCGGTTTGTTACAGGCCACAAGGTACCGCGTCGTATTTCTCCCGAGCTCCTAAACTTCAAATGGCCATAACTTTTGCCCTGCAACTCCAAATTTCACAAAATTGAACTCGTTGGAAAGGTCTCAACATGAACTTCACCATAGAAACTAGAAATCTAGAATTTGGTGGGGTTAGGTTGGTGGAAAAGATGAAAAATAGTCACAGCGTTAAAGGAGTAGTTCCAAGTAGCTCAACTACCAAATTTGATGAGGTATCGTGCCCATTCCTTCTCCTACAAACAAAGTATCATGGGGGAATGATCTTAGCAGGGTGCCCATGCCTATTTTCAGACATTCAATGAATGATGTTGGTGGTTGAAGGCATAAATTTGAGTTTCCCTCTCTTTTCCCTTCTCTCTCTCTCTCCCATCCTCTATATATTGTGAAATGATGCTCATTTGTAAAGATTGGACCCTTTCAGAATACAAGGGCATCATTCCAAACTGTTGCACAAGTGTTCTTCAGTTGCAGGCCTCAAATTGGGACTTTGCAATGTGTTTGTCTTCTTCTTTCATTGTAATGATCTGTGCAACTTCTTAATGCAATAGAATTCATGTTTTGTGGCTACTATCTGCCCTCGCTTGTGTTTTATTGCATATTTTTGCCTTTTCATGCATTTGCAAGTATGTTGTGTATGTCTTCCCACTTTGCAGGGTTTATTTTTGTTGTGCATTGTATGAGAATGGAAGTTTGAATGTTGCTTTGGACTGTGACTCTCATGTCTGCCCTCTCCTCCTTCATTTTCTCCCATTTTCCCTCATTTGAGACTGTCTTTCCCCTTGTTCTTAGTGTTATCACCTCTCTTTGGCTTAGGATCTCTATTTTATGAATTTCCCCCTCTCTAGTTCCTATGGATGTTAGATTAGGATTAGTAGTTGTATTTCCAATTTTAGTAGTTTAGCATTAGGAATAGGTAGAGGAATCAGCCTTCTCTGAAGGTTTGTCTCAGGCAGCAAGTCCCACACTTGGAGACAGTCCCATGTTACCCAATAACACTGATTGCTCATCCATGACAAATCAGAGGGTGTTGTTTTTCGGTGATAATAGGTACATGGTCTCCAATGTATACAAGATTGATTCACATATTACAATCAGCAAACACATGTATGGAGAATTCAAAGGATCTCAAAAGGAGAACTTTGAATGGTACAATCCAACTCTTACATGTACGAAGGGTGATAGCAGGTACGAAAGTTGACCATAATGGTCCATTTGTTTATGACATTAGCTACCCACCATAACTCAAAATTTTAATTAAGGCACTAAGTGAATTACATGGATGCGTAACATTCCTTTATTAATGACTTGATTTATTCAAAGTTGTATATAATGATGACAACACGTGAAAACACAACTTCACCCTAGATATAGCGATGTTTAGCTTAGTAGGAATTATTGTCAAAAACTAGACATTAGAAGTACGAGGAGCAAATGAAGAAGTAAGATATGGTGGTAACATATGAAAGTCGAGGCATATTGGTTTGAGTTGTACAAACATTGAAATGGAATGTGAAACAATTGTAGAAATGGTTCTTTCCTCAAAAGACCAATACGTAAAGAGACACCTCCGGGAGGCAATCGAAATTATGCACCACTCTAACAATATTAACGCGGATAATGGTTGGTTCATCAGTAGCACTTGGAAACCTCTAATCCTCAGCCTCCCCAAATAGTTTTTCTTCCATTATAATGTTCTTATTTAATTAAAAACTTCTATAAGAATTAAAAAAAAATTATCAACCTCCCATATTTTGGCTTCTCGCTTTTTACCTTAATCCATTTGATTTTGGGTTTTTCTCTCCTTTCAAAATCTTAATTAAATTTAAAAAATAATATTACATTTAAAATTAAAATTAAATATCCATCATTTTTTTTATTCTTAGCTTTCATCACTAACTAATCCCCATAGAGTAAAATATGAAATATTCTCTCTTGTCCCCAATTCATTTCCCGTCTATTCTTAATCCATTTGATTCATATCAATCTCCCACATCTTTTTGTTTGGCTTCTCGCCTTTGTCTTAATCTAAGTGATTTTGGGTTTTTTTTCTCCTTTAATATCTTAATTAAATTTAAATTTAAAACTAAAACTCCAATTAAAACTAAATGTTCATCATTTTTCTTGTCTTTCATTACTAATTAAAGACTACTAAATCCTTCTAAAAAATTTAGTATAATAACTACCATAATATAAAATAAATTAATTCCAACCTCAGCCAACTTTGCTTTTATCTTACCGTAAGTTTATTTATTTTAATTGATTTCTCAGCAATTAACAATCAACTCTAATCCTGTTGCTCCTGATGATGGGTCCTGATTTGTGACCCAAAACGTTGAACTTATAAACTTATAACACAGACATCCAGATATATTTTGCACTATGTCAATCTGTGGAAACCTCAGAAAATCAATTGTAGAAATGCTTCTCTGCAAATGGAAATGCTATGTCTCTAATCTATTGTATGTTTTTTTATATTTACCTGTAGCCTTTATGATGCAGTCACAGTTGGAGAGTCCAATGAAGGACTTTGTTAGACCACACAGCCCAAGCACCCATGCGGCAACGCTCAGAATGAGTGCAAACAACAAGGGTTCATGTGCAGCATGAAACAACAACCTTTAATAATTTTATTCAAAGGAGGAAACTACAGTTACAGACACAACACACTATAGGCTTATTGCTATCTTGAAAATCTCAGAATTACAATGATCCCAAATGGGATTTCTTCACAAAACACTCCTACACTGGTCTTGCAAGCTAGACTGATGAGTAAAATTTTATAATTAGAAAAATTGACAAATACAATGAAAGACTTTAATAATGTAATGTAAAATGATATATTATTTAATATATAAGGTTGTTCCGGCCAAAAAAACCAGACCCAGATGGATTTGGTAACTACGGTTTGCAAGGTACACAAAGTGTCAACTTGAGTAAATGTTTTGTGGTTTTTGTGTTCCTTTGATGTATATTGAACTATCTTTCATTATTGTGATGTTTCTTCCATTTTTACGACACTTTTAATCACAGTTCTTTAAGTAATGTTAAAGGAATATAATTTTGAACTGTAAATTGGTGAATCACTTCCCTTAGAAGTGGTTTTACCGATCAATCATGCTTTCCGAATTGATTTGAATATTGGTAATCCTTTTGTAGTCACCAAAAAAGGAGCAAACATCAGGTCTGTTATACCCGACCCTTTCCAATCCTATTTTCCTTTAGGATATCCTCTTTCTATATGGTTTCTCACTAACATTCAACGGGGTTGGTCCAATCTGGATTTCAGCATCCATTTGACTGCCAATGTGATCCCCTGTAATCTAATATCTTTTAGTCCAAGTCCTCTCATTTCTTTGGGTCTAGAACAGATGCTCCAACTCACAGCATGCCTCTTTTTCCTTGATGAATTTGTGTTAGTACAGTGATGCTTAAAATCAAGATAAAACACTAACTGTTGTTGTGTATTGAAGGTCAAGAACCTTATTGAGAAGGTGAGTGAAGGATAAGTTTTCTATATGAGAAATGCTTTAGGATTTTTATGTATTTTATCAATAGCGAGAATTCATTGTTCGGGGTGGTGTTTTCACCTTGCTAGCAGTTTCCTCTTTTATAGGAGTGTCTTCTCGCTGTTGCGCAGTGGTTCCTCCTAATTGGTTGCAGTTTCACCCCACCAGCTTGATTGACATACACCCTTTTAGAGGTCGATAGATCATACTAGTCAGTCCAGAGGGATCCCCCATAATGTGAATCACTCTTCAAAATCTTGTGGAGGACATAGACAATTTGGTTAGAAGACCTAAATTTTGATGACGATATCCTTTCTGCCTTGATGGGGAAGCCTAAATACATTGCTTTTCTTGCTAGGAGTGTAATATTCACTTAGGGGGTGTTGGTCTGATTGTTGGAGGACTTGTATTATGTTCTTCACCCCCTATTCCCTGCATACCTGCTTGGGGGTGGCTGGGTAGTGAGCTAAGACACATTCGATAGCTGGAACCATTGAGGACCTTTAAAGGAAGCTTGCCAACTTCTTGTGCCTTCATGTGGGTGGTTGTAATCTTGCTCTCTGGTTCATTTCAGCATATTATTTCACACATTTCAGTTATGTTATGGTTGAAGTTAGCTATATGGCGTATCTTCCTTTGATGACATATGTACACATGGCAAATTACATGTTTGATTCTCAATATCATGCAGTACAAATTGCCTTTGGATGGAGATATGTTCCACTTTGAGGAGACTCAGAGTCGGAGGTGCTGCCTTGGATGAGAGCATGGAGCACACTTGGAGGAGGCTTGCATGGATTCTGAGGACTTGTGCCTTGCTGAATCATTCACAGCAGTAGTCTTATGCTTCACCCATGATAGTGACATTTTTTGTATACCCTTGTATCGTAGATGGTTTTGAGTACCCTATTGATGAAGATGACCCCTCTTGAGGATGCATATATAAATGCTGAGCTATAGTTATATAATGATATTGTTGGTCGAGGACCTTCCTGTCCCTGTATTTTTACATTGCTAGGCCTTGTGGAGGCCACTTGTATTATTAGCCATTAGAGGATGTGTAGGCACCTTGTGGAAGATGCACTTCAGATTTATACGTTGTATTGTCTTTGATTCATGATGTACACTCATTTGTAGTAACGTGGTGAGAGGCTGGTTTGAGGAAGCTCTCCTAACTCCAGGGATAGGTTTTTGGCTTGTAATTCCCATTCTGTAATTTTAAAAATCTAACATTTATGTAATTGTTTACAAAGCTACCCCATCAATTACATATAAAATAATGTCTACCTGTGGTACTCTGAAAAAAAAAAACAAGAATTATATAACTGTTTTTTGCAAACTAGTATGTAGCCATATATCTACTTATTCAGGGTATGCCGAAGGTGTGGAAGGCGTAAATACAGGATTTAGATATACATAATGCTATACATAGTTTATTCCTCTTAATATTTAACAACTTATCAAGAGGCAAAAACAAAGAAAAAGAAATAACTAAAAAACATGAGATTTGTTTAGGTGAAAATGTCATTACCGTCCACTGTCCTCCACCATATGTGCCTCTTCCAAATACATCAATGCCCATGTATACATCAAATTGACGTTTTCCCGCCACAGAAGCTGAATGTTTAGGCATATCTTCCTGTGCATTCAGGAAAGCAAAGAAAAAAAAAATCTTTGATTCAAATTCCACCAAAAATGACAATGCAGGTAATAATGATCTAAACATAGTAGTACCTCCCAGGTGTAGTTGACGAATATCCCATCAGAAATATCAAAGAAAGGTTTGTTGTACTCATTCAATTCATTTTGCCAAATAAGATTTCCATCCTTAGTCACACTGTCATACCTATATATCCATACAAATAGGAATCAGAACACCACCCTTTCATGGTATGTAGAAAGTAGAACAATCTAGATGTCTGCAATGACTTACCATATGACCAAGGAACCTGGCAATGCGTGATGCATAGACACAGTCAAATGATCTACGAACTCCTTAAGGTTAGTAACTTGTTCCAAATCCAGTTTAACTTCCATATTAAGCTGCACATAACATTTTTCTATCATTATTTCAAATAAAGAAAACCCTGGTAATATTGGTTCCCATTCGGTTTCCCTCGGTGCATCTTCTCCTTGCAATGGATAAGGTAAAATACTGATTTCATGATCAACAACTATAAAAACCAGAAACTACTAGATCAAACTCCTTTGGGATGGTTCAATGTAGTACCGAAATACTCAAGCAGAAATTATAATAAAAAATGTCCAATAAAATAATCAATCTTCTTGTAAGAATTTTCTAAGATAATATGACAGTTGTAGCTCATAAGATGAAATATAATACCAGCCAACCATCGAATCCTAGTTTAACTGCAAGCTCAGTTAAACGATCTGCATACATCTGAGCAGACTCCTTGGAAGCCAACAAGGTTTTGCATGTGGTCTGTCCCTCTTCCCATTCAGTGATAAAAGTCCCTAAGACCTTAAATATTGAAAATGAAAGGGTAAACTTCAGTATGTATGGCATCAAAAGCAATTTATTTTTGCAGAAAACAGTCAAAAGTAAAATACACAATCATTAATATGGACATGGCATGTTTTTCTCTAGCTATCAAGAACTAAAAATAAGTTAGCATGCAAGATATCAAAAAGAGAATAATGAGCTCTAAGCAGATTGATTACAATAGTTCTCTTTATATTGATTCAGAATTGAATTAAATGTACGTGGAAACATAGAAAATTGAGAACCAAACCTGCTTGCATTTTTGTGGTTTCTGTGGTTAATTATACATATAAAAATATAAACAGTACAAAGATTTGTATGTTTTATTTCACAGATTCAAATCAATTTTTTGAAATGAATCTAGTACAAATCAAAACAGATGAGATCCCAACATTTTTGTACGTCTGTTAAAAACACTACATATTGAACTAGTAGAATGGAGGGAAGACATTTTAAAAAGTCGTATGTTTCTATACTTAGTTTCCAGATGTAAATGGCTCAAGGAAAAAGCTAGAGACCGTGATATATTAGGAACAAAGTCATGTCGAATCATAAAGTTGTGATGTTCAAATGGAAAAAAGCTTGTAGTGTTGGGAGATTAAAAAGTTTTTTTTAATGCTTTTAGACAGCTTAGTAAAAAATATTGAGTTTGAGTGTAATAATAATTATACTAGTGGAGAGAATTTCTAAAGAAATCAAATAGACAACAAAATTTATATAGCTTAAAGGAAGAAATTTAAAGGAAATGCATTAACAGCATAGAGAACCTACACTAATGACCAGAGACAAAAGAGGCACTAACCAACATTGAATGTACTCCTTGTGGCATGTGAATCATATAAAAAGGATACATATTTAAATACATAAGATCTTGCAGCCATTAATTTAATAGAATAAATTTATTTACCTATTATTTAGCCCTTTAATTATCTCCTAAAGTCTATGATCCTTTGTACTATAATTGGGTCCTCCTTAGCAGTTCTTCCCAAAGCTTAAATCATTGGTCCCTGTGCTTCCTAGAGCACCCTTCATAGAGTCACCTTGAATGCAATTGATTGACATTGATGCGTAAAGTGCTATAGCAAAGATTAATATTTTAGGTCATGTGATTGATACAGCCAACTCAAAACACACAGCATCAAATTAAATAGAGAATATCAAACAGCCAAGAACAAAAGCGAGATATGCCTTCAAAATTGCATGCTTGCATTCTTCATTATTATGGAATATATAATTGTACAAATGATGAGGATGTGTGCTAGCTGGATAAAACCAAGCACAAGCAAGAATTATATTCTTCAAAATTTATCATGTTCACTTTATCTTCTATTTACAAGTTGTATGCCAACAAACCAGAAGATTGTGAGGGCCTCCAGGCTGAGTTCCTCAAATATGGTACAGATTCCCCTTGCCTTTTCACTGGATCTCTTTAATGCAGTTGTTTGCTCAGGCTTTCCTCACTCTTGGTCCCGACACATAATCCATCCCTAACAACTATATGACCATTATCACTGGGCATACATTAGCCAAACTTTAAGCCACAGTGTTAGACATGGAGCTTTATGATTGGAAGGAGGTGACCTTAGAGCACTGGGGCCGGCCAAATTCAAGAGAGAATACCGAATTATTGATCACATATTTACACTCTTGAGCTGTTATTGAGGAGGCTCATCATTGGTTTTCCAAAATCTTTTGTTAATTTGTGAAGATCGTAAGTTTAGGGCTAGCTCCAACCCTAGCAACTACATAACGATTATGATTGGGCATACATTTTCCAAATGTATGCCATAGTGTTAGACATGCAACTTGTTGAGCACTTGGACAAAGATAATCTTAAAGCAATGGAGCAGGCCAATTTCATGAGACAATACCAAACTATGACCACATTTTTACACTTCAAGCTATTATTGAGGAGGCTTGTCATTGGTCTTCCAAATTCTTTTGTTAATTTTTAGACTTCAAGAAGGCCTCTAACTCGGTTTCGAGAAATCTTCTATTCCAGAAGTTGTGTGATGTTGGCATTCCAAATTCTCTCATTACTACCACCAAGAGGCTCTATGAGCTAGTTGTTGGACAATTTTGTACTTCTCATAGTCTCTTTGGCTTTGTGAATAGTACTATTGGGGTCAAGTAGGGATGCCATCTCTCACCAACCCTTAGAATTTACATTGATGAGCTAGAGGAATTTTGTCGACACCATACCCATGTTGATGATGGTTACATTTTCTATAAGGTGGTGATAGTCATACTTCTTTTTGCCAATGACATTGTTCTCTTCTCAATCTGCCAATTGTTAACAAAGGCAATTTGATGCCCTAGCTCATTTTTACGAGCTTCGCTAGTAGTTGGTCAACCCTAGAAAAACTAAGGTCATGATATTCAATACCTCTGAACGTTCTCTTTCATTGTTCCAATACCTCTACAAATGGAAACCTTAGGAGATCATATCAACCTACACTTACTTGGGGTCTAGTTCTTTGGACTATCTTGTAGTATGACGCCCAACTCTCTTTTGTTACAACGGTTCTTGGTCCTTCTTCTTCAAGAGGTTGTTACCCTTCGATGCAAGTCCCTATCAGAAACCCCTAGAGCTCCCATGTTGATCACCTCTATTTTCCATCCCATTCATGGATGTTGACAGCGTTAAGTGCCCTTTGGACAATCGATTGCTTCACATATCAAGAGTTAAGATCGGTCAGTTTGGCAATGCCCTTCTCTCTGCACACCATTACAACTAGGATTACGAAGATCCCTATAGCTTGCTCTCCCTAGGCTTCCATTGGCATGGTTTTGTCTCTTTCCGGATGACATGGATCTTCTACTTATTGTTGCGCCCCTTCAGACTTCACAAGGGAAAAATCATATGTGATCTGAAGTTATCTTTTCTACTATGGTCATTTGCGACAACAGCACTTGGATGTTAGAGCATTTAATGTCTTATAGGAATGCACTTCCTCCTAAAAAAGTCTCCCAACTTGTAGAAGCTTTGACCTTGGATACTCCCTTGCAGAGCATAAAACTAGAATCTTTCACAGTGAAATAGCATTGATGGCTCAAGTAAATCCTCCAAAGTGGGCAAGCACTATACATAGATATGTATATTGAATATCTTTGCAGTCTAGTCTTCATGAGTCACATGGGAAAACTTTATAGGAGAGCTGTATTTTTCGCAATTCATCTACAATTTGTAAATGGTTTATAAATGCCACCCAACTCTCTAGATGTAGCTTTGTATTCCTTTAAACTTGCAAACTTCTAGGACCTGTAACTTTTGTCCTAGAAACTTTTTCATTTTTCAAACTTTTGTATCCATTCGAGTCCCATTGACCTACTTTATGGTGCAAAAAAGTGGACATTATTATAATTTCTTGTAGGAATAGTTTATGTTGGTTTCCAAATGATGAATCTGTATGGTCATTAAATGTATTAGGGTTCTAGGATAGTGTAGCACATTTTTGTTTAATTACTTTATTAACCTCTTTATAGAACAATGCTTAATGCCGAAATGGTACAACAAGCCTTCAGTTTAGGATATGAGCATCCATCCACTTATTGCCGTGAGTTCTTGCTTGGACAACCCTTAGGATAATGGACAAAACCCGAATATCTAGGCTTCAATATTGAGTAAGTGGACTACTTGCTCAGGGTCGTAGATCCAAGACTATTTGACACTCCTTGGTTAAATCTTTGGATTGTGTTTTGAAAGCTAACATAGTGAACTGGTGAAAATCTACTTATATGATAGATAGACTATTCGATCATTATATTGTCTATCTTAGCATCAATTCATTGAAGACTCTTACATGAATGGTTTAATCCCAAAAGCCCTCAAGACTTGCTATTTAAATTGTAGACATCTTGCAAGGCTTTCTAAAAATCGACTTCCTTAGAAACCCTTCTCTAAAATAGCTGATCCTGGATCAGTACTAGAGCCTTCGACATTTGCAATTTGGTTTGTCCTGATTTATCGAGGAGTTCATGCCAATGCTGAGTTTCTTTGACATTACCATGACACGATTTATATCTGCACCGAATGTTCTTTGACCCTAGAATTCTGATGGAATGACATGTTTCTCCCTAGGATGTACCCAGCCTAACCCCCTGCAACCTTGAACAATCCCTAATGAGCATAAACACCACATATTGTATTGAGTCGGACCACAGTGCTATTTGAGAAAGAATGATATGTACCCGAGTGCCTTATGAGGCACGAAAAGTTGGAACTTTGACTGATCCTTGGGTTCGCTCAACAGTTTCTAGATCTTATTTTGATAAGCTGCTCGAAACGTTTTGGATAGAAGAAGCGGAAGTAGGGTACTCCTATTGAATCTTTTGCGGAACCCGCTGCTTAAAATTTGACACCTGGATCCGTGCTTAGGATACGATAGCTACTAGAAATCTGCTATAAAAAATAAAAAATATGTAAATTTCATTCCTCTTAAAAACCAAAGAAAGATGCTTGAGCTCACATATTCTAGATGCTAGACATCGTTGCAAATCCAAGCAACTTTGGTCCTAAATCAAGGTTGAGGATTCCACCTGTCCTTCATTTCTGAGATGTGTGGTGATGTGATCGAATTAAGTGTAAATATAGATTTAACTGCAAGTTATCCATTTCCTAAATACTAGGCAAAATAGCGACCAATCCTCACCACATGTCATTATTCTCCAGGTTTTTCTACTATTGAATTAAAAGTTCAGTTTGAAATCCATCACCCATTCTTCGTGGTCTTCACTGAATTGGAATCTTTCCAATTATTGAATTAAAAATATAATGTGGGCATGGAATCCTCACCCATTAATCTTGGCCCTCACTCATGTAATGCTGCTAGCTCAAATTAGTATCTTCAACCACTCACCTAATCTTCCGCCACTTGGGTTTCAAAGGGATGATAACTGAGAGTTTTCTCCTTAGTTAATCACTCCCCCAAGCTATGAATACAGGTTTGCCACTCCCCTCTGGAGAAACGTGAGAATAACCTTGAATGCACTACACTTAGTGAATGCATCATAGATAACTCACGTGAACATCCTAAAAGCCTCGTCCTAATTCTCAAATAAGGATGACGTCACCCCATTTGTGTTCCATCTTAATGCAACCTCAGATGGCTTGTTGAAATGCAGGTAAGGCTTTGCTCCGTATGGAAAATAAAATGAAACTACGTATCAGATTTTCAAGGCTTCAATCCTAAGTAGCCGATAGCCCATTTTGAGATATGGGTATGCGGAACGCGAAGTATCCAGGTATGATGGATATGAAAAAAAAAATTGGCCCTGGATACGACATTGGATATGGCTATACAAAAAATATATAAATTTTGGCCCACTATGAATAGGAATTAAGTTATTAACCACATATTATAAGCTATATGAAAGAAAAAATAACTTATAAGTTATAAGCTAGGATAACCGACAAAACTTACAAACTCGTAATTTGTTAAAAGCTTAAATTAAAATTTAAAATACTTAAATCGAACACAATGTGAATGTCATGAATCTCATGATATATTAAATTCAATCATAGATCAATATTCAAAGTTCAAACTATCTTTCATTGTCAATATTCATCATATTCCTCTTCATCAAGAGGATCAAAACCAGCTAAATCATCATCATTATGTGGTTCATTAGAACCACATGGGCTTGAACCACTCGCACTAAGGCCACTACCAGTTGCACCCCCTTGTGCATGTAGGTCTCGTGGTGCCAGTGCCACAGAACTCCCCTCATCATCATATGCTCCATGGTGGAAAATGGAAGCATCCAAGTCAACTATCTTTGGATCAATGTCCCAATGTCTTGTTGACCCTTCCTTGTACTCTGGTTGCTTGTGGGATAAAAGGCGCAAGTTGGAATGTATGTATATCAAATCTTCAGCCCTTTTAGCCCTCAACCTGTTGCGTTTCTGTGAGTGAATGAAACTATATGTACTCCAGTTATGCTCAGAGGAAGATGAACTTGCAACCTATTAAGGCAACCCAAACTTCAAAGTCAATGCAAAGTTCAACTTCAAACTTAAACACTAAAACTTAAATTTTAAAAAAACTAAAAGAAACTTAAAAGAGAATAAAAAAATTTAAAAGTTACCTGTGCCAAGACCTTGATTGCAAGAGGTTGCAAGTAAACCGATGAAGTACCATGGAGGTACCACCACATATGAGCATCCATCTTGTATTTACTCCGAAGAGCGAGAAGGCTATGACCCGTTTCTACTATGAAATTGCCAAACTCTACCATAACCTAGTCTTGGGCCTCGGGATCAGGGAAGAGCCTAGCCAATGCCGCCATATATCCTTCGCTAACTTCCGCATCCCTGTATGGTGCTACCCTCCCTGGCAAGGAAAGGATCTCTATGCTATAAAATCTAGGAGTCAATGCAAAAGCCAATAGATGTAATGGGGTGGTCATTTTGTTCCACCGCTCAATGAGGATTGACTTCACTTGTTTGAAAAATATTTCCTCGAGATCTTGTTCTTTTGCATTTATGACAGATTTTATCTTCTCAATCATTGAGTCGATGCCCTCATATATCTCTCTTAGACATGGCTGATCCGTGTCAGTAAACCGGATCATGCTCATAATGGGTTCCGTAAAACTCAACAGATAATTCACTCTATCCCACCAAGGGTCCTCTAAGATCAGGGTCTTCACTTTTTGAGCTCGTTGAGTATTTGCTTGCCTCCATATAGACCAAAGATTGGATGTTACCATCCTCATGAGAGCCTCTCACACTTTCACTAGTCATCTCAAGACGATTGTGTGTGATGCAAACCGAGTCTCAGCAACCTAATAAGAATGAGGAACAAAAATTAAAAATAAAATTGAAAGCTAAAAGAATACTAAAAAAGTTAAAAACTTATATTTAAATTTTAAATCAAAAAAGAAAGAAAGAGTTTTTCCTTACCTTCAGTAGCTCCAACTGCGAGAATGATCTAAAAATGACCTGTGACATGTGGTGGTCGATGACAAACATTTGGATCTCTTCAGTTTCTTCATACACTTGTTGGATCCACTCTATTTTGTTTGCCATTTTCTTTAGCATTAAATTCAATGAATGCACAGCACATGGTGTCCAAAAAATATGCCCATACTGTGCCTCAACTAGCATCCCCACAGCTTTGCAATTTTTGGCAGTCCGTTATGACTTGGACAACATTTTCAGGCCCCACTGCCTCAATGGACTCAAAGAGAATGTTGGCTATAAATTGGGCATCCTTCACTTGCCCCTCACAATCAACCGCTTTGAAAAACATTGCCCCCATAGGGCATACTGCAATCACATTGATTAAAGGGTGGTTTCTTGCATCTTTCCATCCATCAGAAACAAGGGACACACCTGTTTTGGTCCATGAGTCCCTAATTGGTTGCAAGGAGGTTTCCACATATTTTTTTTGTTTATCCAAAAGGGTGGTGCAGATCTTCTCATATCTTGGTGATTTATACCCTTTTGGTGCCTCATTGATGGCTTTCACCATCTCATGCCAATAAGGTGATCTCACAACATTAAAAGAAAGCCCATTAGCATATACACACCTTGCAATGTGTTCATCTGCAATTGCCCTGGTCTCATTTTGAAAGGCCTTTTCCAATGGCCCTTTTGTCTTGTTTTTCTTTCATGCAAGGGAAACATCCTCATCCGTGGAGATAGGAGCCACAAATGGATGTGGCATGGCCACAATTGGGGATTCACTAAGTGATGGAGCAACTGGAGGCCTCGTTGAACAAAATGAACCTCCTCTTTTAGCCAATGGATGACCCGCTCTCATAGCCACATTTGCCTTTGCATCTTCCTGCTCTTTGATATATGCCCAAAACTTTTGCTTTTAGCACCCCAACATTATTCTTCCCCTTGCATACTCTTATGCCATTACCCGTTATGGCACACAAGTGGCTTTTCACCCTACTGTAAGAGCCTTTGAATAGTCCATCACAATCATTGCATTTCCATTCAAAAACAACCGCCACCTACAAGTTGTTGAACTATTGTTACGTGCCTCCATAATGGTGAATTTGGGTCAAAGTCCTTGGCCAAAGATTGCCCAGAAGAAGTAGAACTTGTTGCCATTGTAGAAATACCTACAAGGTTCCAAAAACAAAAAAACAAAGAAAACAATGGCATGCAATTACATTGCGATTGAACAATGAAAATTAAAAAGTTAAATAGAAAAGAGCAAAAAAAAAGATGAATATAAGCAAAAAAATCAAAATGTAATGTGTGCAAGATTAAATAACCAAAAAAAAAAAACAAGGTTAGAAATTTAAAAAAAACTTACCTTCACTTTGTAAACCACAAATCCTTCACAAATCTTCCTCCTTTACAACTCCTCACACTCCTACAAGCTTAGCAATAGCTCCTCAAACCCTAGACAAGCACAATGCGATTTTGGAGAGCCAAAGGTAAGTTTCTTTGCTTTATGTTTTGTTTTTGTGTTGTTCTTTTGTTTTATTGTTTAGAGTTAGCTTTTAGGGTTTAGATTAGAAAAATATTTCGTTTTTTAGAGTAGTGCTTTTAAAACAAAGAAATCAATTAAAAAAAAATGAAAATTCGCGTTTTTTTAAGTGGCCGTACCCGGCCGTTTCCGCAACTCTGCCACCACTCCCTGCCCGCTCCCGTGCCGCTCCCATCGCCGCTTCCGCTTCCAGACGCTCCCGCTCCCGCTCCCAACCCTGTTTCTAACCGTATTGGCTACCTAGTTTATTTTTAGTGTTTCAATTCTTTATATTTAGTTAGTTTTATATCACAGTGTCCTTTTGCTCTAGCAATTTCTATTGTATTTGGATGTATACAGGAGTCTCATTGACCTACTTTTAGTCATTCGTAAACATCAATATAATTTATTTCTTTCTTTCTTGTTTATCTTACACTTGTTGCACCACTTTGTGTACCTTGAGCTACATCACCTATGATTACTTTAGCAATGGTTATGCCTGTAAACTAGGATCCAATTTCTCATGGATGGAAAGTTCAAATATGTATATGGGAATGTGGCACATCTAATTCAAATTTAGAATGTTTAGAATTGGCAATGGTTGTCATTGAGAAGCAATCCCATGGCCATTTTGAAAATCCAGTTAATATCTGCATTTACCCCCTTAAACATAAGAGGAATTGTCTACAACATTCCACTTAGTTGTCACTTTAAGAGACCAGGTAAACTAAGGGCCAGAACCATACTAAATCTCATATAGACACAATAACAAAAGTGTGCTGAAACTTCAGTATGTGTAGAAACTAGAAGTTCTTCAGAAGCATTAATGTTTACTATAGGAGTACGAGGGGAATACACTTGATAATGGGTAGATGGAAAAAAGGCACAGCACGTGTCCTAAATCATGCTCTATGGGTGACCTACTGTTTTGCATAGCCAGAATTTGTGCCATCATCCTCACTATCATTAGCATCCCCTACAAATCACATGCTTCTATCTATTCCTCCTCATTAACAAAGAATGCTTACACCCTTTCCTCATCAACACCCTTGTTCAGCTGAAGTCTGAGAAAACTTCTTGGAACCTTTTCCTGCAGAATTCCTCCTGTGCAGGTTCAGACTCCTACTTCCCAAAAATGCACATCTAATTGTTTGAATCTTTTCCTTTTGATGTGTAGACTTTGATGGTGACACCTAAAGGCCAATGTGTCTCCACATTAAAGTAACTGGCTCGCTTTGCTGATGAGGCTGAGAAGAAAAATAACCCTACAACTTGCATTGGTATCAATCTACAACACAAAGAACAATGTGAGGACATTAAAACACATGTAAAATCCCCTACACATCTTGTTGACAAAAGTGTTTGATTTTAGCCAACATGCACCCAGACCATTTGCACATTGTTTCTCCTCCAAATATGGAACCAACCAAATGGACAAATTTCCTGCCCAAGCTGCAAAGAAGAAAGTCACAAAGCCACTCCAACTTTGAAGTCTGCGTGTGATTTATCTTCAAAACTCTGCTGCTGTGTAAAGTTTATTCTTCTGAACATATAACATATATAGAACACGGTATTTCTTGATACATCTCAACTTCTCTTGTGCGGGCTCGGTATGCTCAACACACTGCCATGTCATTGGAAATCCCACACTTTTACTGAAATCTCCGGGCTCATGGGAGACTACAACATCCATTGACCGTGACAGCAGACTTGTAAGTAAAAAGGTTATAATTTTTCACCATATCATTCAGGTTCTTCTTGAATAGTGCCTATCAAACCCAAGTATGAGCAAAGAGTGCTGAATGTGTACCTCACACACTAAAGTCAACAGGAGGTGATTGGGTTTATACTGTCATTACTGTACCAAGTCGTGTTCTACTTGCACTCTTATCTAGAGCTTTTGTTTTGGGAGCATCCTGCAGACTTTTTGCTGTGTGCTTGCCACTGACAACTTCAAACCCCAAATTTTCTAATTCCATTGAAAATAGGAAAAAGTCTAGCAAATGTGTAAAGTTATGGAATCCTGTAGAATCCGCAATAAGTGTAGATCAATGTCAAAGAAATGATCCAACAAAAAACCCAACACCAAACAGATGCCAAACTCACAAACAGAAGAAACTTATCTAAAACAACCCTGACAACATGCTGAAGTCAGAAACAGGCTGTAATGGCATCAAGGTGACACTAATTACCTCCTCGGACAGTGGCTGACAGTTAATGAGGTCGGTAACTGTTGTACATCCAAAAAAACAGAATTTACCCTATTTCTCTTGAAATTTGTGTGGTTCATCTTGCAAAGTCCAGATATTTTCCCCCTCAAACAGCTTGCAAGACAACTAGTATGGTCTTGACGTCTTGCTAGCAGTCATTGACAGAAGTGTGACATCACAAGAGTTTCAGGCATGTAGAAGAAACCTGTGTAGATATCACACCTAATTCTCATTTTTTGTGCCCCAAAACAAAATTATTTAATCAAAATTTGAATTTTTCTCAGTTAGGTGGTTAACGAATGAATGTTGTTGTCGATTGCTGAAATTTGACAAATGTTTATCAGCTTTGACAGATCAAACATCAGTGCCCAAAATTGTACCCCTGACTTTATGGATCCAAGAAGCATACACTTGACATATTTCACTATGAACATACAGTTGCGAAAAAGGGGGCCTACTCTCCTCACTTTTGGCCCAGCAAGACCAATGGGGGTATTCCCTTACAGATCTTCCGATGTTTATGTAATAATCAACTTGTTTGTAACACCTACAGGATCTGAATTTATTATCAAGGCCCACTATGCCCAGTTGCCCAATTTGTTGTCACTAAAATCTAAGACATTTGTTCATGTGTAAATCAAATCAGAACTTTAAATGAATATTATTTTTAGATCTACACTCACATTTTCCCCATAAGAACACCTCACTCTACAGCCCTAAGGAAATAAAAATAACTTCAAATCACAAATATTCATTGCAGATCAGTGAGAATTCATAAACAGTACAATCATAACTCAACAGAATTCTTAGAAAACACAAAATATATAAATATTTGATAAAATGTTTGACCTGATTGACCAGATTGGTGCCATTAATCCATTGGGTAGACAACCATTTCATTCATGAGAAACATTAAGAAATCATCGAAGTAATCCCTCATACATGACCTACACGATATCCAAGAGACATTACCTGAAAACCATGGAAAATAACTCAGGCTTAAACATAATTCTTAATAACGTGAATGACATAGAGGAATCTCATACAATGATGAGCATTATACAATTATGGCATTACTGAATGACATCCCGAATTCATAGTGTTGTGAGGACAAGGTTTTTTACACCTCGGAAATAAGCATCGCTCTTTGTTGCAAGACCAAATTCCTACAATAAATAATCTATCTAAAAACTTAGAGCAGAATTCTTCTCAGATTTTTGCTCCTTGTGAACTCCACTGTCCTTCAGAAATTCCTCACATAATGTGAAATAAATACAAGAGAACACAATCATAAATTATAATTAGAACTTCCTAAGCAACACGGAAAAACAGATAAATGAAAGACATACTAAAGCAAAAGCATATCAGACTAGAAAAAAGATGATGTGAGAGGAGAATGCTCCTTTATATCCTTGGCAGAAACTGGGATGATCTTCCTATTCCTTGGATGCACCTTTTGTTTATCCTCTACTCTCACCAATTATCATATATAATAGCAAAATTGTTTTACAAAATAACCTAGCTCCTGTTACAATGGCTTTCATTTACAAAACATTATCAATTTGCTCTCATTCAAAATGAAGGTTCATATCCGTAACAAGTGTGATCCTAGGAAACCAAGTGTTATTCCCTTTAGTCAGTTTATTTGTGCATATGCTCACGACCTTGACTAAGGTATGTGCTTATTTCTCCATGATTGTATATCTTGTTCAACATCTTGCAAAGCCCTTCTGTAAAAAGCAATGGGGTGTTCCTACCCTTCAGCATCCTTTTATAACAGAAAAGCAGCAACGGTGTGGAATGAAGCAAAAGAAAAGATCTGAAATTATTTGTCTTAGTCAAGGCTGATGATAACAGGGGCTTGCTTCAAAGCTTCTTTAATGCCTTCAAATGATTGCTTAGAATCCTCAATCCATTCCAGTAGTCGATCCTTCTTTAGCATCCTGGTGATATGGGTTGTTGTCTCAACATAGTTTGGGGAAAAACCTTCAACAATATTTATTTGGCCAAAGAAAGACTATACTCCCTTTTTGGACAGAGGCACGGGTAAAAGATCAATTTCCTTCAACCTTAATAGGTATATTCTTGTGCCGTCTTTGGACACAATGTCCCAATAGCTTTCTAACCCAAATAAAACAAATATGGGGTTTAATAAAATCCTAATCTCCGTATCTTTTGAAGATGGTTTCCAAGTGTTTTATATGGTCTTCTCCTTTCTTGGAATATGCAGTCGGGTCATCTTGGTAATCTACAAGGATTTCATTGATTAGGCCTACAAATGCATAATCTATGGTCCTTTGAAAGGTTACCATGGCATTCATCAAACCAAATGGCATTCAAGGATATAAATAAGTACCCCATGAAATACTGAAAGCAGTTTTATGCCTTTCAAATTATTTTATTAACACTTGGTTGTAGCCAAAAAACCCATCCATCATAGATAACAATTCAAACCCAGTCACCTGCAACAAATCATCCATGTTAGGCAGTGGGTAATTGTCTTTCAAAGACATCATGATCAGATTCCTAAAGTCCACACACAACCTAATGTCTTCATTATTCTTTCTATTTGGAACTAAATATTCTGTCCAAGAAGAATGGCTCACATGTCTGATAATATGAGCCATTAGGTTGGAGAGGGATTACATGCTGGAACACATCTTCTCTATATGCCTTTGTAGTACTCTATTTTGGTACAAGGCATGCAGCAACATCAATTTCGACACCTCTTAGGATACTTGGTCCTCTAGCACACTTCTGGCTCTTTTTGACATTTCTATCCCCTTCTGATTACGTCTGCATCACCTTGGTCACCTCCATTTGCCCATTACACTCTCTCATGATCATTTCCAATTTACCTAGGATTCTTAGTGCACCTGTGCAGACATACATATTCTTTGCACTTACATATTCTAAGCCTGAGCATTTTCTTGTCTTTTTAGCAGTGGGACAGGTTCAGCATTCACAAACTTGCAGCAGGACTCGTTCAACATCCATGAACATGAGGTCATTTCCCCATTTGGGCACATTCCTAAGGCCAGCCTAGGTTTCAATATGAGGTTGACGTATGTGTGGGAAATTCAATTAGAGACACCTACGTAAAGAACACCCTAGAGGTCATTTACACCTAAAGACACGTTTGAGGGAACAATTGAAGATCATTGCTACTTGAGCTATACACATCCTAAGCCACTCCAAAGTACACTACAGCAGCCCTCAAACCTACTATCAAATCTAAAGGATATCCAAACCGAAGTTGCATGTTGCCATGTGTCTTGTGCCAAGAGAAAGGATCATTTACTTGCATTGATTAAGCATATTAGGACAAGAGTGAAGAACATACACTTCACTTGCATGGGGAGAACTACATGAACTATCACTTCTACTACCTGTTTCTCAAGCCAACTTATTGCTTAAGTTCATACATTAAAACATTTATGTCAGTTTTTGCTTGTTAATCGGTAGCCTTTACGCCTTGGGGATTTTCTGCCATTTCGTTAAACATGTAAGAAGTGTCAGTATCATAAATAAGGACACACCTTGCATCAGATTCATATCTTTGGTCAATAACCTAATCCTCTTTTCACTAAAAGTTACAATTTGAATGTACGGTACTTCATTAGCAGGGAGGCAAGTTGCATCCCTGCTTGTGTCCTTTATTGATACCGTAATCCCCTTTAGGATAATGGGCATTTACTGTTTACAGGGCTAGGGTGATTTCTCCTGTCATTAGGTTCAGTCCTCCTAACAGGTGTGGGTGAATGTTGAACCCTGAGCCGTATCAGCTCATAATCAACATAAAAACTTCATAGCCAAAAGGGACTAACAAGTAAAGCACTCACATTCTAGAAAAATGGATAGTATGTGCATCATTCAGGCTATGGCCTGAATATATTACAATTTTTACATAGCCAGAACAAGAGTACAATACAAAATATGTAGAATTGCACCGTTCAATTCTACATATGATTCAAAATTACAATCATGGTACAACGGCAATAATATGAAATTAATGTACTAGTTCTTCATTATGCTGTGCTAGTAGAAAACAATGCATTACACACCAAGGAACAAAATGACAGATAAAGTAGAGCCATAGATGTGAAGGTACCTGCACTCCATGCCGGTGGGCAGTATTGGTCCAGCACGGTGGGGGCAATGTGACCAGATTGTGTGAAAAGTAGACGAAAATGTCAATCAAATGCCAATGCCATATTGCATAGGCGTCGCTATTGCTGTCTCCCTGTATCCACTTATCATCCACATATCCACCCTTCATGTCATGGCAGACAAGCATCCTAGGCCTGTTTTCCAGTGGCTTGAAAGCCCTGGAGGGAGGCAGAGGCACAGAGCATTTGTTGAAAGGGAAATGAAAAGACTCAAAGTATGATCTGTTCTGCAATTCCTCCAGAGTTTTCAGAGGATATGAGATGGGTACACCAGGCTTCTTAGGATCCACCTGAGGCTCCATAGCTAATGAAGTAGAAGAATCTTTTTCCTTCAAATTTTGAAAGACCTTATGAAGGGTAGACACTAAAGTTCTTACTATGAACTTGGTATTCTTCTTCAATTTTAAAATTATAGGGCAAGTCATGCGGATTGTTAAAACTTAATTTGAATTTGGGTACAAAGACTGGCATCTCAGTGGCAACCACGGTAGGAATTCCTATCACTCATGTTTCCTGCGTGTATATTATAAATCTGAACCCAAAAAAATTGAATCCGTTTCACAATTCAACGAACCTGAGCAAGTCAATTCGATTCAAGAAAGACGAATACAAATCCCACGACTGCAAAGTCAAGAGACATTTGACGCCTGTGTTTTTATTGCTTGCGTGGTGCTATCGTTGCTTCGTTGCATTTTTGCTGCTTCTAATTTTTCTCGGTGTTTTCTCAGCACTTCCATTCTCTTTAAGTCAACATCTATGAATGCTCAATGTTGCTTTGGAATCACGTATGTTTTTACAAAAATTATTTTTAAAAGGTTAATGAATGAAATTAAATGAAATGGTTTTAATTATCTTAATAAGACCAAATGGTTTATGGGACTATTGAAATTTTTAAATTGTTTAAAGATTCTTGAGCTTAATGGTATTTTTTAGAAGGTTGTTTCTTATTATATTTTTTTTAAGTTAATATCTCTTTCAAATCTCTTGTTTTGTTTTTCTCGAATAGTTTTGTTATGGAACCAACTTTTAAAATTTATTCATAGTTGACTTTGATGTTCGTGTACCTTAAACATTCGAGGATGAAATGCTTCTCTGTTTCGACTGCCCCTACAGTACAAAAAACACAAATCCTCTCTTTTCATAGTTCTTCAAGTGTTGTCTATCTTCATATCTCGTATCTAAACTTGTGAGAGCTAGTCCTTAACTAAGCAATGATGATCTTTTTCCTCCATTTAATTTCAACCCATATATACATATTTTCACAATTTTCATATGTCAGATTGAACTTTGTAATATAGTGTTGACAGTTCTGACTTCTTTTCTTCCTCCACGTCACTATTCTAAACTTTTCATTCACATAGTTTTTTATGTCTTTGTTAAGATTTGGGCATTCATTTAGGTTGATATATCATCTTCTCATCCATTTATGATTCTACTTCATTTACATATTATTTCATTTGTGCAACTCTTCGTCTCTTGCAACCCTAAGACACATGTTAGTCTTCATGTTTTCTATTTCTTTTAAGTAACATATAAGTTTAGCCACAATAATTGCCTCTAGAGAGAAAGTACTTATTTCAACAAGGATGATTTCATAGGGAATTGTAGTCTTGCTTTTGAAATTATTATTTATTAGCCGCTTTTGGATCCTTTCTATTTATCTCCATTTCGAATTTGTTGTTCCACTAGTCCATACCTTGCATCCATACAACACCGAGTTATGAAGTGTGAGAAGTTACCCAAGGCTAGGACCCTGGTGACTTTTCTATCTGCTTAGCTGGAGAGTGTGTGCTTTACATGGGGAATCAAGCTGCATAAAGAGATATTTAAATAGGTCTATCATGAATTCTTTTACAATTTTAATGAGGTATTTTTATTGTCGAGTTTTGCTATGAACAATTGTTAAGCCAAGGTAAACTAGTTTTATAACACCACTTCAAGAGACTCTCCTGCAAGCTGAAATGTCGAGATGTTGCTTCTCAAGGAAAACTTGTTGGTTCCCTTGGCACATAATCCCCCTTGGATTCTCTTTGGCGAAAATTTTAAAATGGATTGTCATGTTTGTAGAGTGACTAAGAGCTACATATTGTCTAGTCAGGTGAGCGAATTTAGAAGTTTCATTTGTGAAATGGGACCCACTCAAACATAGTGAAAGTCTTCATGATAGTATTTTCAGTTTTCTCCACAAAGTGTACATTATACCTAATGGCTAGTTTGTAATGTGTATGCATGCTAAACTAATCTAAGTTAATTGAAGGAACCTAACACCAAATAGATTCATAAGTTAGTTATTTCAAACTAATACATCATGATAAAGCATGAAAGGAAAAGTTAATTAACTTGCATAAAAGATGAATCTAACATTAAATGTAAACCTCCCTTTGATATTTTGGATGTGCTTTGGATTGTAGATACTTCTTTTATGATCCGAACTTACATTATGCATGATCAAGGATTTATCTAAGGAAGAGGAAGAGATCTCACCAATGTGGCTTGATTGGCATTTTAGTTCTTCTCTTACTACTCTTTGCCAAGTAGAAAGGGGGATTGAACAAGTTTTTCAATAACATGAAAATGCTCTTCTCAAGTGTAATATCTTATAAGGACATGGTGTAAGGTTGGACAAGGTGTACTAGGATTCTTATATAGCTTTCTATTTTGGGAGAAGCTTGCAATTTAGTGAATGTGGGATAAAGGGAATGTAGAATTAGAAAGGTATAAGTATGATTACAAGAGTTTAATTAGATATTAGTAGACTCATGGGAGTTAGGGGTGATTTAATTAATCAACTAGGATTAATTAATAGGCCAAATTAATATTATAAAAGCCATTTGGAGGGAAAATGGAATAAGTGTCATCAATAAGAGGGTTTATTAATTCAATACAAGATTGAAAGATTTAATTAATTAATAATGGTTAATTAACTAATTAAAAGAGGATTATATGACTAACGAAGCAACGTTAATTGGCATTCAGGATGGAGGATGAAGCTACTTAATTAATAAAGTATCATTAATTGACTGAGACAAAGGGGAATGTTAGCTAATTAGTGAAAACCACTAATTACAATGAAATGACAGTAAAGAAGACTAATTAGTGTGATTTTAGTATTAAAATTGCATAGTTAGAATTTCCCCTATTTGATGTGGTGTAGAGCAAGAGATGCCATTTCAAAGATATTAGATAGTTATATTTTGTATGGGTGGAAGAAAAATTAGTAGGATGGATGATGCCCCCTCGAGTTTTGATGGGGTGATAGAAGAGGTTGATTGACACTCAAAAAGAAGAGTAGAAAAACCACCATGACAGAAAATGTCATCGCGGTGACTAGGATTCGAATTTGGCTTTGTTGGAAAGTGTTTGATTTGATAGATTTGGGTGCCCTAGCACAACGCAGGTGAGAGAAGTGCAAGAAAGGAAGAATCAAGTCTTTAATAGAATAAAGGAAATGGAAAAGGTTGATGAGAGGGAAATAGTTCCAGGTAGAATGGGGTATGGATTAAAATGGAAATAAAGATAGAGGATGAATAGAAATATCATGATGTAGCCTGTATGTACCATATTGGCTTCGGAAGTAAACTTTATATGATATAAGTATACAACAAAGGGTAAAATGACATGAAAAGTCATAATATGGATTATTGTGCAATGTTAAAGGACAGACTCAAAATAATATTCATAAGAAATGAAATATGAGAAAGTAAATAAACAAGTAGAACAACAAACAAATAAACACACTCAAGCAAGTAATGTTGAAGAAAATTGTACCAATGTTTTTCTTATCCAGCATTAGTACCCGCAAGTTTGATTTATACAACAAGGGTTGGTAATGATTCCCTAAGAAAGGATATATGCAAGGGATTGGATGGAGGACATATAAGTCCCGCAAAAAGTAATTGTCCACTATGAAACTACCTCGAGAAAGGATAGATGTCGGGAAGATAGACATGGCAAGAAAACCAGCTTTGTTGATGAGATAATATCACAATATGATACACATGTCATATGCTAAAATGAGAAAGCACTAGAGGAAGATGTTTTGTGGTATAGTTTCCAACTTTTAGTGCTTTTGATATTTTCACTATTTTTGGATTTTATGATTTTGAATGTTTAGGATTTTCAAGGGTTTTTACGAATGTTTTTGCATTTTTGAATGTTTTGGGATTTTTGATGTTTTACCAATACTTTAAATTTTCTATGGTTTTCTGAAACTATGTACACGAAGAACCAAGTGTCTAGGATGACCCCAGTGATATGATAGAAATATACAAGGGCAAAATCCCACGCATTTATAAAATAATAGGATAAGTCGGATCAAGGCTAAGAGGGTTAGGTTAAACAATATGACAATTACACAATCCAATGGAAAAGATAGGAAGAAGTGAGCATGCCCACAATGCAAACTGACTAAGAAATGCAAGATAGAAAGAAAGAGAATATTGTTTATTAAAAGAAAGGATAAAATTTCCCTAAAAAATATTTAAAAGGAAATCTTATACACATGGATGTTCTAAAAAAAGTAGCATAATAGTGTGAATGTTATAGAAGGATGTGGAAAAATGTAGCTAGAAAACTGACGATGAAAAGGTGATGAGCCAAAGGCACAAATCATGAGACAAGATACAAACTAAAGAAAGAGTGTAAACAAGGTCCAAAAACACCTAGTAACATACTAGTCCTATTTGCTTATCGAGCTCAAGTGGGTGCGAGTGAAATTTAATTACCTCATGAAGGGAAGATTTGATAGGAAATATGTGAAGACAAACTAACCAATTTGTAGGAATGTTTTATTTAGAAAGTTGATTAGTGAATGAAGGGTGGAAGGAGAGTCCTACATTTCTCCACTGCCAGCTAGGCATCCATAACAGGCTAACAAAGATGTATCTGATTCTATTCACATCATTTCTCTACTACCACCCAGATGCATCCATAGCCCCGATAGAGATACTAGAAATATCCCCAAATAGAGTTAAATATTACTTTTCTTTTGATTGGTTGATTTTTTTTATTGCTTTTTTTCTTTTGTTTTCTGAAAAGTAATTCAACTCCCTCAATTTTTTTGATAAGGTGTTAAGAACCATTGATGGCTCGATGGAAGCATGTGGAAGTGATTATGATGACGACATTAGATAGTGTCAATAGATACGCCCAAAGGTCTTTTGACCTTACAATAGTCCTAGGATATCTAAGCACCTTGATTCTCTTAATCAACCAAGGTAATGATAGTGGTCAAACGAATAAGATCACTCTAATGAGGTTGGCTAACATTATCTTTAATTTGTATGGGTCCTTAGCATATGATGAAATACCAATTAGTCAAACAGATGAAAAAACAATATATGAATGTTTACATAACTTTTTTATTGATGATGATTTTATACAGCTTCATGAGCCATGGCCTTGTGAGGGGACAAAGTTTTTTCCACACACACCGTCCTATCACTCTCATACATACATTACAATTTGAATGAGTGATAATAGAAAGGATGGAAATTATGGTTTTGACCAACAATCCTCATCATGATTAGGATCAAAATAATGGGATGAAGGAAGTCTATAAGATTGGGGTTTAGCACATCGGTTGTGACAAATAAGTATTAACACAATGGTATCTATATATTAATATCTAAGCATAAAAGCAATCAATACGGAAATAAACAAGAAGAAACAATACACAAGATTTAACGTGGTTCACCCAATGTGGGCTACGTCCACCAAGAAATAGCCAATTTATCATCACAAAGGAAATACAATGAAGATTTGAAATCTTCCACACCTTCTTGGATATCTTATACTTTCTTCTCTACAAATTTCTCTCTTTCTCTCTAAAGGAAACTTCTCTTAATTCTCAATTGAATTATATCTTCTAAACCCTTGTTTTATGATTATATATGCATCTACAATCTTAGGGCACTTTATCTATGCAATTACAACCATTAGATTCACTTTACAACTAAAGATAGATTTAATTCCCATAACTCAATTATAGTAGTTATGCACAGGAAATCGATGCCAGTTAGCCTCAACCAATGTCGCTTATCCCTAACCGATGTCGATTCCTCCTTCTTTGACCAATACTAGTCCATGGGTTACTGACGGTGGTTCTCTCAACTGACGTCGGTTACTGTGTATTCCAGCAAGTCTTTAAAAGCATGTCAGTGAAGCAATTAAGCTCCAAAACTCAACAATCTCTAACTTGGAGATGAATTGTTGCATTGTACTGCATATAGCTCCTTCCTCTGATCCTTTCCTTGGCCTATTTCTCCCTCCTCAAGTCTCAAACATCGAAGACTAACAGACATTTGAGTGTATCTCTAACTTCTCCTTTGACAACGACTTCGTTAGCATATCCGTAGGGATTTTCCTTGTGTATGAATTTTCTCTAACTTGAGTTGCCCATCCTTCAATACATACTCATATGAAGTGATATCTTAACTGAATGTGTTTTGTTCTAGAATGAAATGTTGAGTTATTTTCCAGATGAATCACTCTTTGAATATCGTTATATAGTTCTGCAATCCTCTTGATCCTTTCCCAAATTTTCCATGAACCTACTCATCCATATCATCTCCTTGCTAGCTTCTGTAGCTAACAACATACTTAACCTATGTAGTAGATAGGACCACAACCTTCTGTAATCTATAAATCTAGCTAACTATCATGCCACCTACTGTGAAAACATATCCAATGGTTCTCCTCCTACCATCCAAATCAACAACCATGTCTGAATCCACATAGCCACCTAAATGAAATATCTAACCCTCCATATCATAACTACATGTCGAATGTCCCTCTCTAATACTTGAGAATCTATTCAGATTTCTTTCCAATGCTCTTTACCTAGATTAGCCATAAATCTTCTCACAACTCCCACTTCCTGTGAAATGTTTGGTCTGGTAAAAATCGATAACATACATCAAGCTCCCAACTGCTGAAGCATGCAAAACTCGTGTCATGTACTCAACCTCCTCATGTGATGTACAAAAATGATCTTTTCTCAATTTAAAGTGTTCAACCATAGGTGTACTTATAGGTTTTGAATTTTACAAATTAAACCTTTCCAACACCTTATTGAGTATAATGCTCTTAAGACAAATACAACTTCATGTTCTTCATGTCTATGTGAATTTTCATGGCAAGGATTGTCTTTACAACTCCCAAATCCTTCATTGCAAATGTGTGATCTAGATTTTCTTCAAGCTAAAAAATGTCCTACATACTAGATCCTATAATAAGCACATCATCCACATAGAATAACAAAATAATATAGCTTCTCATTTCTAAGAATCTTGAAATAAACACAAAGGTCAGATTCACATCTCAAATAACCACACTCATGCATGAAACTATCAAAGCCTCATATACCATATGCCTTGGAGCTTGTTTGAGCCCATATAGGCTCTTTTTCAATATGCACACAAGTTTCTCCTTACCTTTGACTTCATACCCAGGTGACTAATTCATATAAATATCTTCCTCTAAATCACCATGAAGAAATGTCGTCTTGACATCAAGTTTATCTAAATGAAAATCCTATACTACAACTAAACTCAATAAAATACGAATATAAATCATCTTAACAACACAAGAAAATATTTCACTAAAGTCAATACCTAATTTTCTGTGTAAATCCATTTACTACAAGCCTTTCTTTATATCTCTTTTGTGCACCCTCTTCTTCCTTGATCATGTAAACCCACTTGTTCTGCAATGATCTTTTACCTGATAGCAACTTAACCAAATTCCATGTCTAGTTTTACTCTAAGGAGTCCATCTCCCCATCCATGCCATGTTCCCACTACTTTTTGGCTTTAACTTGCATTTCTTCTTCAAATATTTCTGGCTCACCACTATCAGTCAATAATAAATAAGACAAAAGGAAGGTGAAAATATTTTTGGAGGTATACTTACCCTTTTATGACCTTCTCACTGAGATTTGGGGTGTCAAAGGCTCAATCTGATCTTCCTGTAGATTTTTATCTACCTTTGACAGTGATTGACACCAGTCACCTTTTGCAACACTGGTTCAGATAACTCGACATTGGTATGTCTCTTTTTTAACTGATGCCAGTATAGGGGACCGGTGTTGGTCAGGGGTAAACTAATGTCTGGTTACTGTGTAAACCTATAGGTGTTAATTTTGAATCTGAGAGTTCATTTTCATCCACAAACTTCTCCACTGGTTCACCTTTGGGTACCAAAAATTTATCCCTATACATTCTCTTTTCATTCTAATCAATTTAATGACTCATAATTATCTTAGAACCTTCTAAATTCAAAAATTGGAATCTGAAATCACTAGAGGCATAACCAATGAAAGTAAATATGTTAGATTTTAGCATCCAATTTCTTTCTATTTTCCTTATCAATATGCACGAAAGATCTTCTTAGCCAAATAATCTAAAAAAATAAAGATCTACCTCTTTTTTATGTCAAAGCTTCTTCTGGTATTCAACCATCCAATGTACTTGAAGGTCCACGGTTAATTAAATAAACCACCATGTCTACTGCTTTCGCCCAAAATTGTAAGGGTAATCCAACATATATCCTCATGCTTCTAGCTCATTCCATGATTGTCATGTTCATTCTCTCTACAACACCATTCTCATGTGGTATTCTAGGAACCATCCTTTCTCTGTGTATTCCATTTATAGAACAATAATCATTGAAATCCTTACTACAATACTCACCACCATTGTCAGATCTAAGGAACTTTAACTTTGAATTTGATTCATTTTCCACAAGGGCTTTCCATCTCAAAAAAAATTAGATTTATGATTTATACAATAAACACATACCTTTATTGTGGCATCATTAATGAAAGTAACATATTATTGGGAAGTAGCCCTGTACTTTTCTTGTGTATTTCTTCATTCAGGATTATACTAACCAAATCATCAAACTTTAAAACATTAGTATCAGACGTTGTATTACTAATAGCCATTACCAATTTACCCCAACTATCTGGAAAAGAGAATAATAGTAAAAGTGTTTTCACTTCATCCTCAAACGGAATACTAACTGATTTTAATTGATTTACAATAAACCAGAAATCATTCAAATTACTTGATGCAAATTCTCCTTCTTGCATCTTTAAATTAAACAATTTTTTCATCAAATAAAATTTATTTGAAGCACTAGATTTTTCATTTAGATTTGCTAAAGATTTCATTAACTCTACCGTAGATCCTACTTCGGTAATATTTGAAGCCATAGATTCTACCAAGCTCAATCTTATAAATCCCAAAGCCTTTCTATCATGAATTTTCCATTCTTCATTAGTCATCTTTGCATTTCTTGCCTTCTCATCTAATGGTAAGCATAAATCTTTTTGATACAGATAATCCGCCACCTGTATCTTCCATAATATATAGTCACGGCCGTCAAATTTATCTACTTTGAATTTTCCTTCTTCTCCCATTGCTTTGCTCCGACTCAATCAGAAATCCCTCTGTGAGTAAATTTGTCAACACACACAACCCTCAAACAAAGATGTTTTGATACCAGTTGTTGGGGTTATCACACCAATTGTACAAATATATTTATCATATCTAAGCATAAAAGCAATCAATATGGAAATAAACAAGAAGAAACAATACACAAAATTTAACGTGGTTCACCCATTGTGGGCTATATCTGCCAAGAAATAGCCAATTTATTATCACAGAGGAAATACAATGAAGATTTGCTATCTTCCACACCTTCTTGGATGTCATGTCCTTTCTTCTCCACAAATTTCTCTTTTTCTCTCTAAAGAAAACTTATCTTAATTCTCAATGAATTCTTTCTTCTAAAACCCTCGCTTTATGCTTATATATGCATCTAGAATCTTATGGCACTTTAGCTATGCAATTACAACCATTAGATTCACTTTACAACTAAAGATATATCTAATTCCCGTAACTTAATTATAATAGCCACACATAGGCAATCGATACCGGTTAGCCTTAACCGATGTCGGTTAGCCCTAACTGATGTCGATTCCTCATTGCTTGACTGATATTGGTCCATGGAAGACTGACGGTGGTTTGTCAACTAACGTCAGGTACTGTGTATTCTAGCAAGTTTGTAAAAGCATGCCAATGAAGCAATTAAGCTCCACAACTCAACATGATTATGACTTATCAAGCAATATGGATTTTTTATGTGGGAGTTTTAGTGTTAAAAATTCATAGTGCTCCATTTAAATAATTATATGTATTATCATTTAAATGTAATTAATTACCATATGGCAATTAATCGTTACAGGTTGGTTTATTTGGTTAGTTAGTTGTACCCGTAAATCTACTAACAAGTTAGTTGGTATTATTTATTCCTATTGAGTAGGAATTTTTTTTCTATTGTAATGGATATATAATATCCAAATGCATTATATGTAATAATAGAGTAGTGTTTACTATGTTAAAATTGTGCAAACTCTAAAGTAAATTTTCATTGAGTTCCCTATCCATAGATTTTTGCACTCCGCACCATACTTGGCATTGGCATTACGGTGCATGTTTTAATCATGTTTGAGTTTTCAATTTGTGTTTGTTGGATTTACTGTGAGCTTTGGAGCTCTTTGAATTTTTTATTTGAGCTTGATGGAGAAACTATTGGTGTTTCATACAAGCTTATTGGAGAAACTGTTGATCTCGAGAAATGGGAGAAGAAAGTGGATGTTTGGGATTGATAATAGGAGTTGTAGGGATCATGGTGGTCTAGAGGGATGATATGATGGATGAATAGGATGTGGTATAATAATTGATGGTAATGGGTCAGCCGGAGGTGGCCTAAGAATAGAAGATAATGGGCTAAGAGATAGCCCAAGTCTATAAGATAATGGGCTACTAGGATGTGGCCCAATAATAGAAGGTGATGGGCTACTAGGAGGTAGCCCAATGATAGAAGATGATGAGCTACTAAGAGGTGGCCCAAGTAGAGGTTGTGATTGAGGAGATGTGATATGTAAGGAATGATTGGGTGATGATAAGATAAGAGGGGAATCAAGGAATGACCCTGTCATTTTGCCATGTAATGGGAAATGAGAAGATGGAAGGACAAGAGGAGGATCAAGTTTGATGATCTTATGCTCTTCTTGTGTTTTTTGACCATAGGACTTGGCCTATTCCCCGAAATATGCATACACATCAAGGTTAATGGTGAATCATTTCATGAGATTATAGGAATGTCATCATGTAGCCCCATGAATTCTCTGATCGCTTCTTCATTCTGAAAGAAAATTATCAATATGGGTTATTTTTGGTCAATGATAGAAGGTTGATTTGATGGAAGAGGTCCAAAAAGTGTTGAATATTTGGAAGATGTTTGATGATAAATATGAGGGGATTGGGAAGGTTTGACCTTATTGCTTCCACAAAGGAATTTTCTAGTGCTTTAAAAAGATATCTTAGCACATCGTTGTTTGTTAATTTTTCGATGTGCATACAAATATCAATTTTTAAAGGATTGATGAGGATATGGTAAGCTACAGTTGAAAGGGCTCAAGGGTTGAAGAGATATTGGATTTGGATTGATAGAAGAAGATGACTCAAGAGACAAAGTAGATTCAGATTCAAGTGTTTCGAGAGTTGAATTAGATGTGGATTTGGGATAGGTAGAAGAAGACGACTCAAGAGACAAAGTAAATTTGAATTTGAATGTCTTGAGAGTTGAAGTAGATGTGGACTTGGGATAGGTTGGTATTGGTTTGTTTAGAAAACTATATAGTGCAGATAAACGAAGGGGATCTTATGGAAATAGATTGGATTGTGACGCGGGGGTTGAATTGGATGTTTGATTAAGGGAGTTGTTATCAACATGGGAGTTATTTTTATAAAGAGATCCATTGTCAATTTATGGTTACAAGTTCCTCCGTAAAGGCAGGAATTTGATTTAACAGCTTCTTCTTCCTAAAATCAAACTATTTTAGATCTTGGGCCCCATAAACATATTAGATATCCCATGCAAGGTCACGAGACATACCCATTTTCATGAGTTTTGTAATGTCTGATTTTAGGCCTTCTAAGATCTTGATAAAATATAATTTTCTCCTATAAGAGGATACGCATTCAAGGATATTAGACCCACCTTTGAGGTAGGCCTTGGTACCTTGCTAGGTGACAATTTTCAAGGTTGAAGATGGCTTAGGTACATCTGCTGGTGCTACGGGGGAAATCCCCCTCTACGTCTCCTCAATAAAGGAAGTGACACTTCAGGGGTCCTCTTAAAACAATATTTCATTACAGCTTTCTCAAGACGGGTGATTCTTTGTTCTATTGCGACTATTTTACGGGAAATTGAAGACATATCTTCTATAGGCTCTTCATTAGGCACTGCATAAACATCAACTGGAATATCTTTCTCTGTCATTTCTTCATTGAAAAATAATGGATATATATCAATGATGTTTTTATTAATGGAATGCCTGCGTCAGAGCTAAATCTTCTTCAATAATTCAGGAGTTTTGTGATCCTTCTCACAAAACAAATGATGATACATGACCTGAAAAACATAGAAGAAGGGATTCATCTTGACAAGCCTTTGCATCAGTGCTACCTGAACTGTACGTGGTGTTAATGGTCCATCAATATCCACCTAATCTTCAATCTCAAATAACATTCTAACAAAAGCTTCATCTGGGCCAGAAAGGTTGATAATTTATTGTTATGCTTTGCCGCACACAATCTCTGCCATTTTGACTCAACCCAATCAAGAGGGGATCGAATCTCCTATTGCATTCATGAGTTTTGGATTCTAGAAACATGAATTTAATTACACTCCTCTTGAGAGACATGCATATACGGTGGTGAGAGCCCTGAAACACCTTAGGTACTATGTGTTGAATTCTCACACCAAAGTCTTAGTTCCAGACACCGCAGTTAAATCGATGCTGACACAACAAGAACCAAGATCTAAAAGAGGTAATTGGGTCTCCAAGATCCAGGAATATGATTTAGATATCAAGCCTACCAAGTTGGTTCGAGGAAGAGGACTTTGCCAACTCATTGTAGAGAACGAACCATGAGATAACTCTGAAGAAGAACCAGTTGAGGAAAATTTACCACTGGTAGTTTTTATCAGTACCACAGATGAATGGTATTCTGATATTGCCTACTTCCTCACATATGGGGAGTGTCCAGAGAATTTGATAGCTAAGGAGAAATGAGCTATCAAACTAAGAGCTTCCAGGTACATCATTTGGGACAACACGTTGTTCAGGAAAGGAATTGATGGCATGTTCCTCATATGTGTTGATAAAGATCAACAACCTAGATTGTTGGAAGCTTTCCACAATCATGCTTGTGGTGGTCATTTCTCGGGCCCAGTGACAGCTCATAAAATTTTGTGAGCACATTATTACTGGCCCACTATGTTTTCTGATGCTCAGAAATGGGTGACAAAATGCGAAGCTTGTCAACAATTTGTTGGAAGACCAAAGTTGGCAGCTTTTCCTTTGAAGCCAGTTGTTATTGAAGAACCCTTTCAACAATGGGGTTTAGATTTCATCAGGGTTTTGAATCCTAATTCTAGTGCTGGTCATACTCATGTGCTCACCGTAACTGACTACTTTACAAAATGGGTAGAAACTATACCAGTGAAACAAACATCTACTACAGTGATATGTGATTTCATCAAAGAAAATATATTGGTTCGTTATGGAATTCCACACAAGATCATGATGAACAATGCCTCAAATTTTTCCTCTATAGAGATGATAGGTTTTTGTTATGGGTATGGGATATCTTTGTCTCATTCGTCAGATTATTACCCTTAGGGAAATGGTCAGGCAAAATCCAGTAACAAAAACATCATTACTATTGTGCGCAAGTTAGTCGAAGAAAATCAAATAACTTGGCATAAAAGGTCATATGATGCATTATGGGCTAACCGCATAACTCCCAAAAGGGAAATCAAGATGTCTCCATTTCAAATTTTGTATGAAACTAATGCTCAAATTCCCGTCACACTGGAGTTACTAGCATTAAAATTAGCTCAGGCAGTTGATGATGAATGCTTCGCCAATGTATTAGATAAAAGGATCATGTTCCTAAGCAATCTTGAGGAGCAAAGAATTCAAGTGGCAAACAGGATCGAGGAACATCAATCCAAGGTAAAGAGGTTGTTTGATAGGAAAACCAAAGAGAGGCAATTCCAAATCAATGACGTGGTTCTTCTCTGGGACAAGAGACGTGAACCAAAAGGAAAGCATGGGAAGTTTGACTCGCTGTGGCTTGACCCTTTCAAAATAAGACATTTCTGTGGAGATAACACCTATTGCTTGGCGTATCCTGATGGAACTCATTTTCTTTTCCCTACAATGGGTAATATCTCGAGCACTATCAAAATTGAAAACGGGTTGTTCCTCATATGTACATAGGTAATTAGGATTTTGATTTTTTTGTTTCCCTATTTTTCGGTCTCCTCTCTTATGTCACCCCATTTTTGTGCCCCATCATTTTGAGATCATGTTCATGAATATTTTGGTCTGGGTCCATTGCTACATCCATAAAGTCCTTGTCCCCAATTAGAGCCAGCTGTTATCAACCAATTTTGACTTCACAAAATTATAAAAAAATTTGGAAATTTTGAAATTTTCATAAGTGTTACTTTGCGTGATTTATCGCTCTCATCGCGATCGTCTCATTTTTGTGATCGTTTTGGTCTTCGTTTCGTCCATTTCCAGTGAGAACTCCTCCCGCTAGGCTTTAAACTACGTTAACATTGATTAATTAATATTTAATTAATTAATTACTCTTTGTTTGATAAAATTAATTTTTAATGACTTGGGAGTATTTAATTAAATAAATATCAATTAAAAGTCATTCGACAAATATTTTATTTTATTGCCGGGGAAGTAAGCTTGTGCTTCCAAATGTCAGGAATGCCAAATTGGCTTCTTGAACCCGGATTTCCCACTTTTGGGATTTTCTCCACCAATTGCTAAATCAATGAATTGGAAAATGAGCAAGAAATCTCCCGATTTTCCACATGGGGAAATTGAACGGAGATTATCAACCCACCTTGCCATTCCCATTGGCAATTAGTCGTTGCTTTCCCCATTTCCCCTGGCAATGAATTCCACTACCTGAGAAGAGGGGAAGTCGGTTTAGCCTTCATAAATTCCTCCGTCAGACTCGTTGGAAAGAGTCGTGCGAAGCTTTCCGATTGCTTCTTATTTCTTCTAAAGAACATAAAATTTTATCACATCCCACAATACTGCAAAGACCATTGAAAATCTCAAAACACAACCATAGAAATCCATGCATTCACTAGGCAGTATAAAAAACGAGAATATTATTTCCTAAAGCTTCACGCAGGGTCTTAAAGCCAAAGCCATACGCATTGGTGAAGGAGTTTGATTCTAAACAACAAGAAGACAAAGATTTGTTAATACAGATCAGTCCAAAAGACTATGCAGGAGCAGTTTTAGAGGTTCCACGTTTTGGGACAACACAGGCCCAAGCTAAAATACCACGCAGCCATAAAGGGAATTTACAAAGACATTGTTTTGGAAGAATTGAAGTTTTTAATGCATTGAGAAAATCCAATGCCTAACCCAAGGAAATACACAACCAAACTAAAGTTTCCACGTGGGGGAGAAAAGGAGTTTACACGCATTCATCAAGAGATACATTCCAAACAAAGAATAGTGCACCAGTCTAAAGAAGACAAAAGATGTGTAGGTTTCAAAGGAGAGGGGTAGTCCAAAGCTAGCAGAAGGAGGTTTTCCACGCATGAGGTAAAAGAAAGAATTTTGTTTTATGCATCAAGAAAAACAAATTTCCCACGCATAGCCAGCAGAAGGACCACACATAGCAAGAAAGAGAACAGTCTAAAATATAAAAGAAAGCATTTTTTCACGCATTCTTCAAGAAAAGAAGCTTTCCACATCCCACGCAAGAGCAGGAGGAGCAGACCAGAAAAATTAAAAGGAGAGGACAGTTTAAAATGAGGTAAAATAAGACAAAGGAGATTCATGCATTTTTTAGAAGGAAAACTAAAGCATTCAACTGAGTTTCAATGCCCAGTTGTCTGGTAGAGAGGAGGTAGAGGCCACACATTGGTCTAGGCAATTCAGCCCCCACAAAGTCCAAAAAAACATAAAGGAATAGTCCAAAAAATAAAAAAAAATAAAGACCACGTGGGAAAAGAAAAGAAGATTCCAATGCCTAGCCAGGAGAAAAATAGAAAGCCGCGCATGGGACAGTTTGGAAACTTCAACGCATAGTTTGGAATCAGTAAAATCAGTTACCAAAAGACAAATAAATTCCCACGCCCCACCAGCAGAAGGAGGCTTTCCACACATTTTCCTAGGCAGGTCACGTAAGAGACAAGAAAGAAATACCGCGAAGCTATCCAAACATTGCTCACACGGCCTATAGGAGGAAAATTTTCAACAAAGACAATCACAACAATCTCCAAAACAGTCTAGAAGAATCCACACAATTGCAGAAGAATTAAGCAGGTTTATTCATGCATCGCTCAAAAGATCGTAAGGAAGAAGTGAATCTCAAATTACACGACCATTTAAATCAGGCTATTTTCACACATACGAGGAAGAATTAGCTCCGGCAAATTATATAAAAATCAAGATATCGAAATTAGATGATTTCGTTTATTTTAAAAATAAATTAAAAAAATAAAAACGTTGTCGCCCAAGTCGGAATTCAAACCGAGTCTTGGTGTGTGTATTTTAATTTTTTTTTTTTAACCTGGACTATTTATTATTATTATTATTATTAAAATAATAATAATAATAATAATAATAAACAAATCATATTGCTCTTGCACTGACTTAGGTTTCAGAGACTGAGACCCGACCCCGTTTGTATTGTTTTGTGTGCCTGAGTCATTTTTCTGTAAAATTCATAATGGCCAAAAAATCTAACAAATTTGCAGGAAGGTCGAGGAAGCCAGCGGAGAAATCAAACAAATCCGCACTCAAGTATGAATTCCAAGGAATCATCCCTCCCAGTTCCATTAAGTCAACATATGACAATATCACTGATACAAATTTGAGTCACATCAATGTGCAACAATTCTGTGAATGGGTGAAAACTAAAGGAAAAACCATATTCTCGGATAGGCATTACCATAGTGGTCTACCTCAAGCAGCAAAATTTCCCATCTCGGTGCAGTACCCAGAGTTAGTTATTGCTTGTGCTGAGCACTATGATCCTGAGAGACACGAAATTTTTAAAGATAATCGCGAGCCTTTCCTCTTAATCACAACAGAGCACATTGAGGAATTGCTCGGTATACCTGACTTTCTTGAGAATGTGGATATCACTCGCCAACTAACGCAATAATTTTGGGATGAAGAACCCCTGAGATGGAGTAAGATGGTTAAGAACAACTGGTTAGTAACCAAGAGGCCTCGAATTGATAGGCTTCTCAAAGAATTGTACTGCGTTGAGTTTGTGGAAGAAATTGGGGACATGATTACTCTCCTAAGTCGAGTTTTCAGTTTACCCTCTATTAGGATTTTCCACCCATGGATGTATCAGTTTATCTATATCATCCTAGCCAAGAAAGAGTTTGTGGATTGGGCCACCACCATCAGTAACACCCTTCACAAACAATTGATATAAGTTAAGATGACTAGATGCTTCTACATGACATTGTATCTGACTTATGCAGTAGCAAGAAGAAATCTATTTTTGAGACTTGAAACGAGAGGAGTCATAGGGCCGTCAAATAGTGTTTTTCATTATTACCCTCAACTCAATTTCAAAAATAGCTCTCACCATTTTAGAAGAGTCAACGATGCATTCACCTTCCACGTGATTCAGAACCTGAATCGGAATACTGAGGAAAGATTTTTTAAAGAAGCCATGAGTGTCATTTCCCAATGGGGAACCTGGTTTATTCAATTTTCATCATTTTCCTACATTCGCGTGAGTGGCTTTGCTTGTACCCCGTGTAAGCTTCCTAAGTACGTCAGTGACAAATGGGCATTAATGGAGCTTATGCAGCAACTATTATAAGTTCATTGTCTTCTTAGTGACAAGCACCATTCAGGAATTCATTTCCCAATCCAAATCGGGGAATACCGATGTCCAAATCTTTTCAGTGCACAACTCATGGAAAAATAGTTCGCTCTCATAACAATCCATCCATATGTGAAGAGAGCCCAGTTTGATATTAGTGGATATATGCAAAATATTTTGGGAGCAAAGTATCAACATAACCCTACCATGGAAGATTTCTGGGCTGCCTGTTCGGACGAACATGAAGTAAGGAGACAAGAGTTTTCTCACCTAACACTTGCTCAAATCAAGGCCTTCTGCATCAAGAACCCTCCTGATTCATTCATAAATCATGATGAAGATGTCATCGATCCCTCATATGATGCAGTTGATTTTACCCCATTGCCTCGAATCGAATGGACCAAAAGAGATGAATTTTCTCTTGATAGCAAGAATCAACCGATTCTTGAAAGAAGCATATCTTGGTACGATAAGAACTTGCCAAGTTACGATCAATTTAAGATCATGCTTTGGGATCACAAAAATTTGCAACACAAGGAGGCCTCCATTCAACCAAAGCCTCTTCTCGATCAACCTCTGTACCATCCAATCATACACAACAAGCAAGAAAGGAGTGGTTGTCAAAATTCACTTCGCTAAGTAACGTGTCACGAGGAGAAAAATCTAAAGATCCTAACCCCGAAGAAGGAAGAGAGCGTGTATTAGGATTTTCTACCTCGAGTAGATATTCTTCTACCCACATTGTTAATAGTGCTCAGAAGCTCGTGGCAAATGATCCTTAGCCATGTTTCAAACAAGCATCCACTAAGGTGCAGGTAATTCAAATATCAAACACTTCGGAGCATGTAGTTCATGAAGGGATTTCCCAAAATCTTCCGAATAATCAGGAGGTGGATATTGAGGTTGTTTCTCCTCAAATCGAGGTTGTGTATAGGATTCAAGTAGGATCTCATGATGTTGGGAACAATGAGAATATTCTCTAGGATTTTGTATGCAAAAATAGTGCATGATACTCCTTTATGGGTTGATTTTGAGGTTAAGAAAAGGAAGAGGGTTGTCAAGGCAATTGACATTGATTTTGATTCCATTTTCAAACTTTCAAACAACGTCATTCCAAATAAGCCTAAGGTGCTTTCTCGAATAATGGTGGATAGTGACGGAAATAGATTTGCAGATCTCGCCATCCCACAAGTTGATAAGGAGCATGATGCCATGACACCTGCTGATTATGAAGTTTCTAGACTTGGACTTAGGAGGTCTACATTAGAAAGTGACATGGCAATGGCTTGAGATTCAATTGATATCGTGCTAAAGAGACTTGAGAAATATAAGTCTCAGAACTATCAGTTCAAGGCCGAAAAGAATCAATTGGTGGAATATGTTCAACATTTGATAAATCCCATATCATCCACTTTCCTAGCACCTGATGCAGTGGCTGCCCTAGATGAAGAGACTCTCAATTTGTCAAAATAAATAAACACATTAGGCCATGTCACTAAAACTTGGCTTTCAGAGATTCTCGTTTTAGGCCAAGGGACGATCAAGACCGTGGTTAAGCTTCATGAAGATGTGAGTTCGTATCTTGATCTAATTATTTCTTTCAAAGAAACATTTGTTTCTAATATATCAAATTGGGATGAGATATTGCCTAGTTTGCAGGAGATGACAAGGATGGAATCCTCAGTTTTAGCCATTGAAGAAATTCTTGAATTTCAACATCGAGGGACACGTTTTCTTTGGTGTCTGCATCTCAAATCAAGGAAGTCACTTCTCGAGGATTCGATGATCCATTATGAGAGCATGTGTAATGAAGCCTCTACTTCACTCTCCTTGATCCAAGAATTCATAGCTGAGATTCCTTGCAACCTCGTAAATGAGCATAATCAAAGGTGTTCATTGGAGCAGGTGGAAGAGTAATTTTCACAATTGTTTAAGGACATGTACACTCTCGCCAACAATTTCTTGTCAGTTTCAATGGAGAGGTGCATCAAATTAAAGAACTTATTTGAGAATGCTCAATCCAAAATTGTTAATTTAAATGATATGCCAAGTAGAATTCTTGAATTGCAAGTATTTTGTGAGGTTATTCTTCGACCAAATGAACCTCATAAAGAAGAAAAAATGTTTGAAACTTTGGGAAGGTTTAGATCTTTTCAACTGGCAAAAGCGATAGATTCTAATTTCACCAACAGTTAAGGGAGTTAATTTTCTTAGTATCTAATGAAGTGGGAGAGTCCATTTCTCATACGCTTGAGATAGGTAGACCCCATTTCAATGGATAAGGCACTCATTATTATTGTATATTTTAAAAGGTGTTGTTATTTACTTTTGGGAAACTATGGATATTTTAAGTAATTTCTATTTTTGGTTGTCTTTAATAAAGTTGGTTGAAAAAGTCAAAGGTCACTTAAGTGCCTTATTTAATGATCACGTAAAACCCTAACTACTTTGTAACTAACTTTTGGGTTATAAAAGGAAGTGAGGGGCTCATTTGTAAAGGTGACTTGGAGAGAGGAGAAGAAATACTTTTGTGTGCAAGATTTGTTTCAAGAAAAAACTTTGTGTTCTTTTGTGAAAACATTTTGGAGTTAATGAAATACAAACTTTGTGTCCCATTCATTGTCTCTTGTAACATTTGATGTTCTTATGTTCATTAGATGTTAGGTGTTTGAACCTTGCATGCAAATATTATCTTTGATCTTATTGTCAACGTTGTTAATCAATTGTTCTAGTTCACAGTGATCAAGCTCTAATCATCTACTTGATCATGTGTGTTCCCTTTTACACATTCTTGTTTGGCTAACTCAAACTCCATTTTATTTGTTTTGGTTATTCATCTTTCTTCTTCATGCAATCTTAGGCTCTGTTTTTACCTAGCTCTTGCATGTTCTTTCAGTTCATTCCATTCCACTCCTTTCCTTCATTCCATTTTATCTCCCGCATTCACTTTTTCTTTCCATTGATGTTACAAAACACCTCCCACATACAATTTTGAATGCACATATGTAAATATTGTTTTGGTTTTCAATAAAGGCAACCTCACCTTCATTGAGGAGGGATTTCGTTCCTGTAAGGATATTACTTGTATAAATCAGAACATATACAACAGAATAACATGAGAGAACACCAAAATATACATAAATGATGACAATATGCTCATATAATAGCTTTTCCACTTTGAGGGGGAAACCTCCAATACCACTTCAAGGGGGTAACCTCCAAACCATACAATAACACTCTAATACGCAATATCATCCTTAACTACAACCTTCTGACCCCTATATATACCATTCTAACCTATGGCCAATACTGAGGCCAACCTCCTAAGCATAATAAATCATAAATGAATGATATAATTAGATAAGGGGATGTGTGCCACATGTCGGCATCTCCATCAATACATATACATCATAACATTATATTCCATGTGAACCCATACATATAATTAAGGGGATGTGTGCCACATGTCGGCATCTCCATCAACCCATATACATTATAAAATTATATCCCAAGGTACATAGCATTGCCTCTCTCTTTGACATGTTTCATCCCTGAAACATAAGAAGAAGCCATATAATGAGTGTGCTTTAAATTATTGCACACTTGTCGCAAAGCTCGATCATCTAACCACCCATATGAAATCTTATCTTGTGTAGCAGCTTCATCATCAACATCTTCTTCTTCTTCTTCTTCTTCTAATGTTAATTCTACTTCTGATTCTTCTTCTTCTTCTACTTCTTCTTATTTTTCTTTTTCTTCTTCTTCTTATGCTTCGTCTTCTTCGTCTTTTGTTGCCCATCTGTCCATGAAAACTTGTTCCAGTTCCTGCAAAGACCAATTAGACTATTTCTTTTCTAACTCAGAAAAGTAAATATGTGCAGGGCTACTAATCCACAACTTAAATAACCAAATATCTGATGGTTTAGAAAATTTATCCCTAAATTTGTTCCACCTTTCTCTAGCATCATTCCTGCCATCTCCAAAAAAAGCTACCATCCCCATGATCCACAAAACTAGGGTTTTAGGAATAGACCCTTTTGATCAAAACTTTTTCTAACCCTTTCGGCTAAATATCGGCCAAAAATCAAAAATCACAGAATACAAACCCCAATTTAATTTTTGAGAGGTTTCCAAAAATGTAAGAAATTCAGAAAAAATTCTCAAATTGTGGCTTGTGGAGCAAAATAGTGAAAAAAATAAAAATGAAATAAATCTGACAAAATAGATCCATAAAGTCTGAAATTTCAGTGGTATCACCATTTTATATATTACCAACAACCCAAAAAAAATATTTCCTAATTCGTCATTATTCAGGAGATATAGACGAAACCTTAGAATTAGGGTTTCCACTCTAAAACGGACACAAATTTGGCAAACTAGCTCCAAAAAATATGAAATTTGGAGGGAAGATCACTTGAACTATGTGTCCACTCCCCACAAAAATAATCTAAAAAATTCCAAGTCAATCTCTAGATATAGATGAATCACCAACATTAGGGTTTTATCCCACAAATTGCCCAGATCACTGCTCTGATACCACTTGTAAGGATATTACTTGTATAAATCAGAACATATACATTAGAATAACATGAGAGAACACCAAAATATATATAAATGATGAAAATATGCTCATATAATAGCTTTGCCAATTTGAGGGGGCAACCTTCAATACCACTTCAATGGGGTAACCTCCAAACCATACAATAACACTCCAATACTCAATATGATCCTTAACTACAACCTTCTAACCCCTATATATACCATTCTAACCTATGACCAACACTGAGGCTGACCTCCTAAGCGTAATAAATCATAAATGAATGATATAATAAGATAAGAGGATGTGTGCCACATGTCGGCATCTCCATCAATACATATACATCATAACATTATATCCCATGTGAACCCATACATATAACTAAGGGGATGTGTGCCACATGTCGGCATCTCCATCAACCCATATACATTATAATATTATATCCCAAGGCACATAGCAATTCCCACATTGTTGCATGTCATTTGCATGCGTGCAAATCCATATGCTAATAGTAATCCTACCCCATTTTATCTACCAATAATTGTTGTTGTTGATCTATATTTAAAAATCATTGAGACTGTCCCTTAGCTATAAATGCTACCATCTAGATAATGCAAGGGCATCCCACTATCTTTAGTAACATGTGTCTGGAAAAGTAAACATACACAACATTATTTTGTGACAACTCATGAGAGTGAGTGTTGTGTCCATTGGCCATGTTTATCCCAGATTGACCCACCATTTTTAGAAATAAATTAAGGGAACAAAGATCCACTCTCCCCTCTCCCATTCAGGTTACACCTCAGGTCCTCTCACTCTAGTTCAAGATAGGACCAAAAGTAGCAAGAAAAAACCATCTCCTCTGTATGTGCCCCTCAATCACCCCAAGGCTTGATCCCTAAGGAAAGTGTTAGATCCCTCCCTGGCTAAAAAATTACATACCACCCGTCTACCACCATTCCAAGCCAATTCCCCAGTTTTTTTTCATAAGGATAATTGTTTTCAGACCACTAGGGGTGCAAATTTGAGTACCAACAGAAAGAATCCCCCAAATCTAAAACCCAATATTTGGTAATATTATATAAAGAAAGAATCAAAGCATCTTGGCAGATATTACATGTTTCCACATTCACCTCCTTGTTTTCTTCATGTTGTTTATTCTTGTCCCAAAGCTCCCAAAAGTCCTTCTTTGCATTCCCAAGATTTCCACAGTGTCAGCATACCATATTGCTTTTGGATTTTGACCTTTCCCGATCTTTCAATTTTCCATGGCTTCCTTTATTCTTTTGTCTCCATCTAGTTTCCATCATCAAAGCATTCCCTAAAGTAGAAGATTCCCTAGAGTTTTTTCTTCGCATTTCCTCGCTTAGAATCACCCTTACAACATCCTCAAACTTCAACTTTGAATTAGTTGGAACCAAGTTGCTTACTGCCATTACCAAGATATTTCAACTCTTAGGTAAGGAGCACAAAATTAATAAAGCCCTAACTTCTTCATCAAATTCTATTGTAATTGGAGCTAACATATTCACAACCTTATTAAAATATTTCAAATGATCTCCTACTGAACTATTTTTAGATATCTTCATATTAAACAACTTTTTCATTAAAAGTATCTTGTTAGAGGCAGAGGGTTTTTCATATAACTTCCTTAATGCATCTATGAATTCTTTTGTAGTCTTCTCCTTTGAAACATTAAATAATACTGAATATTCAAGACAGCCAAATTGTCCCAAGTGCCTTCCTATCCAGAAAATCCCAATCCACATCCATCATGATCGAGGGTTTGTTCCCTTTTTTAGACAATGGAATATAAATCTCCTTCTGATAAAGGTAATCTTCCATCCGCATCTTCCAAAGACTAAAATTTTTCCCATTGAATTTATCAACCTTTGATCTTCCATCATCTACGATAGCTCCCACTCAAGCTAAAACTTTCCCTACAATTCAACACTTCAACAAACCAACCCAAGCTCTTATATTAGTTGTTAGGAAATAAGGGATAAACTATGCGGAACAATCTCACACAGAATCACAATAGTAGAAACTAATATGCAAAATAATATCACATATATGAAATAAAAGTGTCGAAAATAAAAGAACACAACATAGAGATAATATTTAATGTGGTTCACCTAATTTGGGCTATGTCCACCAAGAATCACTTGCTCAGATTTTATTACAAGCCACCTCTTTCTCTCAATATAATACCCAAATCTATTTGGAGTTGTGCTAAAAAAACTCTCATGAATTCACACTTGAACTCACACACCTCTACAATGATAGGTCTCCCTACATCAATAAGAAATTACATAAGTAGTTTTATAATACTGTGGGTACTAAAACCATTGGCCAAAATTTTCCCATATGAGAAGAGCACATTTCCCAAGATATCAAACACGTTTTTTGTGGCCATTTTTTTTTATCAGGGTGTTCTGCCCCCGAACCCCTACTAATGGTAGTTTCCAACCCCACACCCCCACTTGAGGCCTAGCCCAACCCCGAACCCCTGTGATAAAACTGTGGAGAGTGTACAATACTTTTAGTGTACAGTCTACAACACTTCCACACATGAAAACATGCTCCACAACATAACATGTACTCCACATTATATTTTTAGTTAATTAATGAGTGTGTGAAATTATTAAGTGGAGAAGAATAATGTAAGTGATATTATTTAGGTAATATTCACATGATAATAGGTGTGTGTAGATATATTAGGAGAAAGATGATATGGATAAGTGTGTGAGAGAGATTTAGGGAGTAGGTTAAGGAGAGATTTTAGAGATTTGAGATAAGAATAATCTCCTTATTTATAGGAGATATTTGCACTATACATGTAACTATTGTGCTAATAAACAATATGTTGATTTGAATTATATTAAACATATGCTTGTTCCATATGAAGGGGAAACCTCAACATTTGGTATTAGAATAGGTTTTCGAAAAAGGCCTCCTCTGACCTTCACTCCACTCATGTTTCATTTGTCAAGTTGATTAAGGAAATGTGTTATTAGATACCGCAAACCTCCCACAACCCCATTACCTTTTCCCATGCCCATAATTTTTTGTAAAGCAAGCGCTATTAATAAAGGACTATGAGATACCACGCACCTCATGAAATATGGAATTTGTATCTTTCATCTTTATTGCATATTTGTTAATGGTACTAAGAGACACCTTGAGCCTCATAGTGATCATGTTGACACACACCATTCATTTTAAATCATCTACCTATTCTATTGCATGCACTATATCTATAGTTTTCATTCATTATGCTCATTGTGTTCAAGCATAAAATTAGGTATGTTTAGCCTTATTTGGTGTTCAGTGTGCTTGTTTGAGTGCTCTTGTGATTTAACTTTTTTAACCTGCATTTTGGAGCGATTCAAACCTCATAGTTTAATTTAGAACATCCAAAACCACTCGGATCAACTATAAAAATCCATATTTCTATTTCGATCGTTTTTGGACTTTTTGAGTTTTCGCAAATAAATCTATAAATTCTTACAGAACCCATCTAAACAACAAGTACTAATTTATTTTTTTATGATATTGGTTTTTGAATTTTTTAAAAGGTTTGAATATGTATGTATTTTTTATAATCTATCCAAACTTCAACCCAATCCAGATTTCTGCTTGGGAGAATAATAAAAAACAAGACAAGGGTTTGTGCAAATTCATACCGAAAAAGTGAAAGAAAATCATTTTTTGGAGCACAATCTCAAGTTAAACATGGACGCAACTCCTTGATTTAAGATTTGCATGTTCAAAAATCCAATTAATTTTTTTTTTATTTGAGCTATTCTTGATTGATTGACATTGGCTTGTGAACATTGTTTAATTTGTAGGAACCACATTATGCATTGATCAACCTTATTGCATAGCTCTTTTGAGAGTTGGTCGTATACACTGAAAATCCTGAGCTCGTTCGACATTCACATAGATCCTTCAACATTCACATAGATCCCATGTATATATTTAAAGTTATGAGCTCAAACGAACCAATGATTCATTCACTCTTGGTATACCTTGCTTGCACCTCTACATAGCCTTGAGGATCCTTGTTCAACAAAATAATGAGCGACAAATTCAAATGAGCCATTGCCAATTGAAACCCCAATGAGGTAAGAGTAAAACAAAAACATCGATTTTAAAACATAAAATTAAAATCCCTCATTTATATATGTTTAGTGGGATCGATAGCCCAAGTGGTTAATAGATTTTAGTTAAGGTGCTATACTAGAGGGAGGCCACCTCAAAACATCCCAAAACTATGATTTTGCTGAAAATTCTTGTAAGCATAATTTTTTGAATAGGGGTTTAAAAAATAAAATTGGTGATTTAAAAAAAAATGAGGAATGTATATAGTGTTGAAAAATTATAAAAGAGATATCAGGTGTTTTTTTTTTAAATGTGTTTTTCAAAATATTATAAATGGATGCATTATTGGTGGAAACCAACATGCAATGTGTTTTTTACATTGAGGAGTGGAGGGGGGCATGGGGGATACATAGCAAGGGGAACATCACACCTTTGCAAGAAATTTAGAGGATGGTCACAACTAAACAATGAGGATGGTAGTACACTTGCTCCACAAAGACACTTTTCTATTATTTTCTCACATGTTACCACTAAGGGGGGAATGTAAGGAATTAGTCATCACATGGGTGTACTCCACATTATATTTTTAGTTAATTAGTGAGTGTGTGAAATTAATAAGTGGAAAATAATAATGTAAGTGATATTACGTAAATAAAAGTCACATGAAAATATGTCTATGTAGAGATATTAGGAAAAAGATAATAAGGATAAGTGTGTGAGAGATGTAGGGAGTAGATTAGGTAGAGATTTTAGAGGTTTTATAAGTATAATATCCCTATTTATAGGATATATTTACACTATAAATGTAACTATTATGCTAATGAATAATATGTTGATTTTATTATATCGAGCTTATGCTCGTTCCATATGAAGGGGCAACCCTAACACTACTTAATAGGGATAGAAAGAGTGAGTTTGACTTAGCAAGAGTGAATTATCAAAACCAACAATTTCAAAAGGTAAAATGCCAAAATTTGAGTGTTTATAGAGGTATCCCATAAAACATTACCTAAATTTTTGGGAATTGGAGATGTAAAAGACTATATTTTATAAATGGAGTGAGTGTTCCCAAATGAAAAAATGAGGTTATACGTAGTAAATGATGCACTCATTACTAATTCTAGGATGTGGTGAGAAACACATACAAAATATATTAAAATATGGTATGCATTTACAATTCTCTTTAAAATCATATTCATGCTGCAAGAAATAAGTTTTTACAAAATCCCCTAACATACGGGAACAACATATCCTTAATTACATGTGAATTGTTTTGAAATAAATTAGGAAAATATTATAGAAAAAAAGTCATGGCTGTGGTATTAGTATTTATATTGGACTCTCAAGGCCCTTCTACGTGATTGATACTTACAACAAAAAACTAATCTAGAAATTGTAAATTGGGACTAGGTAACTGTAGTCACAAAATCACACACTTACTATTACATTTATACTTCTGGGTATGTTAATTCATATATGGATCTTGTGTGATAAACGTATTCAGTAAGAACCCATTTCTAGGTCTTATGGTCAGTTAGTTAGGTTTCATTCTGTTTGTCTGGTTCAATCGTCAATTGTCACTGCAGTTTTGGTCATCATTCAGGGTATCTCAGATGTCGTAATTTGTTCAGTTGTCATCTTTAGGTCTAAACTGGGGCACCCCGGGGGTGCCCCAGTTTGTGGGTTTAGGTGCCTGTGTCATCATAATTTGTGGTCTTAATTTCTTTGTTCAAGTTCGGTCATGTTGTCACCCTCAAAATTCCCCTCATTTTTCAAGTCAAGTTTCGAAAATTTTGAGTTCGTGCCTATTATCCCAATTTTGCCCCCCAGAAAAATTGATCAAACATAACCCCACACAAAATAAAATTGGAAGGGGTGGTTCAGTCATGCGAGCCCATATTCCAAATCCAACAATGAAGGGGTAGGGTCTGCGAAGGAGATTAGAGTGCGCAGGAGAAGATTGAAGAAAGGAATTGAAGTTTTCAGACTTCACATGCGAGTTAACTCGGGGCAAAGCAACGGACCCGTGGAAGGTGCCACGTGCCTCATCGACAAAAATTCAAAAGGCATGGCCCAAAGAGAGACCCCAAATAAGCGCCATCCCTCCATGTGTCCAAGGTCTAGAAAAGGGACATAGATGGTCGTTTAATCGACTAAGTATAAGAGGGTCGGTGGAAGGCGCCACGTACCTCATCGACACAACTTCAGAAGTGAGACATGTTACTGCAGAATCACAACACGACCTTGCGAGTTGAGAGAGCTCTCTGAATTAAGGTCGGTTCCTATTCCTCTGTTCAGGTGCACACAAATAAATTGCAGAGGATCTATTCTAAAACCTACTCTATCTTACCAAGGAGACAGGTTGAGAAGATACAAAAAATAAACCTAAGCTAACGAGGTGATGCACCAAAGGAATGTTAAACACTCATTTTGCAAGCTAACACAGACCATAGAAATGTAATGCAAACTCCATGCACAAATAACCAAACTATAATGAGAGATCAGAAGGCAACAATAAACACATGAGAGGGTCGAGAATCATCCACAGACATATATTATTGCTCCAAAAGTTGATACAGTGCATTACAGTGGCCAAGAGGCAAAATATTGCATTACAACTTGAATGGGAGGTTTGGAAACTCCACAAATTCACTTATAGACAAGGGAAGAAGGGAGAGTGCAAAATAAAATGTCCAACCCTTTACAATGAGCCCAAGCCCTTCTTTTATAGATTCAACAGAGAGAAGAAGGAGAGAGAGGTGGGAAAACTAATTTGAAACTCAGCTACCGGCCATCAATGCCCCTGCAAATCCACCCACAATCTGTCAAATCTACCTTGATTACTTGTTCGGCATGTTGAAGGAGGAAGAACGGTGGATCAGATCAAATCCGATCTGGTTGTTGGAGCAATTGGATCCTATATTAATGGCATGAAGATGTTTTCCATTTTTTCCCCACCTAACTTCTTCAAAATTAAAGTTTCAGATCTCCATGATGTAGACGAGGTCGAGATCTCTCCAATGGTGCCAAATTTGTTGGATTTCGGGCACTGGATCAGAAGATATGCCCATTTGAATATTTGAATCAGGTCCATACAAAAAATGGTGGAAACCAGTTAGCAGAATGGTCCGCGGGCCCAAATTCACTTTGCCCCCCCTTTTTGGCACAAAAATACAAAAATTCAAAATTTTCCCCGCAGCCCCGCAATACCTTTTTGTCAAAAAATCATCTTCGGGCCCGCCGGTCCACATTTTCTCATTTGGGAAAAAAATCACTTCAAAGCCCACCAGCCCACATGTAATTTAGGCCTGACACATGGCTCCTTGGGCATCAGCAGAGGCACGACTCATTTTTATACTTTATGTCTCTTGGAAACAAAGCCAAAAAGTTAAAATTACTCCCGGAGACCCGCCTCCCACTTTGACTTGGAATATGGCCACGTGGAGGGCTGGTGCATTTGGGGACCACTTTTGGATTTTTCTTTTGAAGTTGCACCAGGGCTGACACGTGGCTTCTTCCGTGGCTTTTCTTTGTTCCTTTATGTTTTTTACTAAGTCCTTTTGCTTGGTGGGGCCATATATCTGACCTGGGACATGTGGATGCTCAACGCTCATTTGAGTCTGCCCCTTGAGTTTTACCCTTTGGAGTTGCGCTTGGTACCTTCCATATTCTGTTCCATCTTGACTTTTCAGGGACACTCTGTGGAGGCTTGGCACTTGTCTAAGGACCCACTTTTAGATTTATCTTTGAAGATGCACCGGGCTGACACGTGGAAGCCTTGCACTCATTTGAGTCTCCACTTTGGGCCACACCTTTGAATGTGCACCATTAAGACACATGGCACCTTCCACCTGCACTCTTATACTTAACCGATTTGGGCCCACTTTTAGATTTGACCTTTGTTGACCCCTGGCCACGTGGAGGGCTGGCACAAGTTTGAGTCTCCACCTTGGGCTCCCATCTTGAAATTGCGTCGAGCTGACACGTGGTTCCTTCCACTTGTTTGGAATTTTCAATGGCCAACTCTATCCTTTTTTGGGCCTGGGACACGTGGAAGCTCCACGCTTGTTTGAGTCTACTTTTTGAGTTTAATCTTTGGAGATGTGCCAATGAGGCACGTGGAGGCTTCCGCTGATTCTCCCATACTTAGCCAATTTTGGGCTCATTTTGAATCATTCGTAGAGCCTGAAGACTTCAAGTTTTTCTCCATTTCTTTTCCTTTGAGCCTCTGGTTTTCTTTGACACTGTTTTCCTCCTTCCCCAACCCTGCTCTTCCATTTTAGAGCCTGTCTGCAACCTATTTGTTGGATTTGAAATGTGGGCTCGTTTGACGGAGCCGTTCCTTGGATTTCTTCCTGCACAGGGTCATGTTTGATCAATTTTTCTGGGGAAAAATTGAGATAACAATTTGGTGACTCACGGGGACATCTTCCTGCTAGATGAAGAGATCAGTTACATTGTTGTATCCATTGGGCATGGAGTCATGGTTGGTGGCCTGGTGTTGGTCCTGTTCTTCTGGAAATGAACACTTTGAGACCCAATTTTAGTTGCTCTGTATTTTTTCTATTAGAAAGCAAGCAACTGTTATGGAAACTATGGGTCTCCCTATTGCAAATTTTGAAGGGCCTGGCACATTCACCTAGAGGCACATTGAACTGTATAACGATGCAAACCTGGAGCAACAAAAAACCTGTGCCACAACACTTAGGGAAACAAAACCTACGCTACAACAAAACAATGTGCATACGCACTTAGGGAAATTAAAATTCTATGCTAATATTTACAAGGGTGGAACCTTCCCTTTTCAGTAGCAATGTTTGAGATGGATCCCGTTTACTGGGATCTGTAATTCTTCACCATCCAATTTAGCCAGCTGGAAGGCATTGCTACTTTTGCACCTTGTGATCATGTAAGGGCCACTCCAAATGGCATCAAATTTGGAATGCTTTCCTGGTTTTCCCGATCTGCATCCCACTTTAGAACTAAGTCCCCTTCTTGAAAGGTCCTTGTTCTTGCTTTCTTGTCAAAACTCTTCTTGATCAATGCTTGATCCTTTTCCATGCTCTGCATTGCATGCTCTCTTGCTTCTCCTACTTCCATTAGCTCTGCATACCTGATTTCCATGGGTTCAAACTCAGCTAGTTCCAACTGTTTCATGAGCTCCAAAGTGGGAAACTCCAATGATATGGGAAATACTGCCTCTTTTCCATATACAAGCTTGTATGGGGAGCTGCCTGTGGATCTTTTGGATGTGATCCTATCAGCCCATAGAGCTGATTTGAGCTTTGTATGCCAAGTTCTCTGATTTTCATCAAGAGTCCTTCTGATAATCCTTAATAGGTTCTTGTTTGTGGACTCTGCTTGGCCATTACCTTGAGGGTAATAGTTTGATGAAGTGCTGAGGTATACACCATTCCTGACAGCCCATTCAGTGATCCTTGTACCAAGGAATGCCAATGCATTATCTGATATAATAGTGGTAGGGACTCCAAACCTGGTGGCTATTCCTTCATAGAAATCCAAGATGTTGGATTCATTTGCTTCCTTAAGAGCCACTGCTTCAGTCCACTTGGTGAAATAGTCTGTTGCTGTAAGTATCCACTTGTGGCCCTGGCTTGAGTTTGGGTTAATCACCCCAATGAAGTCTAGTCCCCATTGCATGAATGGCTGATCCACTGAAATTGGGTGAAGGGGAAGGGCTGCTAACTTTTCTTTCCCTGTGAAGAATGCACACTTCTTGCACTTCTTGATCCATGAGTAGCAGTCCCTGAACACTGTAGGCCAATAATAACCAGCTTTCATGATCTTGAGAGCTGTTACTCGAGGAGAAAAGTGACCTCCTGCTTCTCCATCATGGAACTCATGCAACACTCTCTCAATTTGGCCTGTCCCAATGCACCTCAATAGAACACTATTGATATCCTTTTTAAACAAGACACCACCAACAAGCACATATGGGATGGCTTGTAGTCTAAAGTATCTCCTTTTTGCTTTGTTCCATTCTGGAGGGCACAAACCTATTTTGGAGATAATGCACCAAGGCTTGAGTCCAACATGGAATAGGTGCATCATTAGTTGGTTGTTCTTGATCATTCTGTAATAATAGGACAACCTCTTTTTTATCCACTGACTCAGCCTGTTGCTTGGAGGTGAGATGTTCACACAGACCCTTGCCATGAACCAGTTTGGTCACCTTGATCTCAATGTCATATTCCATTACCCGAGTGATCCAACCTACTCTCTTCTCATTCAAGTCCTTGTTCAGGAGAAAATCCTTGACACCAACATGAGATACTAGCAGTTGAATCTTATTGTTTGAGACCAAGTGTCTGAACTTCTTCAAGCTCCTAATAACAACAAGGACATGTTTTTCAATGAAAGAGTACTTTACCTCGTAGTCCTCCAAGCTCTGACTGAAGAAGGCTATGGGTTGTTCTGAACCTTCCTTGTTGGGCTGGACCAAGATGGCTGAGATGGTGTCTGACCCTCCAAAAGCATACAACATGAAGTCTTTTGAGAAGTCTGGGTTAATGAGAGTTGGGGCTTGTGATATTGCGAGCTTGATGGCCTCAAAACTCTCTTTTCCTTCTGTTGTCCATTTAAATGCAAGACTCTTCTTTAACATCATTGTTAAAGGCTTCACAAGAGTGGAAAAATCAGGTACAAACCTACGAACAAAGTTTATCCTCCCCAAGAAGCTTTGGAGAGACTTTTTGTGTTGTGGCAATGGAAGTGTCTGGATGGCTTCAACTCTTTCAGGATCAATTGTTAACCCTTCTCTTGAGACAATGTGGCCCAACAATTTCCCCTCATGTGCCAAGAACACACACTTCTTTGGATTTAATGACACTCTGAACCTTCTACACCTCTGAAACACCTGTCTGAGGTGGAAGAGATGGTCTGCAACATTCTTTGAGAAGACGGTGATATCATCTAGATACACCAGGACAATATTGTTGATTAAGCCTTTGAATGCCATGTCCATAGCTCACTGAAATGTTGCTCTGCATTTGATAGTCCAAATGGCATCTTCTTATAAGCATATGTCCCCCATTTGGTGGTGAAGGCTGTCTTGAATTGATCTTCCTCTTTCACCATTATCTGGTTATAGCCTGAATATCCATCTAGCAATGAAAACCTCTCAGAGCCAGCTACAACCTGTAAGATCTGTTCCATTGATGGAAGTGGATAGTGATCCTTGAGTGATGCTTTGTTCAGATCATGAAAAGTCCACACATAGTCTGATTTCTCCATTTCTTTTCCTTACAGGCACCAAGTTTGCAACCCAACTTGAGTGCTTGATAGGGAAGATGATGTTGGCCTCAATTAGCTTGTTCAATTCTTTCCTCATGAGAGGCTCAATGTGAGGATTTATTGGCCTTTGCTTCTGTCTGAAAGGCTTGGCTCCTGGATCCAGCTCGATAGTGTGTTGTGCCAGCTTTGGGTTGAAACCTCTTAAATATTTGTAAGTCCAGGAAAAGACATCTGGGAATTCTTGACAAAGTTGAATAAATTCAGATTTTTCTTGTTGAGTGCTTACCTTGCCAATCTGCAACGTTTTTCCTTCTTCTATGAAAATGGGCTCTGAATCTTCACCCTTTACCTGAATATTCACCTTCTCCTTTTAGAATTGGTCATTTGGGTTGAAGATTGATTCCAAAGTGACAAGACCCTTTGGTAGTTTGTTGGTCCTCAGCTGCACCACTTGATCACCATACTACTGCTCTAGTTTGTCTTGGTTTCTGGAGGAGAACTCAACTTCTTCTTGTAGAAAGTTGACAATTTGCTGGTCATTCTCGAAGACCTGCCAACTTGTGTTATTATCAGGGATAGCTGGTCTCACAACCACTTTGATATGGGGCTGAGACTTATCACTCTTGATACTCTCTACAACATCAAATGCTGCCCCAATTGCTGTCAATCTGTCTGCTGCTTCATTCTTCTTCCTTGGGATGGAATTGATGTTGAATGCTTCAAAATCCTCGATGAGGTCCCATACCCGGTTCTTGTAGCTCTTTAACAGATCATTCTTGGCAGCATTTTGTCCTCAGACCTGATTAGCAACTAGCTCACTGTCGCCAAACACTTGCAAGTTTTTATCCCTCTTTTCCTTGCCCAATGCAGTCCATGGACCAAAGCCTCATACTCTGCTGTGTTGTTTGAACAAGAAAATTGGAAATGGAAAGCTGAGTAGTATTTCATACCTTGGGGGGAAACAAGCATAGCTCCTCCTCTGGCTCCTTGTCTACTTCTTGAGCCATCAAAGAACAACTACCATACCTCATTATCATCTTTGTGGTCTGGCTTAATGATGTCAGGAAGAGGATGATTCTCCTCATGCAAACAGTAGACTCCTAGCTCAGATTCCTCCATCTCTTTATAGGGGTCAAAAGCATGCCTCTTGTTCACCCACTCATCGAGGGTCAAGTCTGGGATACACCCCACCTTGGTATCTGCTTCACAAGTGCTTGGGAGATCCTCTTGATCAAAGGCTGAACAATTGGCATTGATCGGGCTGGGTACATAAGACTCAATATGGTAATCTGCAATGGGCTCAGATCTAATTGTGGCCTTAGCTCCATACCTTGTTCTAAAAAGCATGTGCGACCAATCAGGAGACAGATAGCCTCCAATCTTAGCAGTGAAGTATCTCAGAAAACTCAATGCAAAATGTGGTGGCAAGTCTATGACTGATACATTTTGCAATACAGTCACATTGGGGTAGGTGTGCAGTGTGAGGCTTAAATCTTTGATGACTCCAACTATTGTTACCACTGTCCCATCTAATTGCACTACACCCCTGGAGATGACTTCGTATTGAAGTCCCAGCTGATCGGCTATTTGTTTTGGCATTACAGAGCTACTTGCCCCCAAATCAATCATGTAATTATGTACCAATTTGTCTCCAATGATCAATGAAACATAAAATGGAGGGGGCTTCAGATTCTTACCTTGTTGTCCTCCATGGTTTCCCTCAGGCTGAACCACATTGGTAAACACTTTCTCTTGCTGGTTAGGGGGCTGATTTGAGCTTGACCAATTGGCCATAGCAGTCTGCAACAGATCTCTCTATCCTGGAATGGCCAATGACTCCCACATTGAAATGTTCACATTTGTCTTCTTCATTTGTTCAATGATGTTAAATGAGCTATCCTTTTGCTGCCCCTTTCCTAGTACATTTTTCTCTTGCACATGGGTCGTTACAACCGGTGCCTGAGTGGGTTTGGAAGGTGGCTTGGGCTGACTCTGCATATTGGGAGTTGCATTCTGAGTGCCAATACCTTGTGGAGTAATGGAGGGTTGAGGATTACCTGAGTTTGGTGATTGTCCCTCTCCCATATTCCTCTTCTTGGACCGTGTATTGGCAGCTACACTTTGAGAAGGGGCTTGATTCATACCACAGAAATCTTCAGCCTGCCAATTGACAAGCATAGTCTCACTTGGAGGTGCCTCTTGCTGAGTTTCTTGCTGCTGATTTTCCTCTTGACTAGACTCTTGTGACACACCAATGGTCTGTACCATCAAGGCCTAGTTTAGTGCACCATTAAAACACATTGATTGGTTATGGGGCTGATTGCATGGGAAACACCAATCATATTCTTGTGCCATGTTGTTTTGTGCTGGAACCAAGGCCCTTGATGTTGAAGCTGTGTTTGGATCATATGACTGGAAAGGCCTAGCAGCTTGAGGTTGTCCTTGGTTTTGGTTTTGATTTGTAGCCTGAGCTGGTGGTCTATTTTGCTGATATGGGGGTCTAGCCTGATACTGAGTCTGAGGCTGATATGGCCTAGAACTCTGAGCTTGCTTGCCTTTTGATAGTCACTAGCTCATTCCCTAGGTTCTGCAGTTGTTTCATAACTTCTTGAAGCTCTTTTGAAGTGTTAGAAGATGAGGTGGAGGCTTCAGCTGAACTCTGATTCCTAGGAGTAGGTATAGGAGCTAATGTGGGTGTCTGACTAGTGCTTGGATCTCCTAGTTCTGGGTATAGAGGCATGGGTGGCCTAGGAGCAAGTTTTCCAGCCTGAATTAGACAATTTTCAGCTCTAATGGAAATGTTATAGGCTGTAGGTAAGGTGGTGCCTCCCATTGATTGAATCATTAAAGCAATATCAGAATTTAGAGCTCTAAGAAAGTATAAGAAAGCACCTTCATCTGTGGGCCTTACAACCAATGGAATCCTGTCCCATGTCCTTTGGAATCTGAAGTTGAAATCTGTCAGCTACTCATTAGGGGCCCTCTTGATGGTTGTCAAATGCTCCAACAAGGATAGATTATCTCCCTTCTCTCCAAATTGGTTGTGGAGAGCTCTGCACAGATGGTCCCAAGTCTGAATAGAGCCTGTTGTTAGACTCCTGAACCATCGTGAAGCTTTACCCTTGAGTGAAGAAGCTAACAACTTGACTACAATGTCCATCTCAGTGATCTCATGAATTACACAGACATTTGCAATGTCTTGAATGTGGTCACTAGGAGAAGTCTGGTTCTCTCCAGTGAAATGGGGAATGCTCTTTAATGCTGCAACTGGGACTGGATTTTGTGCATTGAGAGTGAGTGGGCTGCTGCCAGTGAAGTCGACATAGGGGTTGGGTGGTTGTGCCATTATGATTGGCCTGAGAACCCTTGTTGATTGAATGAATGACCTACTAGGTGGAGGTGTTGACAAGGTTCTATTTGGTGGAGATGGAGACCTCTGAGCTCTTCTCCCCTCTCTCCCTCTATCTGGGGACAAGTGCAGATAGACAAATAGTCCCTCCTCTCTAGTTCTTGACCTTGTTTGTATTCTTCTCATGAACTTGAAAAGCTTGGACTGTTGAAACTAGTGGATTCTGTCTCTTTGGGAGTCACCAGATGTGTAATTTCAGAGCTTCTTAAAAGTTGAAAACTTACAACAAGTGCACATCAATATTGCTCCAATAAAGATGGAGACCTCTTGGGTCCCACCGGGCATGCCAAAAATGTTAGTGCAGAATCACAACACCCCTGAATGCCTGCAACTAGATGGGTTGAGACTCTCAGTGTGATTGCACAACATGGAGCATCTCTCAAAGTGTGGGACCTTGCGAGTTGAGAGAGCTCTCTAGATTAAGGTCGGTTCCTATTCCTCTGTTCAGGTGCACACAAATAAATTACAGAGGATCTATTCTAAAACCTACTCTATCTTACCAAGGAGACAGGGTTGAGAAGATACAAAAAATAAACCTAAGCTAACGAGGTGATGCACCAAAGGAATGTTAAACACTCATTTTGCAAGCTAACACAGACCATAGAAATGTAATGCAAACACCATGCACAGATAACCAAACTGCAATGAGAGATCAGAAGGTAAACAATAAACACATGAGAGGGTTGAGAATCATCCACATGCATATATTATTGCTCCAAAAGTTGATACAATGCATTACAGTGGCCAAGAGGCAAAAAAATCTTGCATTACAACTCATATGGGAGGTTTGGAAACTCCACAAATTCACTTATAGACAAGGGAAGAAGGGAGAGTGCAAAATAAAATGTCCAACCCTTTACAATGAGCCTCAACCCTTCTTTTATAGATTCAACACAGAGAGAAGAAGGAGAGAGAGGCAAGAAAACTAATTTGAATATCAACTACCGGCCATTAATGCCCCTGTAAATCTGCCCACAATCTGTCAAATCTACCTCAATTACTTGTTCGGCGTGTTGAAGGAGGAAGAATCAGTGGATCAGATCAAATCCGATCTGGTTGTTGGAGAAAATGGATCCTATATTAATGGCACAAAGACATTTTTTATTTTTTCCCCACCTAACTTCTTCAAAATTAAAGTTTCAGATCTCCATGATGTAGACGAGGTCGAGATCTCTCCAATGGTGCCAAATTTGTTGGATTTTGGGCACTGGATCAGAAGATATGCCCATTTGAATATTTGAATTGGGTCCATACAAAAAATGGTAGAAACCAGTTAGCAGAATGGGTCCGCGGGCCCGAAATTCACTTTGCCCCCCCTTTTTGGCACAAAAATACAAAAATGTAAAATTTTCCCTGTAGCCCCGCAATACCTTTTTGTCAAAAAAATCATCTTTGGGCCCACCAGTCTATATTTTCTCATTTGGGAAAAAAATCACTTCAAAGCCCACTGACTCACATGTAATTTAGGCCTAACACGTGGCTCCTTGGGCATCAGCGGAGGCACGACTCATTTTTATACTTTATGTCTCTTGGAAATGAAGCCAAAAGTTAAAATTACTCCCAGAGACCCGCCTCCCTGCTTTGACTTGGAATATGGCCACGTGGAGGGCTGGCACGCGTTTGGGGACCGCTTTTGGATTTTTCTTTTGAAGTTATGTAAGGATGACACGTGGCTTCTTCCGCGGCTTTTCTTTGTTCCTTTATGTTTTTACTAAGTCCTTTTGCTTGGCGGGGCCGTATACATCTGACCAGGGACACGTGGAGGCTTGGCCTTCCACTGATTCTTGTCTAAGGACCTAGGACACATAGCTTTTAGATTTATCTTTGAAGATGCACCAGGCTGACACGTGGAAGCCTTGCACTCCTTTGAGTCTCTACTTTGGGCTGCGCCTTTGAATGTGTGCCATTAAGACATGTGGCGCCTTCCGCCTGCACTCTTATACTTAACCGATTTGGGCCCACTTTTAGATTTGACCTCTGTTGACCCCTGGCCATGTGGAGGGCTGGCGCAAGTTTGAGTCTCCGCCTTGGGCTCCTATCTTGAAATTGTGCCGAGCTAACACGTGGTTCCTTCCACTTGTTTGGAATTTTCAATAACTGGCTCTATCCTTTTTCAGGCCTGGGACACGTGGAAGCTTTGTGCTTGTTTGGAGATTGCTTTTTGAGTTTACTCTTTTAAGATGTGCCAATGAGGCACGTGGAGGCTTCTGTTGATTCCTCCATACTTAGCCAATTTTGGGCTCATTCTGAATCATTCACAGAGCTCGAAGACTTCAATTTTTTCTCCATTTCTCTTCCGTATGACCTCTGGTTTTCTTTCACACTATTTTCCTCCTTCCTCGACCCTACTAATCCATTTTAGAGCCCGTCTGCAACTTGTTTGTTAGATTTGAAACATGGGCTCGTGTGATGGAGCCATTCCCTGGATTTCTTCTTGCAAAGGGTCGTGTTTGATCAATGAGTGGGAAGCCTCCACGTGTCCCGGGTCAGACTTAAAGCCTTTACCAAATAGAGGGACTTAGTCAAAACACAAAAATATAGAATAGGCCCGCAAAGGGACACGTGACCATGTTTCAAGCGATGGCTGAAAGGCGGGCCCTTTTTTTGTTTTGATGATTTGAAAAGTCAAAAGCAGAGAAGCGGGTTGTCGGGACACTTTAGGAGTTATACCTTTGTTTCCAAAATGGTGTAAAGTTATAAAGTGACCTGTGACCCCACTCATGCCAAGGGATAAAGTCAAATATTAAAGCCACATCGAAAGTCAAAGCACGAAGGCGGGGCCGTTAGAGAAATTTGGGAATTTTTGTTCTATTTCCAAAATGAGAGTGAAAATTTATAAAATGATCCACGACTCCGCTGGGGTCTTTAGCCCGCGTTGAAAAGTTAAAGCGGGGAGGCGGGTTGGTGAAGCACTTTGAGTTTTTGAGATTTTGTTGAAAAGAGTTAAAATTGTAAAAGAGAGCCGCGACTCTGTCGCCACTCAAGTAAAGCCACGTGTCAAGCCTATATCAGAAGCAGATGGGCGGGCTGAAATGTTCTGAAGTGACATTTCTCTAAAAGACACAAAATATAAAAGTTTTCCCCAAGCCCGCTTTAGCAAATCTCTCCCACGTGGACAACTCAAATTCAAATTTTACATAAGCAGAATGAATGACTATGATATGATGCATCTGGTTTTACCACCAGGTATGGAAATGACCAAGGCGTTAGAGAAGTTCAGACTTTGGTTTCTTGAATCAATTTCATCATTGTTTTGTAACCGAATGTAACCATTTTTGGAAGCTATTTAGCAGGTTCTCTATGCCATTATTCAGGTTGGATCCTGGTACTCTGTAGATGTAATAGAGTTGGAGGTAATCAATACAAAAGTTTTTCCTTTCTTCCTCTGCTATTCCTTCTTTCCTTGTTCGAATTTGTGAATCATCCATATTGTATGATAATAAACTTTGTGTTCTTGTTTATATGATTTCTGAAACTTTGTGTCTGTGGAATTATATCTGTTATGAAAGTGAATGATTCTATTCTGCATCTCCCTTGCCCAATACGTATAAGGTTATACTCTGCTATCTATATTTCCTGAAAGTATTGTTATGTTCTTCATCTCTCATCACATTAGTTCTTCTATTCTTTCATGTTGATGATCTTTTGCGCATGAAATGTTTCAAAGTATCAAGAATCCACACTTTGAAATTTGTACATTTGTATATAATTTTTGTTGTTTGCTTTCAACAAGGGAACCTCTCCCATTAAAGAGAAGGGACTTGTTGTCCCCTGACTGTGGTTTGTTAAAGTACCATTTAAAAACCCAACAATTTTTAGCGACTCCACTGGGGATTTTATTTCAAACGGATCCCTTTCTAAAAGAACAACTTCAAGATCATTTTCGATATGGTGACTCTAAGATATACTCATGGTAAAAAGGCTCTCAGAATAGAAGATTCCCATTTTCAACTTCTGGAACAACAAAACTTCTCTCTTCTTCCAGTAAGAAGGAACAAAAGAACTCGTTCTACAAGCACACCTCCTGTTAAAGACAAAAATTCCAAGAATAACATTCCTCAAGAACAACTCAGTCCTAATCTTCATGCTTTGATACTTGCTGGTGTTTCAGTTCCCCTTCAGTCAATTTTTCCAAAGATGGCAGCCCCTTTGCCTTGGGGACAATAGTTGGGCCTCTTGCTCTTCCTCAGCCATTGCATGAGTTACCTAGGGGTAACAAGAAAAGTTTTCCCAAATTCTAGGGTGATGGGAAGGTTCATCCAGATGAACACATTGCAACCTTCATTGTTGCATGTGGGATTCTTGGGGTTGAACATGAAGATGTCTCTGTCAGGATTTTTGTGGAGACATTGCAGGACAATGTTGCTGATTGGTTTTATCATCTTCCTGTTGGTTCGATCACTAATTGAAATACCATGACAACTCAATTTGAGCAACGTTTCAAACCCGTACTGAAGATGTGCATGCTCTATTAGCTCAAATATCTCATATCAAGAAGGAACCATTTGAGCCCATGAGAGAATTTGTGGCCAAATTCAACAAGCTCATTCATAAAATTCCACAGAACACTCATCCTATAGATCAAATCCAAAAGTTCTTCTTCCTCAATGCCCAGTTACCTAAAGTGAGTTATGCACTAAGGAGAGCTAACCTTGTAACTCTGGAGGTTGATCAACATTGCAACTTAGAGGCTATTAGCTATCAGTGTTGAGGATGATTTAATCATGTCTGGTAAACTAAAAAGAGAATCCTCCAAATCTAAAGCATCTTCTTCTTCCTCTTCCCCTGGAGCCAATTCTGATCAGTTAGTACAGAAGCTTGCAAATGATCTCATTGCTATCAAGAAATAATTGGCTCAACATACTCCTTACCAAGATATTCCAAGGAAGAATTTTCAGCCCAGGAACCATTTGCCTTCTTCTCAGACTAGATTGGCTATTGAAGGCCCACCCATCAAGGTTCCAGTCAATGCAACTTGTGAAGTTCAGGAACCTAATGATGAGGAGTTTAATGAACTCTATGAAGAACCAGAAGAAGAGGTTGATGAAGAACTGGAGGAGCTTGGTGGATCTCAAGTTCATTTCCTCACCACTGAAGGTATGGATGATGAAGATGAATATGATGAAAGAGTGGCAGATATGAATAGTGAGTCATATGTTGTTATGACTCGGGAGAAAATGAACAAAAAAGAAAAAGTGGTGTAGCCTGCTAAGAAATCCAAGGAGTTTCCTATAACTATTCCAGTGGTTGCAAGAAGAGGAGCTCCTATTCCCACTGCCTCCACACAAAAGGTGAGTAATGCTAATCCTCCTTCTTCTACTTTTGTTTCCAAAACTTCTTGTCCTTCAAATCCTAAAACTGATAAATCAAAAGTCTCTCAAGTTCCTAGCAATGATGCCCCATCCACCTCCAGATCTTTTGATATCATTGATCACCTCAAAAAGACCAAAATCCAAATTTCAGAGGCAGAGTTTTACCAAACCCATCCAAAATATTTTGCTAAAATGGTAAAATTTGTCAATTCCAAATCTAAAGCCTCATCCAATACTTCTAAAGGTATTTTTCCCACTCCCTCTTCCTCACCTCAACCAAGCCTTGTGGCTGCAGTCACTTCCCCTAATGAGAAAATTGAACCATTCTATGTGACTCTTCTCATAGCTGGCCATAAACTCAGTAATTGTGTTATAGACTCAGGAGCATCAGACAATGTAATGCCTGTAAAAGTAGCTCATGCTTTGGGCCTGACTCTAACACATGCCTTTGGTTCCTGTTATTCCATGGAGAGTAGAAAAGTGCCTTTGGTTGGAAGAATTAAAGATGCACAAGTAGCTTTTGCTGCTTTTCCAGAGAAAAGGGTCTTAGCCACTATTTTGGTTGCTGATATTCCTCCCTCATATGGGATGTTGCTGAGTAGAAATTTCTGTAAGGAGGTAGGAGGTGAAATTTAGATGGATTGGTCACACGCTTTGATCCCTGGTCAATGGAAAAATGAAGAAGCTGCTACCTGAGAAACAAACTGAATACATTGTGCAAAAGACTGATGATCCAAAAGCACAGATACTCTATGAAGATATAGGGCATGGTAACTATATGATCATGTCACAAGATGAGGCAAAACTTCCTAAGGGAGTGATTCATGATCCTAATGGCATTTGGACTCTGGAATTTGATGGAAGTTGCTCTTCAGCTGGTTCTGGGGCTGGTGTGGTGCTAACCTCTCCAGAAGGGAAGATTCATCCTTTTTCATTCAAGCTTTGTTTTGAAAATACAAACAATACAACTGAATATGAGGCACTCATACTTGGATTGAACATGGAAAAAGAAATGGGAGTGAAGAATCTTTGTGCTCATGGTGATGCAGAGCTGATTGTGAAACAAGTCAGAGATATTTTTCAAGTGAAGAACAAGAGATTGAAGCATTATAGAAATCGGATTCCATTGAGTTTCTTGATGCTTTCTCCATTGAAGTTGTGCCAAGAGAGAAGAATACTAGAGCTGATTCTCTAGCTGTCTCAGGATCTCTATTGATTCCTCACCCAGATTTCTCTCAGGAGAAATTTACCATTGAAATGATTCATAGGCCCAGTGTACTAGATAATGCAAGCAATTGGCAGGTTTTCAATGATGATCAACATTTGCTCTCTTTCTTGGAGCTTAAGGACAACTTCAACCAATTATATTTTGAAGGAAGTGAGACTTTTCCTAGAGAGTGTGTATCCTCTAATGAAGGAGATATCAAGGAAGAGATGGATCAAGATGGCTGCATCAAATTGAAAGGTAACAAGATCCCTAAAGGGCTGGTGAGTTTGGAAGATTTGTTTGATAAGCATGATAGGTACATTAAGTCTAAAGCTTCCCAAGGAGCTCGAATGTGAAAAGATTAATATTGGGAGTCTTGATGAACCCAAGATGGTGAATATTGGAAAATGCTGCACTCAAGAAGAGAAGAAGAAAGTAGTAAATCTATTTAAAAATTATGCTAATGTTCTTGCCTATTCATATGATGATCTCAAGGATTTCAAGCCAAAGGAGATGCAACACTTTATCCCTCTGAAACCTGGGATCAAACCTTTCAAGAAGAAACAAAGGCAATACAATCCTAAGGTTGCTGGCACTATTTTTCAAGAGATCCAGAAGTTACTAAAGGCAAATATTATTTTCCCTATACATCATTCAACATGGATTGCCAACATTGTGCCTGTCAGGAAGAAGAATGGTGAGATTCACATCTGTGTGGATTTCAGGAATTTGAATCAGGCCTCTTTGAAAGACAACTATCCTCTCCCCATGATGGATCAAGTTTTGCAAGTTGTCACAGGCTCTGAGATGTTGTCTATGCTTGATGGATTCTCTGGATACAATCAAGTGGAAGTCAGTACCCCAGATCAACACAAAACTACTTTTACTACTCCTTGGGGCACCTTTTCCTACAAGAGAATGCCTTTTGGTCTTATCAATGTTGGTGCCACCTTTCAGAGGGCAATGGACTTGGATTTTGGAAGTCTAAAGGGAAAGTGTATTGTTGTGTACCTTGATGATTTGACTGTTTTCTCCAAAACAAGGGCATATCACTTTCAACATCTTGAAGCAGTCCTCCAGAAATGCAGAGAACATGGAGTTTCTCTCAATCCTAAGAAGTCTGTCTTTTGTGTTACTGAAGGCAAGTTGTTGGGGCATATTGTCTCCAAATAAGGAATCAAGATAGATCTAGAAGAGTTCAAGCAATCCAACAGATTCCTCTCCCCACAAGCAAAAAGGGTGTTCACTCTTTCTTTGGTAAGATAAAATTCCTGAGGAGATTCATTCCTAATTTTGTAGAACTGACTATGAGCATTTCTCACATGATGAAAGGAAAGAAAAAATTTGGTTGGACTTCTGAAGGTAAAGAAGCATTTGAAGGTATCAAGAAAGCCATTGCTAAAACTCCCATCTTAGCATGTCCTGATTTCAGCAAGGATTTTATCATCTATTGCTATGCTACGGAGAGTACCTTGGCTGTTGTGCTAACTCAGAGAAATTATGAGGATCATGAACTTCCAATTGCCTTCATGAGCTATGTTCTGAAAGCTCATGAATTGAAATATACTATGATGGAGAAACATGCTTTTGCAGTGGTCAAAGTTGTCAAGCAGTTTCATTTTTATATTCTTAATTCTCACTCTGTTGTGCTTGTACCTGATACAACCATCAAGTCTATTCTTACACAACAAGAGTTTGGAACTAAGAGAGGCAATTGGGTAGAAAAATTCCAAGAATATGACCTTGATATCAAGCCAACTAAGCTAGTCTGGGGTAAAGGCTTATGTGAGCTTATTGCTGAAGGAGCTGATGCAGAATTGTCCAAAGAAGTAGTTGATGTTCCTGTTGTCCTCTTCCTCAGTTCAACAGATGAATGGTATGTTGATATTGCACATTTTCTTACTTATGGAGAGTGTCCATCCCACTTGAGTGCCAAGGAAAAGAGAGCTATTAAGTTAAGGTCTGCATAATATGTATTATGGGAGAATGCTTTGTTCAAGCGAGGCATAGATGGAAGATTCCTTAAATGTGTGGACAAAGAGCAACAAAAGAAGTTGTTCTCAGCTTTTCATGATCAGGCTTGTGGAGGGTATTTCTCTTCTATGTCACTACCCATAAAATCCTTCGTGTTGGGTACTATTGGCCTACATTGTTCAGAGATGCATCAAAATGGGTAGGTAAGTGTGAAGCCTGTCAGACTTTTGTTGGGAGACCTAAGTTGGCTACTTTACCACTAAAACCAATAGTGATTGATGAGCCTTTTCAATAGTGGGGATTGGATTTCATTGGAACTCTTAATCCACCTTCCAGTGCTGGGCATACTCATGTGCTAACTGCTACAGATTACTTCACAAAGTGGGTAGAGGCTATTCCAGTCAAAAGCACTACTTCTGAGGTGGTGTGTAATTTCATCAAAGAGAACATCTTGATAAGGTTTGGGGTACCAAACAAGATTGTAACTGATAATGCTTCCAATTTTTCTTCTTCTGAGATGATGGATTTCTGCTATGGTTATGGAATTTCCCTTGCTCATTCTTCAGACTACTACCCCTAAGGGAATGGACAAGTAGAATCAACAAATAAGAATCTGGTAACCATCATTTGGAAGCTTGTCAATGACTCTCAGAGGAATTGGCACAAGAAACTTTATGATGCTCTCTAGGAAGATAGAATTACACCCAAAAGAGTAATTGGGATGTCTCCATTTCAAGTGGTGTATGGTGTTGAAGCTCAGCTACCAGTAACAGTGGAATTACCAGCCTTGCACTTAATGAAGGCTATTGAAGATTCAAGCTTTATCAGTTCCTTAGACAAGAGGATCATGTATCTCCAGAAGCTGGATGAAGACAGGTTGCAAGTTTTTGATAGAATCTCAGCTCATCAACTGAAGGTGAAAGCTTTGTTTGACAAGAAGGCTAGACCTAGAGATTTTCAAGTGGGAGACATTGTTCTGCTGTGGGACAAAAGACATGAACCTTGAGGAAGCCATGGTAAGTTTGATTCTCTTTGGCTTGGTCCTTTCAAAATCAGGCACTTTGCTAGAGAAAATTCTTTCTATTTGGATTATATGGATGGATCTCCTCTCCCACTTCCTTATAGTGGGAAATATTTGAAGTTGTTCAAGTCCTAGGTGATTAGGCAGTCCTTCTGTATATTATGTACAATGTTTTGTTTTTGGTCTTTTTTTTTTGGTTTGTTTCTTTTCCCGTTGCATGTGTGTTGTCTTCTATATTGGTTTTTCCTTTGACTCTATTTTCCCAATGGATAAGGCACTGGTCTGCTTTCCCAGAGTTTTTCTATGGTTCTTGATCTTGCCTCATTCCTCTGTCCCAGCCAAGTCATCCCCAGAAAGAGCCAGCTGTTGTCACCCTCAAAATTCCCCTCATTTTTCAAGTCAAGTTTCAAAAATTTTGAGTTGGTGCCTGTTATCCCAATTTCCCCCCCGAAAAAATTGATCAAACATGACCCCACATAGAAGAAAATCAGAAGGGGCAGTTCAGTCATGCGAGCCCACATTCCAAATCCAACAATGAAGGGGCAAGGTTGGTGAAGGAGATCAGAGCGCAAGAGAAGATTGAAGAAAGGACTCAAAGTTTTCTATGCGAGTTGACTCAGGGAAAAGTAACAGACCTGTAGAAGGTGCCACATTGCAAAAGGCACCCAAACTTGCACCAGCCCTCCATGTGTCCAAGGTCTAGAAAATGGACAGAGTTGACCATTTAATCAACTAAGTATAAGAGGGTCTAAGGAAGGCGCCACATGCCTCATCAACGTAACTTCAGAAGTGAGACCCAAGGGACAAACCCCAAATGAGCACCAGCCCTCCACATGGTCAGAGCCTCAAAAAGTTAAATCACCCATTGAAAAGTCTAAGGCCAGTGGACGGTGCCACGTGTCTCATCGGCACACCTTCAAGGGTCGAAGCCAAAGGTGGTTTCCCAAACAAGTGCCAGCTCTCCACGTGTCTAGGGTCCCACAGAAGTCAAAAGGGGTAGAACCGGCCATTGAATCGGCTAAGGAAAGGAGAACCAATGGAAAGCCCCACATGTCCCTTCGGTGCTCTTTTAGGGGGTGAATCCAAAAGTAGGTCCCAAACATGCACCAGCTCTCCATGTGTCCAATCAGTGCACCTCCGAAGGTCAGGTCCAAATAGAGTCTCCAAATGAGTGGGAAGCCTCCATGTGTCCCGGGTCAGACATAAAGCCTTTGCCAAATAGAGGGACTTAGTCAAAACACAAAAATACAGAACATGCCCACAAAGGGACACGTGGCCATGTTTCAAGCGGTGGTGGAAAGGCGGGCCCTTTTTGTGTTTTGATGCTTTGAAAAGTCAAAAGTGGAGAGGTGGGTTGTCGGGACACTTTAGGAATTTTACCTTTGTTTCCAAAAGGGCGTAAAGTTATAAAGTGACCCACGGCCCCACTCATGCCAAGGGATAAAGTCAAATATTGAGCCTGCATCGAAAGTCAAAGTGCGAAGGTGGGCCATCGGAGCAATTTGGGAATTTTGGTTTTATTTCTAAAATGAGAGTGAAAAGTTATAAAATGATCCACGAATCCGTTGGGGTCTTAAGCCTGCATTGAAAAGTCAAAGCAGGGAGGTGGGTCAGCGAAGCACTTTGAGTTTTTGAGCTTTTCTGTTGAAAAGAGTTAAAATTGTAAAAGTGAGCCACGACTCCATCACCACTCAAGTAAAGCCACGTGTCAGGCCTATATCAGAAGTGGATGGGCAGCCAAAATGTTCTAAGTGCACAATCTCTAAAAGGCACAAAATATAAAAATTTTCCCCAGGCCCGCTTCAGCAAATCTCTCCCACGTGGATGGCTCAAATTCAAAGTTTGTAGAAGTAGAATGAACGGCTGTGATATGATGCATCTGGTTTTTCCGCCAGGTATGGAAATGACCGAGGCATTAGAGAAGTTCAGACGTCAGTTTCTTGAATCAGTTTCATCATTTTTTGTAACCGAATGTAACCATTTTTGGAAGCTATTTAGTGGGTTCTCTATGCCATTGTTCGGGTTGGATCCTGGTACTCTGTAGATGTAATAGATTTGAAAGTAATCAATACATAATTTTTTCCCTTTCTTCCTCTGCTATTCCTTCTTTCCTTGTTCAAATTTGTGAATCATCCATCTTTTATGATAAGAAACTTTGTGTTCTTGTTTATATGATTTCTGGAACTTTGTGTCTATGGAATTATATCTGTTATGAAAGTGAATGATTCTATTCTGCATCTCCCTAGCCCAATATGTATAAGGTTATACTCTACTATCTATATTTCCTGAAAGTATTGTTATGTTCTTCCTCTCTCATCTCCTTAGTTCTTCTATTCTTTCGTATTGATGATCTTTGGGCATAAAACATTTCAAAGTATCAGGAATCCACACTTTGAAAGTTGTACATTTGTATATAAGTTTTGTTGCTTGCTTTCAATAAGGGAACCTCTCCCATTAAAGAGGAGGGACTTGCTATCCCCTGACTGTGGTTTGTTAAAGTACCATTTAAAAACCCGCGCTAAGGCATCCTAGGCACAAAATTACACATACAACACATAATTACATGGGGTCTGAAATGTAGTGCAACGCTCAGTTGTAAGACCACTAGTTTAGCAGCTGAGGTCAGTTTAACCTATTCATATGCATTTTTATTTTTTAGGAATTGATGCTTTGAATAGGGTTTTGCAGGTAGATCTTCATGTGACAGCTACAACGACATAGGTGACATTATTGCGACACATGTGCGACAGGAACAAAGGTATTACAGAGCTATCGTGACATTGCTGAATTCTAGTTCTAAGCTTTCTTGCAGTCTACAACGCCCAGATTACAAACCAGGGCGCCTCAGAATCCTCCCAGGTGCATCAATACAGAAAAACATCCATCTTTTATCCTTCCTAAGGCCATTCAGTCACAACTTTCCCAGTCCTCATACCGGCCTACTACAATCCATCACACAATGAGGTAAGCTAACTTAAGGTTAGTACCATATCCCTCTTATTTCTATTATTTCAATACTAAAACAAAATAGTTAGATCTAACATTTCAATATGACATTTAGTTTCTATTTCGATTAACTCATAAAATAGATAGAGAAACCTATTTTTAGTTAATCATGGGCGAAGTAGTGTAGCTTGCTATTTGGTGTGATGCACATAACGGTAAACCTAACTTCGACTGGACACAATTGCAATCACACACACACCAAAACTACACAAAGTTTAAAATATAGTGCATGACTCAATACAATCGCAACAGAGTGACCATAGAGGCTAATCTGACTCAAGCACATGCATTTCTTTTTTAGACTAATGTGTGATTGAGTGTTGTGTAGGGTAATTAGGGTTTGCCATTTGTAGGAACACGTGTGGAGATAAGGGATTTAAATAAAGTTAGAGCGAGAAAAATGTGAATCAGGGAACAAAGAACTAGATTGCACATGTATCGGATCCGAATAGTCTAAAGGTACTCAAGCATACATAAAGGACAATAACGGGGGTACACTTTGGATCCATACTTATACGCCTTCTGATATGCTACCTGAAATGTTTTCAAAGCACGGTTTAAGAGATGAATATTTGTTCAGCATTGATTTCCAACCTGGTATGCCTTCTACCAGTCCTTCAGGTCAATCCAAATCAACACACAATCCCATGAAAATCAACTAAGCCTTATTCCACTTCTCATTATGTTTCTCTGACATACCAATCTAGTTCATTAGCATATTATTATTAACTTGATGATCCTATTGATAGCATTGTTTCGACTGACATAGACCATACTGCTTCATTTCTCATTCGTAAGGAGTCTTCCTCTTTCTACACTGCTGAGAGTGCTTCACCTCTTCCCTCTTCCTCTCCTCCTGAGATTTCCTCTACCATAGTGCATGAGTCTCCACCTTCTGTTGTTACTTCTCATTCTACTCCTACCTTATCTATGCTTCCTTCTTCCTCTTCACCCACACCGCATGTTCCTTCCTGTATTGTTAGTGAAACTTCCCCTTTATCATCTCATGTGGCTCCTTTGAGACACACTCCTCACGCATCTTTAGCTTCAGATCCTACTATATCACCTCTTGTTATCCCTATGATCACACACAATGGAAAGCTCTAAACTCTTAATATATTGTTGTCATCTTTTTCTATTCCATCACAGGACATTTTATCCTTCATGCATGTTGTGGGACAACTTTAGTCTCAGGTTTACTCTCTCACCTTAGAAAGTAGGGCTTACTACACATCTATAGATAACAATTCCTTGTTGGTAATCCAGTTCCCAAAAAAATCCATAACTCAACCTTTCCTAAGTATTTCATCATGCCCAAATTTACATGCTTCGATGGTGCCGATGACCTACTTACTCATATCACACATTATCGCACTCTTATGGCTTCTTATTCCAATGATCAACTCTTTCTTAAGGCCTTTTGGTGTAGTCTAGTTGACGATGCACTTCAATGGTATGCACATATCCCTTTTGGTTCTATTAACACTTTATATGACATGGAGGATGCCTTCCTTTGTAGTTTTATTATCAATAATGGTCATAGGGTCACATACGATCATATTCCCACTCTCCATCAGGACTCTTCCTAACCTCTTCAAGATTAAATATTGCACTTTAATGCATGCATACATCAACTTATCTTTCATCCTAGTGACTTAGAAAAGTAGTTCCTCTTATGTCTTGGTCTTCTTCCTCCTCTAAAGCAATGCTTATAGTATGATAATTGTGAGTCCTTTATGCTTTCATGTTACAAGGTTATTGATCTCAAACAAGACCATATTTCCTCTTCTCTAGTAGAGCCTTCCCACATTTCTTTGATTACTATGTCCTCTAATGTTCCACCTACACCTCTAGTTGTACATCCTCACCAACCTCCACCCTTGGCTAAAAATTAAACAAAGTGTGTTTCTCCTACTCCACCTCCTAGAAAAAATCCAAAACAACCCCTATCACAACCCAAAGTGCAACGGCAACAACCTCATTCTCCTCCTCCATCTCCTGCACATGTCTTTCCACCTCTGTGACCAACTACTACTACTACTACTTCACCTCAGTACCATGAGCCTCTGTATTTTTCACCTAATACTAGATGTCATGATGTCTTGCACATATTACTTGAGTGATTAATTTGGCTTCCCTCCAATCAACACCACCCTCCAAACCATTTACAATGCCAACATGATCAATATTAATGTAATTACCATCATATTAAGGGCCATTGTGACAATGATTGTCTTGCTTTACCTAATAGGTTACAACATTTAGAGGACACTGGTGTCATATCTTTTACAACTCGTGAGCGATACTTATCTCCTTCACCATGAAAACGTAGGAATACACCCCCTGAGTCTTCTCCACCTGGTACTTAGTTTGTTCGTCATTCACCACCGTTGCATGCATGCTATCCACCACCTCTATTACTTCCACCTATATATTCATTACATCCACCTCATTCGCACTATCCATCACATGCATCCCATGGGTTTCCACCAGCCTCTACATATCCCATGGTCACTCCACATGTCATTTACTTTTGTCCATACATTCATGCTCCATCCATTTCATATGCATCCACTACAAACCGTCATCCTAGTCATTTGTAGGTGATCCTTATCACCTTACCCCCTGATGACGCACTTGTGTTCTTACATTTCTTACACAATTGTTGAGGGATTATTTCATACAGTTTTTAAATGGTACTTTAACAAATGCACCTGAGAAGTTATGTACATTCATTCATCTAACGCACCTTAATCACTTCTCGATGATGCAGTTTTGCTTACATGTCTCATACTTGATTGTTGAGGGGTATTATTGCACGAGCCTATTCCTCCGTACGCTGGGGGCATCATTACTAATGGATGTCATTATTCCCTTCATTTAATCAACTCATGGTTGATGTCATATTAAAAACCAGGGGTGTGTCTGAAGCTATATGCAACAAGTGAAGTCTCAGGTAAGATAATAATTGATTGTAGATACTTATTATTTTTATTTTTTTGGGGGATTTAAAATGTCTTAATATTTCTTGGCCAAAGCCTTATTAAAGCTAAACTACAAGAAACTTGCTGAAATAAACACACATTGTTGAAATGAAAAAATCTTACAGAATTGAAAACACTGTTGGAAATAAACACACTTTACAGAATTGAACACGCTGCTGGAAATAAACACAATTTGAAAATGTTGTTTAAAATGCTTGTAAGGAAATAAGAATGTAACTATAACACCTGCAGGGACAATAAATAACTCCACGAAACATATTTTAATTGATAAATCAAAAGTACTTTTAGAATTGCCAAATAACATATTTATAAAATTACTTGAAAATATAAATACCAATGAAAGAGAAGATCCTTCTTCTTGGAGGAGTGGGCCCTTGCTCCACCTTGAATAAGGAGTTAACACAATATGTTGCTCTCAAAATAAAATGGCTATTCTTAATATTGAATTGTTTAGTCTTACAAAAACTTAACTCTCCTCTACATCTATCTTCAGTTCTCTATATATATTTCCCATCTGAAGATGTATTTACAATCATGAGTGTTCAATAGTTGTCTTCCTACCTACAGATTCTAGTGAAAATGAAATAGTGCCCAAAGTAGATATGAAATTTAGAAAACTAGCTAGATATACAGTTGTTGGTCTTACATATGTATTTTTGGAGTATGAAGAACCAGAAAATTATTGGTCTATTTCTGATTGGAAGACACATTCTTTGTTCCATAACCAAATTTTGATAGAATAAGGAGATTCCCATTGACTCAAGAACTTTGGAGAAGTTCGGGAACCAAAGGGAAACCTTCCAAAACTAATTGCTAAAGTTCTGGAGCTAAGTGATGGAGTTCCGGAGCTAAGTGATAGAGTTCCGGAGCTAAGTGACATAGTTCCAGAGCTAAGCCGCATTTTGGCCATCTTCCTCGAAAAGGTGCTGGTTACTTCATAATTTTCTTATCTTGACCAAATATGACCTATTTATTCCAAAAACTGAATTTCCACACAATTTGTTAGGAATTATAGAGTTTTTAGACATTTGAACTAAATGAAACAAAATATGGACAGTTACATCCTAACTTATATTTAGATCAAACAAAAGTTATGAAATGCAGAAAAAATTGATTAAAAGGGAAGTAAAAAGAGAGTATTTATTGCACATTGATGAGGCATATTTTAGCCTCATCATCTCCCCCAAACTTACTTGTTTGTAAGTCCTCTTACAAACTCTATTCTTCAAAACTGGGATCATGAATTTTGCATTCCAACTTACTACTGAGGTCAAATGGTTGAAATTGAATATCCTAATGCTTCTAATCAGAACTGTTGTATCTTGATCCTTCCTCTAGATTTTTCTACCAATCCTCAAAATGAGTGGGGTCTTGAGGTTCTCTATTCTGCCATGGAGACATGGGTGTAAGAAGGAGAGGAGGCCTTGTTCTCATACCCATCCACATACCTCTATGTTTTTCACAAATTTGAGGAATGAGTGTACATAAAGTTCTGGCCCTTTCTAGACTCCATATTAGATTTGTTGGAGAGATAACTTCTCTTCTTCTTAATGCTACAGTAAGGAATTCCCATCTCTTTAGGCATCCATCATAAATTTCCTCAAATTTTTCCTCTTCATATGAGGTGAATGCATTAATAATCCTCTGCAGGCTAGCAATGTAATGTTCCTTGAATCAGCTGCCAAAGGAATGAGATCTGAAATGTATAATAAATGTAGATGGTTTCCCGTAATGAGCTCTCATATAGAGGCTATATGAACTAGCCTTTATTAAGTGTTTAAAATTCCTTTCTTTCTCGGCTATTTGATTCTGGAGCACATAAACAAATACCTAAAGTTGGCTTTCCCCCACATATAGATTAATCATAAAACCTGTGTTCTTTTCTAACATAAAGTTGCAGAGATAAAATTCACAAAGAAGATTCTTTTGTTCTAGATTGGCCAAAGAATATGTTGCCATAAATTCTTCTTCATCCTTCAATTCATGTGAAAGGCCACATGAAATCCTCAATAATTGTCACCGGATAATTTGTTCTTCTAGAAAGACACTGTATGCAGGAGAAGGTCTTCTACATGTTAGTAATTTTTCACTCATCATACATACCATCTATATTTTTTCCAAACACTTAAACTTTTCTTCTTCACTTTTATAGAATTTTTCTTCCCATTCTTCCCTTGCCTTTTTCTCTTTTTCCATTTGACTTTTTAGTTCCTGATTTGATACTTTTAATTCATTCAACTCTCTACAGGTATCATCCCATATTTGTTTGAGTGACAAGTAAGATAGCTCTGTTTGTACAATTTGATCCAATGAATATACTTTTGTCATAGTAATCTATTCAACAACCAATTGCAATTCCTTTTCTTTTTTAGCCATTTTTTGTTTTACTAATGCCAATTCTTCATTCTTATTTATTAGCTGAGTTTTTAATTGTTCAATAATCATTTCTCTATGCTCAAATTTGTGTTTGAGGAAGTTCAATTCCTCATCTTTTTCCCTAATTATAAGTTCTGCCTTAGATAAGGACAAAGCCTACCTCAATTGTTGTTTTTCTTCTTTTACTAGGAGTTCCTCAGGAGATGAGCATTGTTACTCCACCAAAGGGATTTTTCCTTTTAACATCTAAGATGCCAATTGTTCCTCCTCATGTGACAATATTGCCGATTCATCCATTTCCTGAAAAGCTTGTTCTTCCAATAGTTCAGCTTCTCTCTCCAACTCCTCAGTTTGAATTTGTAGAGGAGGAGAAGTTGTCATGCTACCTAGAATATCAACAACTTCTTTCTCTAAATCCTCATATACTTCAATATTTCTTGGCTGAGTTTCCTTAGAATTTTTATGAAATATTTTTCCTTTAGGAGCTTCAACATTTCCTGAAGTGGGCTTCCCTCTTGAACTTCTTCTGATTTTTGCTCCAAAGTCCATCTTGGGTGAACTATCACTATCAGAAACAAGTATTGGCTTTTCTGGTATTATTAAAAGGGAAGGATTTTCTTTTAAAGAAACAATAGATTTTTGCAGCTTCGATCATCCTCTCAAATCTCTTCCTTTTTGGTATTTTAACCCCACTTATTTCCTTCTTCTTCTCATCAAGGGGATTAATTTCTAAGTTAATTTTAGGAGAGAAAGGGGTTGGTATTCCCGTCCTGATAATATCATGATTTTTTCTGAATTTGTGGAGGAATTTTTCCCATGCTTCCTCTCCATTTTTCTTAGAGAGAAAATTATGTTGACAAACCAAATGAATTAATCCATGGTGTTTAATTGTTCCTACTCCCCAAGAATATCTTTGAGCCATGGTATGGATGGAATCAAAGAGGAAACCATGAATATTTACTATATAATCCTGCTTTGTTGCCCCATACCTAAGATATATTATTATTTTAAGGACTTCCCTTCCAATAGTCCCATATTGGCCATCACATGTCAGGTATTTTACAACCCAAAATGCTACTTTGTCAAAGGGTGTGGGTAGGATAACTCTTTTGACCCCTTTTATGAATTTCTTAGACGTATAAATTTACTGGGGCTCAGGTTCACCTTCTTGTCTTAAGGTTTCTACCAATTCTTTCAGAGTTCCCCTTACAAGGTTTGGTACATTTACAATTGGTACACTAGATACATTACTCATTATATTAACAGTAAAGGGAATTATAATGCCCTTAACTTTGGTCCTAAGCTGTTCCAAATTCACAAAAAAAATCTCTTACCATTTCATCATTGTATTTTGAGAATTTCTTCAGAAACTCCAACCAATGTGCATGTTCAAAAATGACCGTTACTTCTCCATTTGGAAGGAGTTTTGTATCGTCTTTTGGTTCTGATTTCTTTTTGATACCCATGGCCAAGAAAACAATTAAAATTATTTTCATCTTTCAAACCCTTTCTCTTCCAGGAGATAGCTATGGAACTTCTGTACTTAGCTACGAAGCTCCAAATATGACTATACTGTTACCTCCTTAAATTTTCTACAACTATTCTCAATTTTCTTTTATTCTGCCTAAGTGACAGTTCATTATTAATATTCCTACCACTTCATTTATTTAGTCAAACATCACCTCATGATTATTTCCCTTTAATCATGATGTGCAATAAATACTCATTATACTACCGACTTAAATCAAGTCCAATCACACATGTAAACTTTTAATTTAACCCTTAATAAGATAAAGACATAATTACCATCCTTTTTGATGTAATCCAACCACCTTAATGACTCATCATTCCTAAAAAAATGAAAAAATAGTTAGAAAAGACAGCTGGAATTCCAAAGAAGTTCCTTTTATTTGAATTAGCCAATTATTGATGAGACCAACTGCCATTTCTAGTTTTCAATTCACCTTTTGAGGGAATTTTATTTTTTGTGGAAGAGAATGCCATTTACTGGTTTTCATTACCTTCCCTTTTTTCTCTTTTTTTTTTGGTTATATATATATATATATATATATATATATATATATTGTTTTATTTTATTTTTTTGGGTAAGAGAATGCTATTTTTTGGTTTTCATTCCCTTCCCTTTATTTAGATCCTTGCATCTAATTACTTGATCATTTTGGAAGAACTAGGTTCTTCCATATGATCAAATTCCTTGTCTTGCTTCAATTTGCTTCAAGAATTCATCCCTGGTAGGAGGATTCTTGTAGAGTTTTAGTCTTGTTTCCATTGACCAAAAGTGTCCTACTACTGCCATCAATGGGAAGTAGCTGAATAGAGCCATTATCATATATCTTATCAATCTGATAAGGTCCTAACCACCTAGTTCTCAACTTGCCTTTGAATTGTTGGTACTTGGAATCAAATAGTAATGCCCAATATCCTATCTTAAATTTCCTTTCCTTGATATGTGTATCATGTCACTACTTCCTTTTGTCTTGGATTATATATATTCTGTTGAAGTGCTTCCAGTCTCAACTCATCTAATTCATTGAGTTGTATAATTATTTCCTTTTGTGATGCATCCAATTCAATACCTAATTTAGTTGTTGTCCTCAATGTTTTTAGTTTAAATTCAATGGGTAACAAGGGATTCTTCCCATAGACTAACTCATATGGTGAGAACCCTATTGTAGTCTTCCAAGTTGTGTTAAAAGCCTAGAAAGCCTTAGGTATCCTTTTCACCCAATCTCTTCTACTTACTTTCAACTGTTTTGGTGAGAATGTTTTCCAATTGCCTATTTGTCACTTCTGCTTATCTATTGGATTGTGGGTGATAGGGAGATGAATTCCTATGATTGATCTAATAGTACATTGTAAAGGCTTGGATCATATTAGACATGAACTATGGGCCTTGGTCTGAAACTATACTTCTTGGTGCACTAAACTTCATCATAATTTTGTGCCAAAGGAAATCAACAACTGCATCTTCATTAGCATTTGTTAAAGCTTGCACCTCTTCCCATTTTTTTACATAATCAATACATACAATAATGTGCTCCTTTCCCTATGAAGGAGGACTAAAAGGACCAACAAAATCCAGCCCCCACCTTTCAAATGGTTCAATCACCACTTGAGGTTAGTAGAGGCATTTCACTAGTAAAATTTGGTTGTCCCATCCTTCGACAGTGATCACACTGCTTGATGTATTTCTTCACATCTTTATATAGAGATGGAAAATATTAACCAGTGCCAAGTATTTTTTGGGTTGTTATTTTCACTGAAAAGTGTCCTCCACTTGGTTCATCATGACATTCCCTAAGTATGTCAAAAATTTCATCTTTTCTCACACACCTGCGTAAAACCAAATTAGGAACCACATTTAAATAACATTCCATTTATCCATTTAAATTGTGCACTGGTTTTGATTAATCTTTTCATTTGTTTCTTAGTAAAAGGAGGAAACTTCCCTGTTGCAAGATAATTTTCCATGTCAGCAAACCATGGTGTATCAGCTGAAATAGAAAATAATTGTTCATCTGGAAATTTGTCCTTAACTAGATCTTGTTCCCTTGTAGTGGTTAATCTTGACAAGAAATCAACTACCACATTAGATTTTCCTAGATTATCCACAATAGTAATATCAAATTCTTGTAAAAGTAATAACCATCTGATTATACTGCCTTCAACCACTAGTTTGTTCATTAGATATCTAATTGTTGAATGATCTGTATGTACAATATTTTGTACCATGTAATATAATGTCTAAACTTATTAATTGAATAGATCACAACAAGAAATTATTTTTCAGTGGTGGTGTAATTTCTTTTAGTGGGAGTAATATTTTTACTAAGATAGTAAATAACATACATTTTTCCCTCTTCATCTTTCTATCCCAAAACTGCACCAATTGAGTTATTTGAGGCATCTGTTTGGATGTGAAAAGGTTTCTCCCAATTAGGTCCTCTTAGTATTGGGGAAGTGATTATTTTTTCCTTAATCTCTTCAAAAGCATGTTGAATTTTTCATCCCAAAGAAATTCACAATCCTTGATAAGAAAACAAAACATGGGGCAACAATTTTACAAAAATATTTGATAAAACACCTATAATACCCAACATGTCCTAAGAATGACTTGATATCCGTGGGGGTTTGAGGAACAAGTAATTATGAAATAATCTTGATTTTGTCTTGGTCAACTTGAATTCCTCTTTTTGAAATATGATGTCCTAGAATAGTTCCCTCATCAACCATCATCAAACATTTCTCATGACTAAGAGACAAATGGTGTTGCTCACATCTTGTTAATACTCTATCCAATTTTTTCAAGGCATCATCAAATGTGTCTCCATGCATAGTAAAATCATCCATGTATACCTCTACACAATCATTAGTTAGATCTACAAAAATTGCTAGTACAACCCTTTGGAAATTTGTTGGAGCATTACATAATCCAAATGGTAGTACCCTGTAGGCAAAGGTACCCCATGGAAAAATGAAGGTAGTTTTGTCCTGATCCTCAGCAACCACCCTGATTTGGTTATATCCACTAAAGCCATCCAGGAAGGAAAAATATTGTTTACCTAAGAGGTTGTCTAAAACTTGATCTATGAATGGTAAGGGAAAATAATCTCTAAGTGTAGCTTTGTTCAATTCCCTATAATCAACACAAATTCTCCATTTTCCATTATTTTTAGGCACAATTACAAGAGGAGACACCCACTGACTATCTGAGATGGGGTAGATAAAGCCTACTTGTAATAGCTTTTCAATTTCTTGCTTGACTATGTCCCTTAAGGCTGGATTGATCCTTCTCTGAGGTTGCCTAACTGGTTTAACATTTTCAGTATAAATTTGATGGGTGAAAATACTTGGGTGGATTCCTTTTATGTCTTTATAGTCCCAAGAAAAATCTCTAGTATGACATTTCAAAACATCAAACAATTTAGCTTCTTGATCATTTTCCAACCAGCTATTAATGTTCAAAATCTTACCTGGTTGAATCTCAATTTGTTTGGTTCTAGTGTGTGATGAAATGATTTGTTGAAAAGGTTCCATTAGGGTGTTTAGTGGACATGAATGAGGTAACAACATATGATATGCAGAAATGTCTCTAAAGTTCCCTTGAGAAAGAATACTAGACAAAGGACAGTAAGTAGAGTTATGATACTTATCTTGATGTTGGTCAAGCTCCTCATCACTGACATTTTCTAGAGATTCCTTACTATTTCCTGATATCTCTGAGACTAATGCTACTGATTCCGTAGCTATTTACGCCCCTCCCGAAGAGAAGTCACGTTCCTCCAGAGTGAAGTTATCTACATCTGCATGGGATTATTGTAGTCACAGAGATAAGTATGAATGTTCCAGAACTAAGTCTGAATGTTTCAGAACTAAATCTGAAGGTTCGAAAACTAATTCTGAAGGTTCTAGAAATATCTATGATATTCCAAAGACAATTGGTGATCACTCAATGGGTGATTAAAAATTTTCTCCACCTCGCGTTCATGATCCTACAATTTTATCATAACCAAAGAAGACAACTTTTATTTATTAGTATCGGGATCATAAACCCACAATTATTCCTAATTATCAATAAAAGGTCCTGTAGAAGGATATAGGGAATTTTTTTTAGAACTCTTACCATTAGAGATGGTCATATCACCTGATCTGCAATTAATTAAGGAAGTAACTGTAGCTAACCATGGTCTGCCCAAAATGATGGGATAACCAAGTGTTTTACCTTTTAGTCGTAATATAATAAATTCCACTGGATACTCCCATGTCTCCACCATTAATACAACATCTTCAATGATCCCTTCTGGTTTAGCTACTGAATTATTTGTCATCTGTAATATGGTGCTAATATGTTGTATACATGTCAATGGTAATGTTTCCAAAGTTTCTATTATTATAACATTTATAGTTGTTCCCAAATCAAGTAAAACATTATGTATATGTTTGTTCCCTATAGTGATAGAAATAACAAGGATTCCAGGATCCCCATATTTTGGAAGTGAGATTTTTCCTACTAATAAATCAGCAAGTTTCCCCATCTACCTTAATAGTCCTAAGGTACTACTTCTTCCTTCTAGGTCTTTCTAAGTATAACATTTTCATTAATTTGTTTAATTCAAGAATGTCCTTGATTTCTTGTAACAATGTTATTTCAATATTTAATTTCCTCAGCTCCTACACCAGTTCATATTCCTTGGTCTCAATAACTTCATTAAGTCTTATGGAAAATGGGTTTCTGTAGAATTGTTATCTGGTTGTTTATCTTTTTCTTTTTCATCAACCTTAGGGATTCCTGAACTAGGGATTTCAATCTCATCTGACATCTCAGTAATTATAAAATGTGGACTATTAATTTTTTTTTCAGATTTGGTTTGAATATCTTTACATTCCATGGCGTTAAGATCAATCGGTTTTTCTTACTCTGCTCCATAAACAAGGATTGTTTGTTTGTTTTTGGGATAAACCACTGATTGTGCTAGTATTTTTTTTTAAACCAAATTTTTAGTTTATGAACCTTGTTTTGGGGAACCCATTATGGATTGTAGTTGTTTGTTGGGATATGTATTCTCTTGAGCATAATTATTGGGGTTCCACCTAGGTTGTGACCAAGCATAAGGGTTACCTTGACCAGACCAAGGTTGTTGGTGTCCTTGAGCATACCAGGCTTGTCCTACCCAATCCTGGGGATTCCATGTTGGTTGAGGGGCACAAGGGGGTTGTCCACAATTTTTTTATACTATTTGAGCCACCCATGGCATCATCCAGGGATTAGGAATAGATCTTGGTATAAAATTCACATGGCTAGCTTGTCTTTGGAAAAATTTTACTTCTTCCATGGTGGATGAATTGTTGGTTTTCTTAAGATGATTTTTTATGAATGGAAGAAGAGAAAAATCATTAAATTCATGTTTCCTAGATTCAAAAATAAGACATATTTATGTTTTATCCAAAGGACAATATCTTATTTCATGCTTCTTTATGCATCTAGGATAGTACATAGCTAATGATTCAGTATTAACATTTGATTTGGCTTGCAATCCATCCATGGTTAAAGTTAATTGAACTAAAATGTCTGTTTTAATGTTTTCTAGCTTATCCATAAGTTTTTTCATGTCTTGATTTGTACCTTTCACAGTTTTTCCTTTCCTGGGTCCACCCCTTGTTCTTGAATAACTTCTACAAAGATCTCTTTAATATCGTTCATTATTAATTGATTAATGTTTCCACCTCCCATTAAATTAAGGGATTCCCTAGATTCATCATCCAACCCTTTAATAAAAATGATTTTGCTATATCTCTTCTTAAAGTAAAAATCCACACCTCTTACTTATGAAGAGGAATCTATCTAAATAATCTTCCAATTTTTCATCCTCTTCTTGTTTGATCCCACAAAATTTTTCCTTCATGTTTATCCCTCTATAATAGTCCTGATATTTGGCTAAGAAGGTAGTTTCCATTTTCCCCCAAGTGGTAATGGAATTGGATGTTAATCCCATAAACCACCTCATTGTTGCATGTTTCAGAGTAGATGGGAAAAAAATGAGTTTTTGATTATCTGTATTATATTCATAGGTTTGACATAATACTTTAAATTAAAACAAAAATTAGTTAGGGTCCTCAAATGAAATTCCTCTAAATGTGGGAAAGTGTGTAGGTAAAATATTCTTCATAGGTGTATCATCATCCTCCAACTAAATTGGATAAGTAAAATTCCTATTAGGTTCTCTTTCAGCTTCTCAAGCCATATCTGCAATATATTCTGAATTTGTTTCCTAATCAACATGGTATGTGATCTGGTTTGGATAAGGTGAGAAGTTAGGATTAGTAGGTTGAATACTCAATTGAGAATCTAAACTTGCTCTAAATAGATATTGGGATATAACCCTTCTTCTAAAGGTTCCACCCCCTTTTGGTGATTGATCCAGAGATTCGAAAGGAGGAAGTTTTACTTCCTATCTAATAGTGGAAAATGGTGCCTCTAGTTCTTGCTCAACTTCCTTATTTGAGCTAGAGGATGCTGATAATTCTTGTTCAGATATTTTTGGGAGAACTCTACCCTTTGAGTCTCTTGATGTACTCATAAATTTTATGATAACATAGGGAAGATTTTTCAATTACTAGATGTGTGATTGTTTTTCTTGTTGACACCCAATTACAAAATTCTAACTAGTGTGTTCCCTAGAAACGACACCAAAAATGATGGGTTTAGCTATTCCCTTCATTTAATCAACTCATGGTTGATTTCATAGTAAAACCATGGGTGTGTATGAAGCTATATGTAACAAGTGAAGTCTTAGGAGAACTAGTAATTGATTGTAGATACTTATTATTTTTATTTTTCTGAGGGGTTTTTAAGTGTCTTAAGATTTCTTGGCCAAATCCTTATTAAAGCTAAACTATAAGAAACTTGCTGAAATAAACACACATTGCTAAAATTAACAAATATTGTAGAATTGAACATGTTGTTGGAAATAAACACACTTTTCAAAAATGTACAAACTTCTGAAAACAAACATACTTTGAAAATTTTGTTTAAAATGATTTCAAGGAAATAATAATGTAACTATAACGCCTACAGGGAAAATACATAACTTCACGATAATAGATTCTAATTGATGAATCAAAAGTACTTTCAGAATCGCTAAATAACAGATTTATAAAAATTTCTTGAAAATATAAATACCAATGAAAGAGAAAATCCTTTTTCTCAGAGGAGTGGTCCCTTGCTACACCTTGAATCAGGAGTTAACACAATATGTTGCTCTCAAAATTAAATGGCTATTCTTATTATTGAATTATTGAGTCTTACAAAACTTAGCTTCTCTCTCTCTCTCACACATCTATCTTTAGTTCTCTATATAGATTTTCCATTTGAAGATGCATTTACAATCATGAGTGTTCAATAGTTGTCTTTCCACATACATATTCTAGTTAAACCGAATAGTGCCCAAAGTAGATATAAAATTTAGAAAACTAGTTGGATATACAATTGTTGGTCTTACATATGTATATTTTGAGTATGAAGAACAAAAAAATTGTTTGTCTATTTCTGAACTAGGAAGGCTCATTCTTTTCTCCATAACTGAATTTTGATAGAATAAGGAGATTCCCATTTCTTCTGGAATTTTGGGGAAGTTCTTGAGAACCAAAGGGAAACCTTCTGGAACTAACTGCTAAAGTTTGAGAGCTTAGTGATGGAGTTATGGAGCTAAGTGATAGAGTTCCAGAGCTAAGTGATAGGTTTCTGGAGCTAAGCTGCATTTTAGTCAACTTCCTCTGAAAAGGTGTTGGTTACTTCACAATTCACTTATCTTGGCCGAATATGACCTGTTTATTCCAAAAATTGAATTTCCACACAATTTGTTAGGAATTATAGAGTTTTTAGACATTTGAACTAAATCAAACAAAATATGGACAATTACATCCTAATTTATATTTAGATCAAACAAAAGTTATGAAATGCAGACAAACTTGATTAAAAGGGGAGTAAAAAGAGAGTATTTATTGCACATTGATGAGGCATATTTTATCCTCATCAAGTACTCTCTTCCCCCACTCCCATTTTCATCACTTTATCTTGTTACATTACATTTTCACATATTCATTACGATACATTTATCTATTTCCAAATTTATTCTATTATCATGATTCCATTACCTACACGTTAGATATTTTATTCATCCAATATTTCATCAATCACATTGCATTCGTTGTCTATAACCTCATGTTAGCATACATATTTTATCTACCACTACTACTACATCATCATACACATTTATATTCATCACATATAATACAACGCACATGCTCAAATAATCAACATAACACCATATCATATCCATTACACCACAATAGCAACACAATTCAAATATCGATCTCATATATATATAATAGGTGTCCATACATATAGCGGTCATACAATCATCATGACAAAAACATGTTTCATCATTGGGGGGCAAGGCCCCTACATCATATACAATCATCACTATTAAACCTCATCATCAGTATCGCTCTCGTGTACCACGAGAGCCCTAGAACTAGATGCCTTGCCACCAACATGATGCTGCATTTCGTGGCCCCAAATATTCTCCACCTGTCTGCATAACATCACAATCTCCATGTTCTACTCTGAGAACTAATGCTACAAATCTACATATCGCATGAACATGTCTTGTGCCAAGAGACCACCACCTACTGACTATCAGGTGTGTCGAGTCTCCTCATGTGCCTCATCCCTCTTGCTAAGCAACACCGTACATGTCGTCATTGTTATGGACATTGGATCAAATAAATGGGCATGCTCCCCTGCGATGTCATCCATGTGCTCTAGTATCCATGTACATAGCACATCGCTATGCACATTCCGTGTCAATGTGCGGATCGAAGTGTGTACTATCAACTACCAATAGGTATCTCCTACAAATATCACATACAACCTCATGTTAGTTAACTAAGTATACAGAACCACATCAACAATTTATTAACCACAAATTTAAGTATACACTAATACTTACGCTTTGTCATAGCCACCGCTACAGGATCATGGGCACCTCCCTCACCCACTCCTCCTACTGGTAACTCCATAACACCTGTAAATACTGGGTATAGAAACACCCACCAGTGTGTTGCCCATCGTGCTCGATAATCCTCCGTACACCCCGCGTCATCACCATCCATAACCGCTATCGCTGGGTCTACAACATCTAACCCCAGTGGTACCAACTGCTCCGCCATGGGCCCTAGCCTAGCACCTACCATTCTAGGGGCTCAAACAACCAGTAACCATATATATGGCTCTGGTGGCACATCATGTGCCATCCCAAACTACAACGATACTCTCTCCACCTAAAACAACTTCGCTACACCTAGCAAGTGGTCCTCTAACCACATGGTCCTCCGAATACATCGCAACTTTGTTGCATCCTCCATCCATCCCTCGTAATCACGATATGGCCTCCATGTCACCAAATCGGGTCCCATCATGTCTATTAGGGCCCTTAAGCTATTAGTGTCCATCTTCCTACCATAAATATCCACCCACCATCGAGAAAATAATTTTGGTCAAGCCCACTCCCCTCGTGTCCCTGTAACTGGTCTCAATATGGCTATATGTTCATATGTCCATACATGTAGTAGTGTGGTGGCCCCTATACCCCTACCATTCTCATCACGAGTAAATTGATACAAGTTCATGTACATGTGGGCAAAAATACACCGCGCCCACACATATCTACTCCCATCCTCCTCTATCCGCTAGCATATGTCATGCATCTTATACAAGATGCAAAAACTCCCTGCCTCCACTGTTATATAAGATGCTATCACCACTTCAATGAACTTCTACAAACGTGGAACCCTCAACTACAATATCGTATCTAAAATATTATGGGCATCTGTAGGAACTTGGGGCCCTATAAAATATCATCTAGCTGAGTGCATTTGCCACTCCATATCCACTATTTCCATCACCTGTACTCTCTCCCCAACCTAACTGAGTCCATGAAAGTGCATCTTCCATATGCTGTTGTCACTTTGATAGCCAGCTCATTTATGACCTCAAGCAGCATGACATTGCATGATGCTCAAGAATAAAACATACAATTGTGCAACAATTTGTCCTTAATGATCGAAGTTGTAAAAAATGGATCAACATTTAATTGGGATTCAACCAAATGTGTCCCCATGTAAACCTCGGGTGCTTCTCCAAGCTCTTCCAATGTTGGTGGTGTTTCAAGGTCTGTAATGGTTGGAGGAGGAGTTTCTACAATGTTTACTTTTCTACATGGAGTACTCTTTTCTTATTTCAATCCTAAGTACTCAAATGCTCTCTTCTTGTGCTTAGGAATTCTAAGCAACTCAACAATTGGAACACTAACTTTGATTTGAATCAAAACTTGGGCAATGTCATATGGAACATTCTTTGGCAAGGTAGCATTGGAAGGGAGATTAGCAAACTCATTAGATGGCATGGGATTCTTGACTGTTTGGGCATGAGGAGAAATATGAATCTTGTTTGGGACAGCAAGGCCTTTGGAAGGTGTATCTTTCTTAGGAGCCTCTTTAGGAATACTGGTAAGCAATGGAGTTTTAGGCTTGGCTTGAGGCCCTACTCCTTTAACAACTCTACTCCTAATATTATAATCATTTTCTTGAGAAATAACAACGTTCATCAATATATGCCTATCCTCCTCCAAATGGATTCCTCCATCATACTTCTTTATCATTAAAGCTCTTAAATACTCAAAGTCATTATTAGGTATTTCAAAAGCTTGCACTACATCTATTTCAAAAGTATGAGAAGGAGGAAGAAGTGGTACCCAGTGAATGCAATCCCAAAAATTTGCAGCAGTTCGAGCACTTATCACTACGGTTGAAGTTGCTCCTTGTTGTGATCTTGAAGAGAAACCCATCATGCAAAAATCATCATCAGTACCATCAACATTATCAACTTCTTCTTCTTGCTGATTTACTTTGCATGGAGGATGGGGCAGAAATCATATATCACACCAATCAATCTCATTGGCTTCATCAACAACAACGACCTGGGAAGTCAAAGGATCAGGCACCATTCTACTTTCATGTGCTTGGGGATGTCTATTTGTAGATCCCATGGGTCCTTTACCTCTTTCATCTGACCTCTGATCACCCCTAGGATGATTGCTAAATCTGTCATGATTTTGTGCCTTTTGCTGACCTTGTGAACTCTGCCTAATTCCTTTCTCTGCCTAGGCTAGTTTGTAAGAGATTTCTTTGACATCCCCTGCCAAAGTTTTAATAGCCTCCTCAAGATCCATACTCTTGCTTGCTTGAGGTTTTTCTGGGTTTATCAGTTTGAAACCCTCCCTCTTAGGAGGTTTTCCAACTGATTTGATGTTGTTATCAATTTATAGAGCCATGGTAAAGGCCTGCCTCAAAGTGCCAGGGTTTTTATCCCTCAAATACTATGCATCCTTCTTGTCAAATGCATCAGCATACTTTATAAGACAAGATTCATCACATGGCCTCAAATTCAGAGGAAATCTTCTCAATGTCTTATTGAATCTCGTATTAAAATCATGCACTGATTCATTAGGATTCTTTTTAATGTTCTCAAATTCTAACAAAAGAAACCTAGGGTCTGTTTTGTCACCATACTGCAATCTAAATGCATTCTTCATTTCAGTCCAAGAATCAATAGAGTTATTAGGCAGAGATTTATACCAGTCCCTTGTATCCTCTTCTAAATTATGAATAAATAGTTTAATGTATACATCTTCAAACTCTATTTCAAAATCCTCCATCATATTGACAAAGAGTTTCAAGTGCCGATCACCAGTTATTACATTATTTCCTTGAAACTTAGGCAATCTATTTCTTACATCATGTGGCACAACATTTAGATAGCCATTTATACCTCTAAAAATGATGGGACCAAAAGTATTAGCGACAAATGGAGGTCTGGGTGGAGGGTGAGCCATATTATTCTGAGGAGGTGATCTTACAGGGGAAACAAAGTGATGAGGAGTGAGGGGTTTGTGAGGTAAAGGGATACAATTTTCAGAATGACTATCCCCTAAAGACTCTTTTCATGGTAGACACTATCAAATTTTGAAAATATAGGGGTAGAATGAGATGCAAATCTTTCAAATACATGGGTAGAATGAGAAGACCCCACTCCAGATGGAGAATTCATATTTACAAAGAGACTACCTGATTCAAAAGCAATTAAGGAAGCATTGCAATCTTCAATCACGTGCTGATCAGTTTCACTAGTGGAGATCTCTTTTCTTGATGCTTGATCTCCAACAACCTTCTAAATTCTTCCTACTTCTGAACTAGACTTTCCAAACTCTGGAAACAACCTCCTACTAGGGTCTGTGGCGAAGAAAGATCTTTTTTATTCCAGCTTCGCAAATATTAGCAACAAAATTTCAAATGACAGAGGTTAAGACACTGACATTTATCAAAATCAAATCAACTCAGAGTCGTCACTAAGAATTTTCACCCTAGTTGTGCAAATGCACTAAAATAATCTGTCAAATTTCTGTCAACACTAAAAATCATGCAAAGCTTTACAAATTAGACCTTCCTTCACCCAAATTTATCAATGGTGAGGCAAACTTAGTACAATAACTGCTGGAAAAATTGGACAAACAACACGTAGAACTTATAACTTTGTCCAATCCTTATAGATCTTATCAGAGAATGATGTTTACAAAACCTATTTGCAACAAAACTGCAAGAAACATTACTAGGGTTTGGAAAAATTTAAATTCTTTAAAGAATCCCCAGCAACGGCACCACTAGTGTTGTTGATGGGCCAAATTGTAACAAATCAACAAATCATCCTTGCCAATGTAAATCAATTCCCAGTAACGCAAATCAACTCCCCAACAACGGCGCCACTAGTGTTGGTACCTAGATTTAGTCTCCTTCAAAGGCCAAACAACATCATGGATTTGACAAGATACTCAGAGGCATAAAGATGATTATGTACGTCGTTTTGTAGTTGGTGAAGCAATATATCTAACTTTTTAGCTCTTCGGATTTGAAGAAGTGGGCAGCACCTATTATCCAGAATAAGCCCTTGCTTATTTTGGATAACTTTCCTTCATCCTTTATTTTTTGCCTCAGTCAAAATTTTCCACTTTTTAGGCACTCAAAATTATCTGGAAATGACTTCATCAGATAGAGAATTTTCTCACCTTTCCAAAACGGTAAAATTTTTCTTCTAACTCCTCATATTTTGAAAGTTATGACTCAGCAAAGTTTTTGAAGGAAATTTTCCCTGGGAAGGCCCACAACGAATAGGAATGTGCCACATGGTGGCAGAATGGCGGGTCAACGGAGGTAAGTTGGAAAAATCACCAAGGAGTGGGCAAGGCGCAAAGGAAAAATCTTGCTTACGGGCCCGCTAAGGAGAAGGAAAATAAATGGTTTGAACCTGTGGATGAATGAAAATGTGCCACGTGGTGGCGGAGATCGGATCGGCTAGGGTAAGTTGAAAAAGTGGTCAAAAAAGGTGCAAAGGAAATTTTTTTCCCGCGGGCCCGCAGAGGAAGGAAAGTTGATTAAGGCCCACACCAAATCAAAGTGTACCACATGTCCATGAAACCGGCGGGAGTCGGAGGGGCGGAGTAAATTTTGGATTTTTGCCAAAGTAGTAAAGGCACAAAGGAAAGAATTGGTCCGTAGGCCCACCAAGGAGGAAATGAAATTTTTTGTTAAATCCCCACGAGCGAATAAGGTGGTGACACGTGTCTTGGAGCGGTGGGGCGTAGAGAAATTTTGGAATTTTTTCCAAAATTCAAAAAAGCATAAAATGGCCATTTGAACCCGCGGACCAATGGGAATGTGCCATGTGGCAGTGAAGCAACGAGACATGGAGCTTTTTGGGGAATTTTTCCCAAATTCAAAAAAGGGGAAAAATTTTAGGTTTCAGCCCGCCAACCTGATCTTTGCCCCAGTTTTGCCCTAAATCCTTAGAGGGGCATATCTTTCAACCCAGAGCTCGGTTTTTCTCGATTTTGGTGTCATTGGAAAGCTATTGAAGTCCTCTACACAATGGAATTTTCAATTTTGTTTTTTAGTGGAGTTTAGTGAGAGAAAAATGAGAAAACGCCTTTGGCATGGGGAAAAGAGCAGAGTTGACATTCAACCACCATTTTTAATGCAGTATGGCTTCCATTCTTCTCTAGCATGGTCGAAAAATCTTGGGGAATGAATTGTTAAGGGTACCTATGCTATTTTGATGGATCTGGTCAGTGGTTGAATCATTCATTTCAATTTTCCCACGTTTCTCCTTCCTGAACTCGGGTTTTCATTGTTAAAAGCCAAATTTGGCTCACTTGTAAAGGGTTAGACATTTTCTATGTTCTGCAGGTTCCCTTCTTCACCATGGCAAGTGAATTTGTGGAATAGTAGACCTTTTTTGTAGGACTGCAACATGTTTTCTACCTCCTTACTGTTACAATGCACTGTATTTAAAAATGGAAATGACAATGCAAGCTCTGTGAATGAATTTTCAATCCTTTCTTGTGTTGTTTGCTCTATCATGGTCCTTCATTACAATTTTAGCAATTTGAGCATGATTTGTGTTGCATTTTTTATAATCTGTGTCAATCTGCAGAAATATATGTTCACCACTCCTTTGGTGTATCACCTTGTCAGTTTAGTTTTATCCTCTTTTCTTTCTATCCTTGTCTCCTTGGCAGAATTAAGTAGAATTTTGAGTTAAACCTCTACAAATTTCATGCATACATCTGATCAGATGAGTAGAGGAACCAACCTTCAATCTGGAGATTTTTTCCCTTTTTTTCAAGTCCCACACTTGAGGAAAAGATTCCATGTTGTACAATCACACTAAATGACCAAATTATCACTTGCAGATCTGAAGGTCATTTAGGGGGTGCCGCTGATTTGCATTAACAACACCTTAAAAGGATGTGATCTTATCATAACTATTTTAGGTTGTGCCTTTCAACCAAGGTAAGAGAACCTATTTTGTAACCTTTGTTATTGAAGAATGCTAGTAAATCCTTCTTTCGCACAAATTTTATAAAGAAGACCTTGGGAAAATATGATCAACACACCAAATCTGACTCTCACAAGTTATCACTTCTAGATTATGGAGATATTTCAATACAAGGCAAAGGTTACTATAGACATTAAGAAATCCTGATTGTTTTGCATATTTTTGCAAGTTGATTTTGTTCCTTTGTTGATACACATGGCAAACAGGGGTAGTTCAGGGTGGATCAATGGTTTTTAAATGATTTTAGTGGGAGATGAAGTAGGATAAAGTTGATTATACCAGATCTTTGGAGGGACTTCACAATAATGAACAACTTCACAACAGAAAGCTTTAGAACAGTCAAGACGTTCCTTTAACCAGAAGGTGTGCTTTAATGGAGGCCTAGATCAACACATTTCACATAATCTTTGAGACTCCAACACGAAGGCTCGAATTGAAAGACTCAATTAAACACTAATTTTTTTGATTAATCACGCCTAAGGTACACCTGAAGACTTACTAACAATCTTTATCAACAAATGATAGTGAATTGAATTTAAATTTTTTTATCTCATCCAAGATGAAGGATCTTCTTGAAATGAAATTGCAAATACCATTAAACTATCACATGGATGAGATCCTGTGTGATTTCACAAAAATTTCAATATAAGATTGTAATAGGAACGAAAGAAACTACTTGCACACATTCTGAAAATAAAGTAGACACAAAATTGCTAGAGATTAGACACAAATATAATTCCAAAATTGCTTAAATTCATCAGTAGGGGAAAGCTTCTAGAGCAATCTCAGTGCCCTTGAATGGCTATACATCTGTAACCAACTTGACATGATAGAAAATTTAACACAGAAGAAAATAACAGGTAATCTCGGCTTTGGCCTCTCGGGAAGAAGACTTTCTCAAGAATTCATACTCTAACCACTTGCAAGAGGAATCTCATTGCATTTATGCATTTTTTCCCACTCAATTTTCCCCCCAAAAGAGAAGAATATTCAAGGGACCTTTGTTTGTTTCCAATTTGTTTCAGACAACGATGCTTAGAATAATTCAGATCTGAAATCTGTCAGGTGGACCAATTGTGAACTGATCACGTTTCTTGGTCCCTCAACTAATGACCAGGATGCCATGCCACAACTTTTCAGGAGTCCCTTTAATCATTCTAATTCTATCATGCAAGAAATCCCCTTTTTAATCATTTTTTGGAGTCTTTGCATAGTTGGACTTGACATGTCATCTATTTTTGCTCTCAAGGCAATGCCTTTTTCACCTTTTGCACCTGAACTTTCATCATTTCATCAATTTCCCCTCCTTTTCCTTTGAAATTTTACTCTGCAACTTCTGGATTTGGCATTTTGTGTTCTTACATGAGCTTGAGCAAAAATCCACTTCAAAAGTACTTCAGATTTACAAATTGAGCTCCCAAATTGAATCGATTGAACTCTGTAGACCAAAACGACATAAATTTGCCAAACAATTGATGAAGAATGATGCAAAAAATGCATCTCCAAACATCTTGGAGCTTCAATGGAGGAAAAATCAAATGAAATGCATAGCTACCATTGATCATGTCTTTCAAGTTTTAATCTGAGCCCTCCACATGGCAAAATGTGGTTGGAAACAGGCCTGGGAGCATTTTTGACATCTTATAACTTCTGGAAGAAAGTAAAATTTTGACATTTTCTCTACCCCTCCACCCTTAGAAAATGGTCTTGACATGTGTCCCAATGTGGGTCCCAGAGGAACTGTGTCTTGATTATGCTATTTTAACTCATTTTTAGAAAAAGGAAAATTTTCCAAATTTTCCCTGCATCTCCACTTCTCAATTTCCCCACCTGCTACGTGTCTCAATGGCGCATTTTGAGATGGTCCCGAAAAGTAGAGACCCCAAACAAGCATGGGCCCAACACGTGTCTCTGTCCAGTAGAGTCAATTAAAAAGTTTTAAGGTTCAGCGGAAGGTGCCATGTGTCTAGGGTCCGAGGTAGTTTTGTTTGGCTGTTGAAAAGTCCAAGCAAAAAAGGCAGAGTGAGCGGAAGCCTCCAAGTGTCCTCATGGTGCTTCTTCAAAATAAAACTTAGGGGCCAATCCCCAAACATGTGTGGTCCCTCCACATGTCCCAAGCCCTTTAGGAATTTGCTTGAACATTTTAACTACAGGAAGGCCCGAAGAAATCCTCCACGTGTCTTTATGGCGAAACTTCAAGATGGTCCCCAAGAGCGGAGACCCTGAGTAAGTGCAGCCTCACCACATGGACATGTTTTGGGTTGAAGTAAGCCTTAGAATTTTTAAAGTGCCCCACAGAGCCGCATCCAACCAGAAAGGGCCACATTTCAACTTGTGCCGAGAAGTAATTTTGACCGGGAAACTACACCCATCAAAACACAAAATGCAAGAGAACCATCATTTAAGCCCAAAAATAAATCATTCTTCATATGGATAGAGGAGCAAAAAAAAATTATGGGCTTTTAAGAGATCTTCAACCGAGGAAGGGACTAACCATGGCAACCAGACAGAGGACATAATCTTCAAGCACCAATACAAGGAGACAAAAAACATAACAGAGGCCGCAAACTGAGGGATTTCAATGCAAAATGGGGCGAAACTAATTTGAGCACAACATTGGCTCCGAATCGGGGATGGGCACTCCTTGTGAGTGCCACAAGAACAAATAGCAGACCAAGTGCCAAAAATAGACCATTAGGCAACATACTTAAAGAATAAGCTTGCATATCAGAACAACCATAACCATCCTCCAAAAAACGAACTGAGAAACCAACAAAACTAGGTCACCAAGGACCAGAACAAATAAAAACACAAAAGTAGACGAGAACAAATAACTATACACTGTACAAATGGAATATACTTTGATTCTGAGAAATCAATCAAGGAAATGCTTCAAATGCTTGCCATTAACAGGCAATTCAAGTAGTTCCCCGTCTAGGTCTTTTAGGAAGAAGGTATTTTCACCAATTTGAATATCAATTGAATAAGGGCCCATCCATAATGCATCAAATTTACCATGCTTGCCCTTATCTTCATGCCTACTATCCCATAAAAGCACAAGATCCCCAATGCTGAAAGCTCTGGGTGTCACCTTTTTGTTAAATAGCCTCTTCAATTTTTTTCTGAACTTCACATGCCACTGATGGGATGCCCTTCTCTCTTAATCTAGCTCAATAATATAATTGATTCAAGCATCATATGAACTAACTTCTTGGTCTTCAATCTGTTAAACGAACTAAAATGAAAACAATTGCAAATGGAGGGGCAATAGAGCTTGAGTTCCATATACCAATTCAAACGAGCTTTTACCAGTAGCTCTTTTGACAGTGATTCTGTCAGCCCAAACAACAAACTTCAGTTGCTCACCCCACTTCCTTTTGTTCAGCTCTAAGGTTCTTCTAATGATCTTCAGACAAGTTTTTATTACTAGACTCAGCTTGTCCATTTCCTTGGGGATTGTAGTTAGAAGCATATGTCAAATTGATCCCATACTCTTTGCACATTGCCACCAAAGGTTTAGCTCTGAAACTCATGGCATTATTAGCAACAATTTTAGCTGGCACTCCAAATCTGCATATGATTTGATTCAGCATGAAGTCCATGATCACTTGGTGTGTTGCCTTCTTGGTGGGGATTGCTTCTACCCACTTAGTGAAATAATCAGTGGCTAAAAGAATCCATTTATGACCATCACTGAAAGGATCATAAATTTCCCCTATGAAATTGATTCCCCATTATCTGAATGGGGCTTTAACTGACACAGGCTGCAAAGGAATGGATCTTGAAGCTTTCATTCTTCTAGAAAAATGCTGGCAATTTTCACATTTCCTCACCAATAGAGTTGTATCCTTGAAGAGAGTTGGCCACCAATAACCATCCCTCAAGATTTTATGTGCTATAACTCTTCCAGCAAAATTTTCCCCACAGACCCCTCCATGGAGATCGGTAATTATTTTGGGGGCCTCATTTTCAATAATGCATCTCAAGAGCACTCCCTCGGGGTTCTTCCAAGCTAACCCAAACTTAGTAATGACATAAGATTGAGAGGCTAACTTAAGAGTTATTTTCTAATTTTTACTGAGATATTTAGGGTAGCATAGATGTCTGAGATAAAATATTATATCTTTGTACCATTCAGAACTTACCAAATTTTCAAGGACATCCACCCTTTCTCCTTCTACTTCATTTACCTCAATAGTTTACAGGTTGGTCTCAGCCATAAGCTTAGCTAGGCCCAAACCTCTTACCAATTTCATGGTTTGGATATCCATGTCATACTCCTGTAACTTGTTCACCCATCTACATCTTTTGCTTGAGACCTCCATCTTTGATAAGATGTCTTTCACCATGGTGTGGGGAACATAAGCAACAACTTTAGAACTTAAGCTGTAGGGTCTAAAAACCTTTATTGCTTTCACCAAGGAAAATGCTTGTTTCTCCATGATGGTGTATTTTAGCTCAGCTCCCTGCAATGCCTTACTGAAAAAGGCAATTGGTCTCTCAGCCCCTTCATCATCCTTTTGTAACAAAATAGAGGCAATGGTGTTTTCTGAAGCAAAAGAAAACACTTGAAAAGGTTTCTTGTAATTTGGGGCTGCCAAAACAGGGGCATGCTTTAGTGCTTCTTTGATCCCATCAAAATCCTGAATGGTTGCTTCTTCCCACTTGATAATTTGGTCTTTCTTCAACATGTAAATGATGGGGAGAGTCAACTCAGCAAAGTTAGACACAAATCTTCTAATGAAATTGATCTATCCAAAGAAGGATTGGATTCCCTTCTTGGTTATTGGAATTGGAACCTTGTTGATAGCCTGTACCCTTTCGGGATTGATCATGACACCATCCTTTGATACAATGTGACCAAGCAACTTGGCCTTTTGCACTCCAAAATGACACTTCTTTGGATTGAGTGAAATGCCGTACTCTCTGCATCTTATCAACATTTTTTCCAAGTGATGTAAGTGATCACTTCTCTTTCTAGAAAACAAAGTCACATCATCTTGGTAAACAACAATAAAATCATTAATGTAACCAGCAAAAGCAACATCCATTGCTCTTTGGAAGGTAGCTCCAGCATTCATCATACTGAATGACATCCTGACATAAACATATGTGCCCCATGGAGTGGTAAAGGTAGTCTTTATTCTTTCTGACTCCTTCACAACAACTTGATTGTATCTAGAGAAACCATCCAAAGTAGAAAGCAACTTAGATCCAGTCACTAATTGCAGCATATTTTCCATGTTTGGCAGAGGATAATTATCCTTCATTAATGCTCTGTTCAAATTTCTAAAATCCACGCATAGCCTGATATCACCATTCTTTTTTCTAACTGGCACTAAGTTTGTAACCCAAGAAGAATACCTTGTTGGCTGAATGATCCCTCCATCTCTTAGCTTATTCAATTCATCTTACATTTTCATGGAGAGAAGTGGATTAATCAGCCTCTACTTTTGTCTGAATGGTTTTGCATTAGATTCCAAAGGAATCTCATGTTGAAACAAGTCCTCTCTATATGCTTTCAGTTCAGAATAGGACCAAGCAAGGAAGTCCTGATATTTCTTTAACAATTGGACATAGGATTGTTTCTCTTCCTTGTTCAGATTGCTTCCCAACCAGATCTTCCTTGGTTTTTCCTTTGTGCCAAGGTCATGCTCCTTAACATCCCTTGAGGCTGCTACATGTCTGTTAATAATGCAATCAACATTATCAAAGTTTGATTCAAGAGCAACCAACCCTCTAGGAATGGTATTAGTTTTCAATTGGATGATGTCTTTGCCGAACAAAGATTCTTTTCCTTCTGATGCACACATCATTGGCTCCCAATCAATACAATGATCAGCAAACTCCCCTTTGTTCTGTAAAAACCATTTCACCTGGGCATCATCATCAAATACATTCCAATTTTTTACGTTGTTAGGGATAGATGGCCTTGTTACTACTTCAAAATTATATTCACAATTTGGGGACATTGAACAAACATCAAACTAAGATCCCAAGACTGCAAGCTGGTCTGCAACAACATTGAACTTTATATCATGATGCACAATATTAAATGAGTCAAACATTTCAATCAAATCCCAAACTGCATGCTTGTATTGTTTCATTCTTTGATTTCTAGTAGCATACAATTTTCTAATTTGTTTGACAATCAATTCTGAGTCTCCTTTGACAATGATATCTTTAATATGATACTTCCAAGTAATTCTCAAACCTAATAATAATGCTTCATACTCAACAATGTTATTAGTGCATTCAAAGTTAAGTTTGAAAGAAAATACAAACTCTTCTTGGCTTGGGGAGATCAGAACAATGCCAACACCATTTCCAAACTTGGAATAGGCTCCATCAAATAACAAGGTCCAAGGTAAACCAGCCTATTCAAGACATTCACAATGATAAATCTTGTGCTCCCTGTCATCAGCAAACCCCATAGAGTTATCAACATCCACATCAACATATAACGCTTCATAAGAATCATTATTTGGATCCTCAATGAGGTGCAAAATTTTCTTCTCTCCTTACAAATTTACAAGGCTGCCTTCATTTGGAATGGTGGAAAAATACATATCCATTTGAACACTTCCACCAACACTTGCAGCCCACTTTCTTGATAACAACATGCCCCATTTGCAATAATGACAACATTAAGTTTCAGGTTCTAGTCTGGATAAGCTGCAAGTTGTACCACCAATCATTTCACACATCTAAAATTAGGAACCTCTCTAGAGTCCATGGCAGTGCATCTTTATTATGCTGCTGTCACTTTGATATTCAGCTCATTCATGACCTCAAGAGGCATGACATTGCATGATGCTCTGAAATCAAACATACAATTGTGCAACAGTCTATCCTTAATGATCAAAGTTGTAAAAAAATGGATCAACATTTAATTGGGATTCAACCAAAGATGTCCCCAAGTAAACCTTAGGTGCTTCTCCAATCTCTTCCAATGCTGGTGGTGTTTTAAGGTCTGCAATGGTTGGAGGAGGAGTTTCTACAATGTTTACATTTATGCCTGGGGTACTCTTTTCTTCTTTCAATCCTAAGTACTTAAATGCTCTCTTCTTGTGCTCAGGAATCCTAAGCAACTCAACAATTGAAACACTAACTTTGATTTGAATCAAAACTTGGGTAATGTCATATGGAACATTCTTTGGCAAGGCATCATTGGAAGTGAGCTTAGAAAACTCATCAGATGGCATGGGATTCTTGACAGTTTGGGCATGAGGAGAAGTATGAATCTTGTTTGGGACATCAAGGCCTTTAGAAGATGTATATTTCTTAGGAGCCTTTTTAGGAATACTAGTAAGCAATGGAGTTTTAGGTTTGGATTGAGGCCCTACTCCTTTGACAACTCTACTCCTAGTATTATAATCCCTTTCTTGAGCAACAACAATGTTCATCAATAACTGCCTATCCTCCTCCGAAGGGATTCCTCCATCATACTTATTTATCATTAAATCTCTTAAATACTCAAAGTCATTATTAGGTATTTCAAAAGCTTGACTACATCTATTTCAAAAGTATGAGAAGGAGGAAGAAGTGGTACCTGGTGAATGCAATCCCAAAAATTTACAGCATTTTGAGCACTTATCACTTCGGTTAAAGTTGCTCCTTGTTGTGATCTTGAAGAGCAACCCATAATGCAAACATCATCATTAGTACCATCATCATTGTCAGCTTCTTCTTCTTGCTGATTTACTTCACATGGAGGATGGGGCAGAAAGCATCTATCACACCAATCAATCTCATTTGCTTCATCAACAATAACAACTCGAGTAGTCAGAGATCCGACACCATTCTACTTTCACATGATTGGGGATGTCTATGTGTAGATCCCATGGGTCCTTTACCTCTTTCATCTGACCTCTGATCACCCCTAGGATGATTGCCAAATCTGTCATGATGTTGTGCCTTTTGCTGACCTTGTGAACTCTGCCCAATTCCTTTCTCTACCCGGGCTAGTTTGTAAGAGATTTTTTTGATAGCCCCTAACAAAGTTTTAACAACCTCCTCAAGATCCACACTCTTTCTTGCTTGAGGTTTTATTGGGTTTATCAGTTTGAAATCCTCCCTCTTAGGAGGTTTTTCAACTGCTTTGATGTTGTTATCAATTTACAGAGCCATGGTAAAGGCCTGCTTCAAAGTGCCAGGGTTTTTATCCCTTAAATAGTATGCAACCTTCTTGTCAAATGCATCAGCATACTTTATAAGTCAAGATTCATCACATGGCCTCAAATTCACAGGAAATATTCTCAATGTCATATTGAGTCTCGTATTAAAATCATGCACTGATTCATTAGGATTCTTTTTAATGTTCTCAAATTATGACAAAAGAAACCTAGGGTTTGTTTTGTCACCATACTGCAATCTAAATGCATTCTTCATTTTAGTCCAAGAATCAATAGAGTTATCAGGCAAAGATTTATACTAGTCCCTTACATCCTCTTCTAAATTATGAATAAATAGTTTAATGTATACATCTTCAAACTCTATTTCAAAATCCTCCATCATATTGACAAAGAGTTTCAATTGCTGATCACTAGTTATTACATTATTTCCTTGAAACTTAGGCAATCTGTTTCTTAAATCCTTTGGCACAACATTTGGATATCTATCCATACCTCTAAAACTGATGGGACTAAAAGTATTAGCAACAAATGGAGGTCTGGGTGGAGGGTGAGCCATATTATTCTAAGGAGGTGATCTTACAGGGGAAACAAAGTGATGAGGAGTGAGGGGTCTGTGTGGTAAAGGGATAAAATTTTCAGAATGACTATCCCCTAATGACTCTTTTTCACGATAGAAACTATCAGATTTGGAAAATACAGGGGTAAAATGAGATGTAAATCTTTAAAATACATGGGTAGAATGAGAAGGCCCCTCTTCAGTTGGAGAATTCAGATTTACAAAGAGACTACCTGATTCAGAAGTAGTTGAGAAAGCATTGCAATCTTCAATCACATGCCGATTAGTTTCACCAATGGAGATCTCTTTTGTTGATTCTTGATCTCTAACAACCTTCTAAATTATTCCTCCTTCTGAACTAGACTTTCCAAACTCTGGAAACAACCTCCTACTAGGGTCCACGGAAAAGAAATATCTTCTTCCTTCTAGCTTCACAAATATTAGCAACAAAATGTCAAATGACAGAGGTTAAGTCGCTGACATTTATCAAAATAAAATCAACTCAGAGTCGCCACTAAGGATTTTTACCCTAGTTGTGTAAATGCACTAAAATAATCTGTCAAATGTTTGTCAGCACTAAAAATCATGCAAAGCTTTGCAAATCAGACCTTCCTTCACCCAAATTTATCAATGGTGAGGAAAACTTAGTACAATAACTACTAGAAAAATTGGACAAACAACACACATAACTTATAACTTTGTTAAATCCTTACATATCTGATCAGAGAATGATGTTTACAAAACGTATTTGCACACATAACTGCAAGAAACATTACCAGGGTTTGGAAAACTTTAAATTCTTCAAAGAATCCCTGACAACGGTGCCACTAGTGTTGTTGACGGTCTAAATGGATATGAACTAGAAAAAAATCAACAAATCATCCTTGGCAATGTAAATCAGCTCCCAAAAACATAAATTAGATCCCCGGCAACGGCGCCACTAGTGTTGGTACCTAGATTTAGTCTCCTTCAAAGGCCAAAGAACATCATGGATTTGGCAAGACACTCAGAGGTAGATAGATGATTATGTATGTCATTTTACAGCTGGGGAAGCAATCTATCTGACTTTTTAGCACTCAAGCTTTGAAGAAGTGGGTAACACCTTAAAAGGATGTGATCTTATCCTAACTATTTTAGGTTGTGCCTTTCAACCAAGGTAAAAGAACCTATTTTGTAACCTCTGTTATTGAAGAATGGTGGTAAATCCTTCTTTTGCAAAAAAAAAAATGAGAAGACCTTGGGAAAATATGATCAACACACCAAATCTGACTCTCACGAGTTGTCACTTCTAGATTATGGAGATAATTTCAATACAAGGCAAAGGTTAATATAGACATTAAGAAATCTTGATTGTTTTGCATATTTTTGCAAGTAGATTTTTTTCGTTTGTTGATACATAGGAAAAACAGGGGTAGTTCAGGGTGGATCAATGGTTTTTAAATGATTTTGGTGGGAGATGAAGAAGAATAAAGTTGATTATACTAGATCTTTGGAGGGACTTCACAATAACAAACAATTTCACAACAGAAAGCTTTAGAACAGTCAAGACGTTCCTTCAACTAGATGGTGTGCTTCAATGGAGGCCCAGATCAACATGTTTTCACATAATATTTGAGACTCCAACATGAAGGCTTGAATTGGAAGACTCAATTAAATAGTAAAGTCTATGATTAATCACGCCTAAGGTACACCCGAAGACTTACAAACAATCTTTATCAACAAATGACAGTGAATTGATTTTAAATTTTTTATCTCATCCAAGATGAAGGATCTTCTTGAAGTGAAATTGAAAATACCATTAAACTATCACAGGGATGAGATCCTATGTGATTTCACAAAAAATTCAACATAAGATTACAATAGGAATGAAAGCAACTATTTGCAGATATTTTGAAAATAAAGCAGACACAAAATTGCTAGAGTTTAGACACAAATTAATTCCAAAATTGCTTAAATTCATCAGCTGGGGAAAGCTTCCAAAGAAATCTCAGTGCTCCTCAATGGCTATACATTTGTAACCAACTTGATATGATAGAAAATTTAACACAGAATAAAATAACATGTAATCTCGGCTTTGGCCTGTCGGGAAGACGACTTTCTCAAAAAAATTCTCAAGAATTCATACTTTGACCACTTGCAAGAGTAATCACATTGCATTTTTACATTTTTCCCACTCAATTTCCCCCCAAAAGAGAATAATATTTGAGGGACCTTTTCTTATTTCCAATTTTTTTTAGACAACAACGCTTAACAAATTTAGATCCATAATCTGTCAAGTGGACCAATTGTGAACTGATCACGTTTCTTAAGCCCTTGACTAATGACCAGGAAGCCATGCCACAACTTTTCGGGAGTCCCTTTAATCATTCTAATTATGTCATGTGAAAAATACCCTTTTTAATCATTTTTCGGAGCCTCTGAATAGCTAGACTTGACAAGTCATCCCTTTTTGCTCTCGAGGCAACGCCTTTTTAACATTTTGCGCCTGCACTTTCATCATTTCATCATTTTTCCCTCCTCTTCCTCTGAAATTTTACCCTACAACTTCAGGATCTAGCATTTTGCATTTTTGCACGAGACCGAGCAAAAATCCACTTCAAAAGTCCTTCAAATTTACAAATTGAGCTCCTAAATTGATTCAATTGAACTCTATAGACCAAAACGACACAAATTTGATGAATAATGATGCAAAAAATGCATCTCCAAACATCTTGGAGCTTCAATGGAGGCAAAATCAAATGAAATGCACAGCTACCATTGATCATGTCTTTCAAATTTTAATTTGAGCCCTCCACATGGAAAAATGTGGTTGGAAATGGTCCTGGGAGCATTTTTTGACATTTTATAACTTTTGGAAGAAAGTAAAATTTTGACATTTTCTTCGCCCCTCCACGCTTAGAAAATGGGCTTGACATGTGTCCTAATGTGGGTCCCAGAGGAACTGTGGCTCGATTATGCTATTTTACCTCATTTTTGGAAAAAGGAAATTTTTCCAAATTTTCCCCGCATCTCCGCTTCTCCATTTCCCTAACTACTACGTGTCTCAATAGCGCATTTTTAGATGGTACCAAAAATTAGAGACCCTAAACAAGCATGGGCCCAACACGTGTCTCAGTCTGACAGAGTCAATTAAAAAGTTTTAAGGTTCAGCGGAAGGTGTCATGTTTCTAGGGTCCGAGGTAATTTCCTTTGGCTGTTGAAAAGTCCAACAAAAAAAGGCAGAGTGAGTGGAAACCTCCAAGTGTTCTCTTGACAGTTCTTCAAAATAAAACTCAGGGGCCAGTCCCCAAACATGCATGGTCCCTCCACGTGTCCCAGGCCCTTTAGGAATTTACTTGAAAATTTTAAGTACAGGAAGGCCTGATAGAAGCCTCCACGTGTCTTTATGGCACAACTTCAAGATGGTCTCCAAGAGCGGAGACCCTGAGCAAGCGCGGGCTCACCACGTGGAAATGTTTTGGGCTGAAGTGAGCCTTATAATTTTTAAGGTTCCCCGTAGAGTTGCATCCAACTAGAAAGGGCCACATTTAAACTAATGCCAAGAAGTAATTTTGACCGGGAAACTACACCTGTCAAAACGCAAAATGCAGGAGCACCATCATTTGATCCCGAAAATGAATCATTCTTCATATGGACAGAGGAGCGAAAAAAAAATTCTGGGAATTTAAGAGATCTTCGACGAAGGAAGGGATTGACCATGGCAACTAGATGGAGGACAAAGTCTTCAAGCACCAATACGGAGGACAAAGTCTTCAAGCACCAATACGGGGAGATAAAAAACATAACAAAGGCTGTAAACTGAGGGATTTTAATAAAAAATGGGGTGAGACTAATTTGAGCACCAAAAATTTTCATTTTCCAGACTTCATCACGACACTTACACTTTTATGTTGCATGGATCAACTCGTTGATCCATGGTTTGGCACGCTTCTACTACACATCTATTTGTTCTTCTACAACCTAGTCTTCTTTGGCTTTACCTTAGGTATGCATCTCTATCTACTTTATGTTACCGATATTTCCACTCAGCAACATAAAGTGGGGGAAAATGTATCCACAAAATCAAACACTTATTATTACATTTATACCGCTGGGTATGTTAATTCATATATGGATCTTGTGTGATAAAAGTATTCACTAGTGACCCATTTCTAGGTCTTGTGGTTAGTTAGTCAGGTGTCATTGCGTTTGTCTGGTTCAGTCATCAGTTGTCTCTGTAGTTTTGGCCATCCTTTAGGGTATCTCAGATGTCGTAATTTGATCACTTATTGTCTTTAGGTCTACAATGGGGCGCCACTGTCCGTGATTTTAGGCACCCGTGTCATCGTAATTTATGGTCTTAATTTCTTTATTCGAGGGCAATCTTAACGGTTACCCCATGTATTCCCCTAGGTCATAGTCAATAGTTTCGGGTCACTAGTGTCGAAATTTGAGCAAGAGATCCCTATATAAACAAATCATATTGACTACATTAGGAGTAGACATATCACACATCAAGGGCAGCTATCTACTAAGGCAAGGGACTGCATTTGGGATTCTTCTACATCTGCATCACACAAGCATAGGGGGAAAGGGTTGTATTCTTTCCATTCCATCCACCATTTTGTGTTTTACATCTATTTATTGCCCCCTGCTACCGTGTCATTAGAGCTAGGGTATCCTAGGCACAAAATTGCACACATAATTTTACCTGGATATGAGGTAAGTTATTTGCAGGTTAGTAACATATCCCTCTTATTTCCATTATGTCAATCCATTCAAATATAAAAGCAAAATATATTAAATCTAACACTTCAATATAACACTTAGTTTCTATTTAGATTAACTTATAAAATAGCTAGAAGCCAAAAACCATATTTTTAATTAATCATTAAGTTAATCAATAACAAAGGACTTTTATAAAACATTCTATATTTGGGACTCAAAAAAGAGAATACGATGCGCCTTAAATTTTTTTAAAGCATTCCTCTTGATGGAAAATAAAGATAAAATCAATCAATTTTTAAAGTAAGCCAAAATGAAGGATCCAATTAACATTAAAGATTAGGAAGTCATAGGGAAAATTCATAGACTAAGAGATCTAATGTATTATTACAATGTGGAAAAGAGGCCACATGATCTAAAATATAAGATGCAACCATAAGACATTAAGTTTGATGTGGAGGAAGTAGAAAGGGATTTATTATGAATTAGTATAAATAAGATAAAATAGTTTTGTTAGTCATTGAAAACTAGGGAGGAGAATATAGGAAAGGAGGGAAAACAAAAGTTTACTAAAATAAGAGATTAAGTTGGGAAGATAAGGAATTTTTAAAGTTTGTAGAGTTTCTCAAATAATATGAGAACTTATTTACAAAAAAGATTTCACGATCTTCGTGTATTTAAGGAGGAATTAGGGACCATGAAAATTCAAATAAAAGAGGTAGTTAAACCCTTAAGGAATGTCCTTATAGGTTGAATCCCAATGTAAAAGTAAATGTGAAGGCATAATTATATAAAATGGTGACAGGTGGTATAATCCAACCATTTAAAGACCTAGAGTGGGTCAATCCCATAGTGATCTAGAATAAGAAGACCAAAAAATAAGAATTTGTGTTGAATACAGAGATTTGAATAAGGCTTGTGAACATGATCTACATCTCACACCATTTATAGAAGAAGTGATAGAAAGTGTGGACTAGTGAGAAGTCCACTTATTTACAAAAGGATTCTTGAGGTATCATCAAGTGTATATTTCCCCTAAATATCAACCTAAAATTGTATTTTCTACTGAATGGGGATCTTTCATACATGGTGGTGCCATTTGGTCTTAAGAATGCACCAACAATGTTTAGTCCAATAATGGTGAATGTGTTTAAATATTTCATACATGATTTATTGGATGTGTATTTAGATGATTGGACTATATACATGTTACTAAAGGATCGTATGCAAGTATTAAGAATGATGTTTGAATGCTGCCACATGTTACAAATTGCTTTGAATTTTAAGAAATGTCTATTTCCGACTCCTTTGGTAGCCTTTTAAGACATATCATTTGCAAGGGTGGGTTTTTGGTTGACCCCTTGAAGACATCTATCATAGTAACACTCTTTCCACCAAAAAACATAAGGACATTTTCAGCGTATAAAGGCTATCATAACAAATTCATAAAAAACTATGCCTCCATTAGTGTGCTTATAAAGGAGTTGCTGAAGAAAAAGATAATTGAAGCTATAGAGTGGATCGTGGAGTGCCAAGAGGAATTCAAATAACTGAAAACAAATATATTATATACACATATCATAATATTTAGAGACTAGAAGGTTCCTTTTTCATGTACATGTGGATGCCTTAGGTATAACATTAGGAGTGGGTTTACCACAACCATGGGGTACCATCAACCATCCAATATCATTCACAATTCATAAACTAAAAAAGGTGGAAGAAAAATTTTTATCCATAGAAAGAGAAGAATTGGTAATGATGTACGCTCTAAAAATTATCATCATTATCTATTAGATATTTCATTTGTATTTTATACATACCATGAGACATTGAAGTACCTAATAAATAGAATAGCTATAAAAGAGTGGATATGTTGTTGGTTGATATTAATTCAAGAATTTGAGTTCATTATATCAATAAAACAAGGGAAGATAAATTATTGTCTTGATTACTTATCGAGTATTGCAAATGGTGAAGATAAAGGGTTGATAGAATATGATTTTCTAGGAGCACATTTATTTGGAGTAGAGGCATTCTCTAAGGAAATAGAAACCTTAACACAATTCTTGGATATAGAGGAATTCCTAGAAGGATACTCTAAAAATGATAAAATGTGGTTATCAATTCATGCATTCCCATTCACATTGATAGAAGATACATTATATAAAAATGGAGAGATTAAGTACTAAGGTGTGTAATAATCTAACATGAGATAGAGTGTACCTTAAGAGAAACACATGAAGGGATAATAGGAGGACACAATTGTAGAGATGGAATACTAAGAAAAGTGTTTATTGTGGGTCTATGATGACATACACTCTTTAAAGATGCACACAAGAATACACAGATTTGTAATCTTTGCTAGTGAGTTGGAAAAGCAAATGCAAGAGACATTATTCCCTTAAGGCCAATGTTGGTGATGGCCCCATTTGAATAATGGTTGATATAATTTTTCAAGCCAATTAAGCCCGTGACCTACCTTTCACAGTCGAGGTTTATCATAATTGGGATAGATTATCTAACATGTTTGATATAGGCCATTCTTACTAAGGATTACACCATAAATACAGTGACCAATTTTATATATGAGAATATCATCACACGGTTTGGATGTCCATTTAGTTTAAGATACAATCAAGGAAAAATATCCTAAATGAGATGATAAAAAGAAATTTTAAAGCATTTCCTAGAATAAGTCATAACAAGATCATGTTGTATCATACAAAGGAAAACAAAGCATTTGAGGAATTTATTAAGGTGTTAGAAAAGGTTGTCACTATGATTTTTGATTTAGATAAATCTAATTGGTACTTGAAGATCCCTGCAACGTTATGTACATACCACCCAACTTAAAAATATTAAGTATTTTCCATTCCAATTGGTATAAAACTTAGAGATCATGGTTCTTATGGAGTTTATTACTCCTAGTTCGTGAATGGTTGTAACATTATGCATTAACGAGGATAAGTCCATACATGAGCGATTAATTAATTTTGAGAATCTTGATGAAAAGATGTTCAAAACCACATATAATAAGATGAAAGAGAAACAAACATAGAAGACATGACATGATATCCACTACAAGAATAATTTTTCCAAAAAGGATATATGCTATTTTTTAAGATAAGGGTAAAGGGGAATTTTATGATAGGGACCCTACAATGGAACAACTAAATTAATGGGTTTGAACACCCAAATTTTATAGTAAGAATAATACAGAAAACATGAAACAAAACAAATCTACTGCCAAAAAATGTAGCAGTAAAACAACAGATCCGCAACAAGACTGCAATAGAAAAGAAGCGCAACTGCAATAATCAATCAACAGAGCACACATTAGATCCTCCCCTATAAAGTTTTAAAGGCACTTATAGTTATAGGAGGTGATCTCCTCCCCAGGTTATGGATTCTTCTTTTCTAACCACCCGTGTCGACATCTCCTCCTTTAGAGTTTCTCTAAAGAAATCCCCATTCAAAACCGATATTTTTATATGATTTTTGAAGTAGGGACCTTCCCAAAAGTTCAAAAATTTCATCCATTTGTCTCTATTTTTAGAGGAAACGAGAGTATAACCAATATAAAATGGTTCTTCCACTGCTATATCATATTTATCCCTAAAGACTTCCTTCTTAATATAATTCTAAGGCCCTGGTTCCTTCTCCTAGAGATGTGCAATTTTTTCACAATCCTCCTCATCATCTAGATGATGAGTGTTATATTTTTTCTCCTCTAGATCTGTAGCTTGGACCACATCAACTTGGTCCTCTTCATTTCGATCTTATTCTTCCTCAACCTCTTCTTCTTCTTCTTCTTGATTTTTAGGTTCTTTTTTCTCCTCTTCATCTGATGCTAACACCTGACAGGGGGCATCATCCTTCTGGTATTCTTCTTCTGAAATATTTTCTATTTGGATTTTTTCCTAGTCTTCTTCTTTATATTCTACTTCTTATGCTTCTAAAACTTCCACTTTGTTCTCTAGAATATCCCATTCTTCCCTTGCATCTATATCCTTTACAGGTGTCCCTAAAATTTCCCCTTCCTCCTTAGGTAGTTCCCCTTCTTCCCTTGCTTCACCCTTTTTTATCTTGACTTGTATTTGAGGATCATCATTTTCTTTCAAAACCATCATTTCTTTTTTTAAGCAATATTAACTAGATCATATCTCATCTATGTTGTGTTTTTCCTCCATATTTTTCCTTCTTTTCTTTCTTCCATGCCCAATTTCCTTTTGTTGTTTGGAAAAAGCCAAGAGGAGTGGCCTAATTTGGAGCACATCTTGCATTTGAGCTTGGTTTGTTCATACACTATAGATTGAGTCCAAGTACCTAGTTTTTAATGCAGCAAGATAAAGTTAGGAATAGTTGTATTGATAAAATCATTCAAACAAAACCTAGCATGTGTGAGTCTAGTTCGTGCTTTAGCGTCTCCATAAAATGCAATAAGTGACCCAAAAGACTTGGTAATCGCTATCAATATATTTTCATCCCAAAACTCCAAATGCAGTCCAAGAAAACTAATACGTAAAGGCATAACCCTAATATTTACTTTTTCTAGATTAAAAGATGGAGTCCATTTCATAATAAATAAACCCATATTTCCCAGAAACCAGGCACCATCAACCAAAGCATGCAAAAATATTCTCACAAGATTGGGGCATCCTTGCACTAGTTTTTGTCTCGTAATATATGCTTACATAAAACTCAACAAAAAGGGGCAAATTTAAACATTACTTTTTCAACCCTAGGTGACCCAACACACATCAATTAAACCATCACTACCTATCGTTATTATCTCTATCATGAGTAACATGTAATTTACCATAATAAATAACATTTACATGTGTAAAACCCATTTACCCTCCCCTAACCACTAAAAAAAACCCAAACCTATTTTACAAAACTTATCCCAACCCCTTAACCTCTTACAATCCGAATCCCCAATCTCCCAACTTTTCCCAACAACCTAATATCTCAGATGGCAAGTGGTTTTAACAATTTGAAATTCTTCCTTTTGTTTGTTTTAACATCTATAGAAAAATCGATGGCGATCGTTACAGATGTTGTCAATTCTATTTAGCCAACCTTTGTCTCCTTTCTCCAGTTAGTCAGAATCTATGCGTGAGGATGAATTTCTGCCCCTGTAAACAACATCACCACATTCTAAGCTATCAACACACTGTTACCTAAGCTATCAAGACCCCCAAGAACTCTATTAGATCATCGTTCAATAACTCTATCATCTCCAAACAATTATAAAGGTTAGTACTCCTTGTTTCATCATTTTATCATCTCATTTTACATTAGTTATAATCTATCTATCAAAAAAAATAAAAAAATAGATCACTCCCTCGAAGGATGGCTATCCATGTCATTATAAAAGGATTCCCGCATTGATCAAAATTTATATCAAAATCAAAAATCAAAAAATAATCCTAGGAAAGCTTTCCACATCGATCAAATTTCCCATCAAAAGAAAATTTCTTGCATTGATCAGTTTGCATTAAGAAAAAATAGTTGGGGCATGAACCTACAAATACATCAAAAGGAAAACCCAATCTCTTGTACAAACTACATATGCCAACCCTTCCCATGTTCTAGGAAGTTATACAAACTCACTTCCGTCTGTATCCAAGGTCATACATGTGAATAACTATTATTATTTATGTGTTAACATTTATTACAAGGCCTCAAGTGCATTATAATCATCATACATTTTACCATCATATTACATATGCATCAAATCCAGTATATAAAACAAACAATCCATGTTTTATACTTGGCCATAATTGAAACACATTTTGAATTATATATCAATATCACCACATTTAAATCTCACTACATCAACATATCAAATATCTAACATTTTTGCATCTAATATCATAATCAAATACATCCCGACATTTCAACAACTCATCTCAAAATTCATAAAAAATATCTAATAACCCATATACATTAACAAGACCAAATTGACAAATCATATAATTACTCATCTAAAGTCATAATCTAAAAAAACATCATCAACACAATGCATTTACATAACACAAAAATAACTCAATCAACACATGAATCCCAAAAAATTGTATATATATATATATATATATATATATATATATATATATATATATATACAATATCTATAAAAATGCCTCCAAAATGTTCATAGAAAAGATCATTTGTATCTGAATCATATACAAAATACACATATCATGTGGTAAAATCAAAATAAGACACTTGGTCTCCAACTTGGTGTCCCACTACTTCCTTAGAAGTCACACTTCTATAGGACGAGAACCCATTAGTTTCCCTATCATTTGAATCCTGGTTGCATAAGCCCACCCTTGTGGCAACATCTATTTGGATCACCTAGACCATTTCAATCACACAAAAATTGAAAGACTTTACAACTTTCCTTCCAAAACATAATCAAGCCTATGCATGGTCATATAGTGACATGTTGGGTATTGACCCTAACATTGTCATTCACAACATCGTCACTTTTCGTAACACTAAGCTTGTAAAAAAAACTAGACAGGATACACCCTCTTGTAGCCCTCCTTATCAAATAAGAATTACAACGTCTTCTTTCTGTTAACTTCATATTGAACATTTATTATCCACAATGGGTCTCTAACAGCATACCCATAACCAAAGCCTCTAAAAAGTTACGTATCTGCATAGAATTTTGAGATCTCAATCTCGCCTTTCCTAAAGATGATTTCCCACTCCCTAACATTGATTAGTTGGTCGATCTGACTGCTGGCCACGTAATGTTATCTCTTATGGATGGCTTCTCTAGGTATAATAAAAGCCTTATTGCAATAGGAGACCAACATAAAACGTCCTTCATCACTTCTTGGGGGACTTTATTCTATCGTGTCATGCCCTTTAGACTTAAAAATTCATCATTCACATATCAACGCGTAATGACATACATCTTCCATGATCTTATTCATAAAACTATGTAAGACTACATTGACAAACTCGCAAGAAAATATAAGAAACACAGTAATCACCTTACCATTCTTGACATCATCTTTACTCACCTCATACAATACTTCCTCCACCTTAACCTGGCCAAGTGTGTGTTTGGTGTCCATAGTGGAAACCTTTTAGGGTGCATTGTTTCTATTAGGGGCATTGAAGTTGACCTGACTAAATTCAAATCCATTTTCGAGATGCCTCCTTTAAATTTCAAAAAACTTTATATTCTTTAAGGTTGACTCCAGTTAGTTTGTCATTTCATCTCACAAATTTTGGACCGTTTCCAACCTTTCCATCATCTTCTTCAAAAGAATTTCAATTTCAAATGGGATCACAAGTGTCAAAAGGCCTTTGTATAACTCAAACGATATCTCGTATCGCCACATGTGCTCACACCTCCACGTCAGGGGGATCTATTTTATCTATATATATCCACTACTGACCATGCCCTGGGTGCTATGTTATCTCATCAACACAAAGAGGGTAGAGACCAGATGGTCTATTATATAATCCATACACTTCATGACTATGAAAACCATTAAATTGAAGTAAAAAAGTTATGTTATGCCTTGTACATCCAAACTTCACCATCATCTACTTAATCATAAAACATATGTTGTCACCAGATTCAATTCTCTCAAATCCATGCATTCTAAACCATATCACAATGACTGTATAACTTGGTGGATCATGCTCATGACCAATTTTGATCTAAAATTCATATCAAAAAATACATTAAGGGGCAAGCCATCACCGAAAAACTCATAAAAGCTCCCCTCCCAATAATCAATTACCACACGAACAATTTCTTGATGAATCCATCAACACCATCAACCAATAATACACCCTTATCAAAATAGCACTCTTATTTGATGGATCTAAGAGTCAACAAGGGGGAGGTTCTGGTATCATCATCATACCTCCCTGGGGACTACCATCCTTCTTTCCTTCAAAATAAACTTCAAATTCACTAACAACACAGAAGAATATGGAGCTCTCATCATGGGTCTCTAAACTGCTACCATGTTTGGTATTCAAATCCTATACATCTATGGAGACTCTCAACTCGTCTTCAATCAAATCAAAGGAATTTTTCAATACAAGAATGAAACTCTACAAAAATATAAGACCATTGTTGAATTCCTCTTGGAATCCTTTGATCGATAGACCATCCAAATAGTTCCACGATCTTCTAATAAATTCACGGACACCATGGCTTCTCTAGCATCACTCATCCCATTATCAACTAATGATTCTAAGTTTCTCATTTTTGTGCACAGACTTGATCAACTATATCATAGCAATGAACTCCCCTCCATTAGTCTCATTGAAGACAATCCAACATATTTCTAGTACACTCAAATCTACGACTATATATCACAATAAAAAAGACCATCTAACTTGTCCAAAAATGCTAAATGGTATTTTCTTCAGTGCACTGACCGATACGTCAGCATAAGTGGTGTTTTATACAAATGGGAGTTTTATGGCATGTTACTACATTGTATCAAGTCTCTTGAGTCTACTAAAGCTATACGGGAAATCCACGACAACATATGTGGTGGACACTTCAGTGGTATGGTTTTTTCTAAACTTGTCCTATGGATGGGATATTACTGGCCCACCCTAAAAAATCAATATTGTTATGCATACATAAAAAAATGTGTTAAATGTCAACAAAATTCTAAATTAATTCACATCTCGAGTCAGACCCTACAACCTGCTCAGGATCTATGGCCCGTCTCACAATGGGGACTTGACCTCATTAGCATTATCAATCCTCATTCATAATAACACCATCATTATATCATCACATCTACTGAATATTTTAGTAAATGGGTGGAGGCTATTCCCTTGGTTTCTACTAAAGTAAATAAAAATGTCAACTTCATCTATCAACATATCATATGTCACTTTGGCATCCATCACAAAATCATGAAAAATAATGGAAAATCTTTCAAAAACAAGTGAAGAAACTTTGTGAGACTTTCAACATCAAACTAATATTTTCTTCACCCTATTATCCAAAAGAAAAAAATTCAAGCAGAGAGATTCTAACAAAAATGTTGAAAAAAAAATCCTCATGAAAACCATCGACCAAGCAAGCAGGAATTGGAATATCCAAATATCATTTGTTCTATGGGCTTATCCAACTATCACCCATACTCTTACAGGTGCTACACCCTTTTCTTAATCTATGAATTTGAGGTGGTTCTTACCCCTTGAATTTCAAATCCCATCACTTTGTGTATGTCCCTCAGATATTTTATCTCTGATGAGGATTATCGTCAAGAACATTATAACACAACTTGAATTGTTAGATTGAACGTGATTCCTAATAGCCCTCAAACATCGTAATATATATCAATAACACATCAAACAAGAATATAACAAATATGTTAAAGAGCATGTGAATTCAAAATTGGTGATATTTTCCTCAAAGAGAATCAAAATTTCACTACCTCTGGAAAGGACTAAACAGTGGAAAGTTTTCTTCCCCTAATTAGATCATTCCATATGTCATCACTCACAAGTATGGGTCAAGATCCTCTGCAAGATCAGCCTACCCTCCATGGTAGACCTAAAAAGGAACCTTTGAATGCCTTGCACTTGCAGCTTTTATACTATTAACATATCTACTATCATGATATTAGTCACATTGAAGATCTCATTCCATATCCAACCAATCATTTTACCATTGTAATGATTTGGAAGCATGTGGTCTACCATCAATACCTTGTAAGGTAATACATGGGCAAAAAGTGCACAAGCCACGAGCATACACATTCATTGCATGTTTCACATGGAAAATTTCCTCATGCAGTAGGAACACCCGTGAGTGTCCATGTAAATCTTCACATCTCCCCTTTTGTCTGGTAACTTACATAACATGATATGGGACGCAACATGTGTGGTTTATACAACTGCGTTTTTTTTCCATCCTCAACTAGTTACTACGAAGGCATGCCCTCAACATCATAAGTAATGATTCAAGAATATGGATGGATCCCCTATTATCAAAATATAGACTGATCCCTTGAGGGAGCAACTATTTATCGCTATTAATGAACCACCTCATAGTATCAATGGATGGATCTCTGTCAGGTGAAAAAATATAGTACCACATCCTTCACCCTAAGACTATCGATTAAAAATGAGGATATTGTACATCACTCCCTCCAAAGTAATGGCATCATCTCATGTCAGTAGGGAACCAAGGATGTCTGCGTTGATCAACCTTCATATCCCAATCAAAAATAAAAAGCTCAATCCTAAGAAAGCTTCCCACATCTATCAAATTTCCCATCAAAAGAAAACTTATTGCATTGATCGGTTGTATTACGAAAAAAATGGTTAGTGGCATGAGTCCTCCTAATCCATCAATAGGAGAACCTACATGATCCCACTACTAAACTCAGTCACATGCCAACCCAAATCCATCTTCAAGGACAGTTATACAAACTCACTTCTAACTGTATCCAAGGTCCTACATGTGACTAATTAGTGTCCCTTATGCCTGTTAATATTTGTTACAAGGCATCAAGTTCCTTGTCATCATCATAAATTTTACCATCATATTAGTTATGCATCAAATCTGGTATGACGAAAATCAAACAATCCATGTTATCATTTTGATCGCATAATTGAGTGAAATTTTGACTTGCATATCAATATCACCATCGTTGGTAGACCTCACCCAGATCACCATTTCAAATATCGTAAGATCGGTGCATCTAATATGAGTGTTCATTTCCATCGCGAAATTTCAAAAAAGTCTCAAAATTCATAAAAACATCTGATAACCCATATACAATAACACATACCAAACTGACAAATCAAATACACAAATGGGGTCTGGTTGTATCACTTACTTTGGACACCTCTAGATGGTAAATGGTAGATGGTACCTCTTGTGCCTATCTCTCTACTAGGCCATCAGATCATCTAAAAACATCTCATCAACACCATGCATATATATAATACCAAAATAACACAATCAACACATGAATCCCAAAACATCATATATATATATATATATATATATATAATGTCCATAAAAATGCCTTCAAAAGACTCATATACAAGGTCATATGTATCTGAATCATATACAAAATACACATATCTTGTGGTAAAATCAAAAATCAGACAATCGGTCTCCACCTTGGCCTCCCACTGCTTCCTTAGAAGTCACACATTTCTAGGCCAAGAACCCATTGGTTCCCCTTTCATTTGAATTTCGGTCACATAAGCCCACCCTTGTGGCAACATCAATTTGGGTCACCTAGATCATTTCAATCACACAAAAACTTTATCAAAAGCTTCAAGCCTTTCCTTTAATGCTCAACACTTTTTCAAAACTTTATTTTTGACCATATATCAAGACTCGAACATCTCGCGGATGTTGTCATTGACCCTTTTGTCCCATGGCTCAACACATCCCCATGAGAGCAATCACATTGGATCCTCTCCATGTAGCAGTATTCCCAAAGCACGAATCTGTAGGTGGTCCATGTTATGTGTCCCCTACCAAGTGTTTCCAAGATTGCTACCATCTCTACAAACCCCCCCAACATGGTCATTACCGACTACAATAAAATCCTAGAGCATCTTAAAGTAAACCCTATCCAAACAATCCAACTCTCTTTAATCCAATGACCAAAAAAGTCATTCATTGGCTTGGGGGGGGAACAATATCACATTATCCTTATCACAAGACCGAGGCATCCTTGTACTATTTTTTGTGTCGCAATTTGTTCGTACAGACAACTCAAAAAAAGGCGCAACTGTATACATTGTTTTTTCACCCCTAGGTGACCTGACACACATCAATTAAATTATCATTACCTATCATTATTATCTCTATCCTAAGTAGCATGTAATTTACCATCGTAAATCCTATTTACCTGCGTAAAACCCATTTACCCTCCACTAACCACTCAAAACAACCCAAACCTATTTTATCATACTTATCCCAACCCCTTAACCTCTTACAACCCGAATCTCCAACCTCCCATCCTTTCCCAACAACCTAATATCTCGGATGGAAAGTGGTTTTAACCATAATTCATTCTTCCTTTTGTTGGTTTTAACCTATGCAGTAAGATTGTCGACGATCTGCAATTGACCTCAATCTTTACTGACACCGTCAATTTTATTTAGCTAACCTTTGTCCCCCTTCTCTAGTTAGTCTAAATATGTGTGTGAGGATGAATTGATGCCCCTGTAAACAACATCACCGCATTCAAAGCTATCAACATACTGTTTCCCAAGCTATCAGGACCCCCAAGAACTCTATCGGCTCATCGGTCAACAACTCTATCATCTCCAAACAATTATCATGGTTAGTACTCCCTTTTTCATTATTTTATGAACTCATTTTACATTAGTTATAATCTACAATCTGTCATTAGTATCATCCTGCATAGTATTTTCAAATTCTTCCTCTCCTTCAATCATCTAAACCACCTATAGAATATTAGTGTTTTCCACAAGGATTGTCGTCGACCCCAGATCGTTGTCGATCGGTCCTTTAGACATTACTTATCTCATTTAGCCTCTTAAACACTTTGAAAACCTCGTTTTTAGAGTTTTAGATGTTCCCAAATGCCTTCTAGTTTATCTTACTGTTGTCGAATGTGTCAGTCATTTATCAGTGTCTATTTTATCAACCTTGTTGTCAAGGCAATATGTTTTCTACCTGATCGTCGTCGATCAACATTCACAACCCTCTTAAAATCTTCAAAAACCTCGTTTTCATAATTTTAGATGTTCCCAAATTCCTTCTAGTTTACGTTACTATTGTCAAATTTTTCTGTCATTTATCAGTGTCTATTTTATAAACCTTTTTGTCAAGGCAAGATGTTTTCTACTTGATCGTCGTCGATCAACATTTTGTAACCCTCTTTTATCATTAGATTTACAAATACATCTGAATATATTTTTTTTGGACTTCATAACTTCTAGACTCCTTCTAATATGTTGTACAATCAATCCCCAGTCTCTGGAATTTATAACTATTTTTCTATCAATTATTTTATCAAAATAATCATTCTGTCTCAGATCATCGTTGATCCCTGTGTTTTCTTATCATTTCTAGCAACATCGTATTTGCATCATTCTAATTTTGATCTAACATGTTATTTGCAAGATGTATGTTCTGTAGATGACTATTCCATGTATGTCACATCCTATCACTAACATATACGATCTCACAATCGCCCAGTAGTCGTTTGTGTGGGAACAATTTGATATCCTTCACGAAGTCCCCGTGTGTGCCATTGATTTTACAACAAACATTGAAGACATCGAGGAACAGGTCGAGATCATCCAAGAAGAGCGTGAAACCACCGAAGAATTCTGGTACAACAACTTTGAGAAATTTGAGTTTTTCACTGCCCTATCCTGGGCCACTTACGAAGCTGGACAAGGTCTCACTATCCCTCTTGAGTTTTAAATTATCTATTGTCATTATCTATCTCATCATTGTCAAATAAACTTAATTGTGATAACGAGTTGACACCCTTAAAGGAAATCCCTTTAGATTCCCGGGATCGACCATTGCCGAGCAAGTTGTTATCGTAATTATCTAATATCTCTTTGTTTAGTTGTCCTTGCTTATAGGTCTTCTTACTCGGTGAAAGGAGGAGACTCTTTCATTGCTTGAGCATCCCATCATCCCGACATTGCAAATTTCGGCGCGTGTATCAGTAAACCCTGCCCATTTGAGTTTTTGGTATTTTCTACATTGATAGCACTAACCAAAAACCAACTTAAACACTTTCATATAAGGGAATAAAGGTGCGGTCTTATTGGAAAATGCAATGGTTGATCAAGCACCAATTAGATTTTTCAATTAATACTTTAGTAAAGGAATGGGATGGACTTGAAGCTCTAATTGAGAGAGATAAAAATTACATCCTTGACTTAGTTTTAGTCAATTATTTGAAGTAATGACAATACTAGGTCATATCCTATTACTTAGAAAGTCTTGTATTTTGCAAGTGCAATGACGAATCCTTATCGTTGTGAGTAGTCTCAATATGCAAGAGTCGTAGAATGATGAGTTGATTTATACATATCTGTCAATGTGTAGTAACTTCCATTAGTAAAATGGGACTATTACCATGATCAATGATGATAAATTTTCAATTATGATTGCACAAATGGATATGGAAGATATTGTACTTTACAGGGGCATTGATAGATATGTGCCATTGCAATCAATCTTTAATTGTATGGAAAAAGACTGAGAATGATGAGTTGATTTATTATAAGTACCAATCAATATACAATCAATTCCGTCAATATATTGGGGTTGTTTGCAAGGTCACTGATGCAATATTTTCAATCACAACTACACCGACGGATATGGAAATTCTTGTACTTTGTAGGTGCACTGATAGATTTTTTTGTCGCGACTATTCTTCAATTGTGTGTTGCAATCATATAATGATGAATTGATTTATAATTACATGGAAATGTGAGGGCACTTTCATCAAGTATATTGGGGTCATTAGCAAGGTTGGCGATGCAAGAATCTCAATTACGGTTGTCTAGACAGATATGGAAAATGTTATAATTCGTGGGTGCACAAGTAGGTCTTTGCCACGACAATTAGTATTTAGTTATGTAGAGTCGTCAAAAAATGATTATTTGCTTTTTAAGTACAATCTAATAAATTTGGTCTAGATTATTAGAAATAATCTAACACAATATCATAAAAACACAGAATATAAAATTCATTCGGGACAATTTATTTATTGATAGAGAGTTACATATATAGATCAATTAACCCCAACAATGGTGGAGTCAAACATGATCTTCAATCCCTCATATATCTCTCTACGAATCTCTCAAACTCATCCCTAAGATATCTCTAGCTAATCTCTAGGATATCTGTCACACTAAAATAGCTACGTGAGTTGTTCTCACAACTCACCAATAATAAAACTATTACAACTATATTATTAATATGAGTTCTATAAACTCGTTATTAATAATATTACAGTTTATTTAATAATGTTACACAATATTTTGGTAACACAATCAATGTGGAATCACTTCCATCAGTAGATAGGGATTGTCAACCTTGTTATTGTTGTAGGATTCTCAATTACAATTACACAAATGGGTATGGAAAATCTGTTACTAAATAGATGCATGGATAGATATTTTCCATGACGATTAGTCTTTAGTTATATGTAGGAGTCACAGAATGGCTATGCGGTGTTTATTTCTCGCAAATGTGTGTGGATTTGCATCAAATAAGACATGCGTTGAAGGGGTGTTTATTTCTCGCTAATGTGTGTGGATTTGCATCAAATAAGACATGCGTTGAAGGGGTGTTTATTTCTCGCGAATGTGTGTAGATTTGCATCGAATAAGACATGCGTTGAAGGGGTATTTATTTCTCGCGAAAGTGTGTGGATTTGCATCAAATGAGACATTTGTTGAAAACCCCTTTTTATCAATCATGACTACTTTAAAAATTATTTATTTACGCAATCATGCCTAAATTTATTTAACTATTCAATTATATAATGTTTAATTAGTAATATGGTGTCTACGCAACCCTAGCCCTCCCTCATGATAACAAGTTAACGTTTTTACTCACACATTCTCTATTTCTTTTTCTGAAATTGTTGAATGCTCTACAGGGCGCAAACAAAAGCGATAAAATAATTGAAGTAGCACATGCATAAAGCGCTAGAAGGAGGGCTTGAACCTCCGACCTTGTGGTTAACAGCCACACGCTCTAGCCAACTGAGCTATTCCAGCACTCCGCCGTAGAAGAGTTACATATTATTTTACTAACTAAATGTCTTTTTCTAAATTCAAAGGGAAGGAGGAAATTTCGCTTCCAAAAATTCAAACACGTTACCTTTCGTTCCGTTGCCGGGATTTGAACCCGGGTCGTCTGGGTGAAAGCCAGATATCCTAACCGGACTAGACGACAACGGAGATGCCTGTTTGCAGTTTTTTTCTATTGATTCACAAGTTTTTAGCGGTTTGAGAAAATACATCTCAAAGCGTTGAGGGGAAGTGAGTTTGGGCTTAGTTTAACGCCCACTGCACACAAAATCCGCCGATTCAACTATTTTAATAACTTGTGCAAAACTGAAGAAACGTATGAGAAGAAAAATTATTTAATCACTTTTCCGATGCTACTCCCTTGTGTGAGTAAGCATTTTATATTGCTACAATATGTATTTTTACAATTCCAATAGATTTCAATTTTGAGAATTTATTGACTATTAACTTCATTATTTTTAATTAAAATATTCTTTCTAAGTGATATATATGTAGTTGTCTTTATGTGTTAGGGTCGAAGAAATATTCTCACGGAAAATAAATCGAGTTCCAAGCTCCATTATATGCCCAAGTTATTACGATGTTTTGATTGATTTCTCAAAGTAAAAACATAAACTTTTCAAGTGATCATTAAATTCAAGGCTAAAAATTACCTTGTGACAATCAAATGGGACGTCAAATTTATCGTCATAATTAATTATTTATGCACGGAAATTACGACCCCTATCCGAATATCTAACAACATAGAAATATTAATTACAATATATAATTCTACATTTCAAAAAGTTGAGTTGTTTGGGATCATATTTCAAACTTACAACCAAAGCCTCAAATTAATTTTAATTTTATAAGTTTGCAACTTAAAAGGGCGCGTTATAGAACAAATGCCTACCTATGACAAACAACTAGTGAAGGAATTACTCAAGTATTCCTAACACAACTAATAATTGCACTCCCTTTGTTCCATTATGAAAGCTTTCGTTACATAGCAAAATACATGTAGAGTATAAAATATTCCATATCTTAATAATAAATGAGAGTCACAACATATGTAATCAAAATCGCATGCACCAAAAGATTCACCAAACAAGAAATAGGGTTATAAGACTTATTGCCAAATGGTTTTAAAGTTTCGTCGATCTAGTCTAAAACATTTTTTACTCTCGAATAAGACAGGAACAAATGCTTTAGATATCCAAGTTAGGAGCTTGCGAGATATTTTTCCAAGGTTTTGAATTTGTTCCACCATAAAAAAAACCTTAGTACAAAACATGCAAGATTTGAGTTTTTTGTTTGTCTACACAATAATATGTCGATTATTGTTTGTATTACTATTTGATCCCATAAATTAATGGCTAACTAGATATTGCACATATTTAATATTACACATGGAGTCATGTTTTTCATACAAGCCTGCTTGGTAGCCCATGTGGGGTTGATATTCACATGATGATGTGCCAAATCTCCATTTTTAGCCCCTCTACCAAAACTAGGGGAAGATAGATGTACTTCATGTAACAACTTGTTTGGGATCAATGTTTGTAGTTCACAAACACATTAATATTTGACAACATAAACTAGCCTCTACTTTATGTCCAAATCTTGCCTTAGAATCTAGTTTCTAGTCCAATAGAGAATAGAATTCCCTTAGTTTGCTTGGTAGCCCATGTGGGGTTGATATTCACATGATGATGTGCCAAATATCCATTTTTAGCCCCTCTACCAAAACTAGGGGAAGATAGATGTACTTTATGTAACAAATTGTTTGGGATCAATGTTTGTAGTTCACAAACACATTAATATTTGACAACATAAACTAGCCTCTACTTTACGTCCAAATCTTGCCTTAGAATCTAGCTTCTAGTCCAATAGAGAATAAACTATTCGACCTAGACCTAGATGATGAACATGTCAAATGAAGTTTGCCTCATGTAAGGTTGAGTTGGTATATAGATTTTCTACATTGTAGTCTCATAATGTGTTGGCATATTAATGTGCAAGGATAAACAAGATAGAAATGAGACATACGAATACACTAAGTGGAAATAAAAAGGTTGTTTTATCTTAGAAAGGGTGCATTTCCTAAATCATCAGTGTCAAAGAGTAAATTTCTAAATTTGAGTGTCTACATTCCCACCCCCTTTAAGTATGAAATGAAAATTATATGCTTACAGGAAAAGATACCCGAGTGTATATACACACTTCGTCTTCACGTAGAGATTTTTTATAGAGTCTTGTTGTGTTGATATTGGCATGTTCCAAAATGAAACCTGCAACACAAAGTGTAGACAATGTCCATAGCAAAGAATTGATCTTTAACTCAAATGTAAAATGTAACATGAAAGATTTCCATTTACATAAAAAATGAAATGAAGAGATGTAAATACCGAAGGAATAAGCATGTTTGTTTTGTGAAGGGAGAATATCTCATGCTTTACTTGTACTTGATGATTTGCATTAACGAATTATTCGAAGGATCGAGAGTGATCAATTTCCAATTGTATCGAGGATAACCTGATTTTTAGGTGCATATAACCTAACACAGAGACAAAGGAGAATGAAGTACCAAATCACCCCGTGAAGGAAGAAGACCATGCATCAAGTTCATTTAGCAATTTTGATATCTTCCCCTTTAAATGTAAGATTAGTGATGCAAGATTCTCAATTATGATTTCACAAATGGATATGGAAGATATTGTACTTCGTGGGTACATTGATAGATACACGTCACTGAAATCAATATCTAATTATATGCAAAAGTATGAGAATGATGCATTTATTTATTACAAGTACTAGTCAATATGGAATCACTTCCATCAATATATTTGAATGTCTACAAGGTCACTAATGTAAGATTCTCAATCACAAATACATTGTTGGATATGAAAATTATTGTACTTTCTAGGTGCACTAATAAATCTTTGTTTTCATGACTATTCTTAAATTTTGTGCACGAATAATATAATGAAAAACTCATTTATAAGTACATGGAAATGTGTAATCACTTTCATCGATATGTTGGGATTATTAGTGTAGACACCTAAATCTGGCTACGTAATTTCAATACTAAAAATTCACTATTTATCCTCTTTCCCATCATTTCATTATAATTAGTGATTTCCCACTAATTAGCTAGCATTCTTCTTCATTTTAATCAATTAACAACATTTCATTAATCAACCAATTTTCCCTTCATCTTGGATGCCAATTAATGATGTTTCGTTAGTTATAATCCTCTTTTAATTAATTAATTAACTATTATTAGTTAATTAAGCCTTTTAACATTGATGGGGTCTGGGTGGATTGGTTAAGATGGATGGTTGTATTTGGCTCCACCTAGGTTCAAATCCTACTTAGGCACGATCCCCATTTAGGGTGGTAATGTCTGGGGTGACGCAGTTGGTAGACAAATTTAACAGAGGTGGATTCTGGTTCGAAAGTGCCTGTGTTAGAAGTGTGTTCATGTGTGGTGGATCTGGTTCGCTAACTGTTGAACTTAAATTATATATCTTGGCTGAATGTACTCCGGTTCATATCTCTAGTTAAAAGAGTTCATCAATCTACAAAAATTAAGCCTTTTAACCTTCTATTTAATTAATAAACCTTCTTATTGGTTAAATCCCCCTTTCAGACCCTTCAAATCCTACTAATGTCCTTCTAAATCATCTCGAAATGGCTTCTTAATCTTATCTTCGTCTATTAATTAATCTTAGTTGATTAATTAAAACATCTTCAACTCCCATGAGTTGTTAATCCCTTATTAATCTCTTTTAATCATGCTTATCCATTTCTAATTCTACTTTATATTTATTCCACATTCACTAGGTTGCAAGTGTCTCCCAAAATGGAGATATGTATAAACAACCTAATACCTTCCTTATAATCTTACATCATTTACACTATTCATACCAATTTTACTATATGCATATGATAAGAGAAATTCAAATTTTAAAATCTTATTGATCAAGCGTCCCCTTCTATCCTCTACTTGCAAAGAGTAGTAAGAGAAGAAACATACATGGAAATCAAGCCATATTGGTGATATCTCTTCCTCTTCCATGCATAACTTCCTTTGATCACACGTAGTCACGTTCAACTCAATAAAAGGAATACCTTTAATCTAAAAGCCCATCAAAAACATCAAAAGATGGCTTAGCATTTCATGTTAATTATATGCATTAGTTAGTTTTTCCTTTTCTATGGCTTTATCATGATGCTTTGTTAGATTAGCTTTTCTATTGAGACTAATTGGTGTTAGTTTTTATTGATTAACTAGCTTGGTTTAATCACATGCATAAATATGGCACGCTCGGTGGGACACCCCTTTGTCTCACAGACATTTCTTGAGTTTTTGTAGTTAAGTTTCATTTTTTGCAAACTAACCTCTTTTAGCACATGTTGAAATAACTTGTATTTCTTACCTTGTTTTGTTGAGTTTGCATGTGTTAATTTTTCCTTATAGGTGTGAAGGAGATAAGTGTTGTCAAAATTGAAGCTTATTAGCAAACATTTGAGCTTTTTGACTCTTTTGGGTCGTTTTTACGCTTTTTTGAAGTCACACATGCTCCATGTGCTAGAGTTAATTCTATATGCACTTGCATTTTTATTTGTACACTAGTGTTGTTGTATGTGCGCCAACATTAATTTCATATGCATCTGCGTTGATGTATGTGTGCTAGTGTTGATGATTTTGCACTACCATTCTCAAGATTTGTGCTAGTATTGCTTTTATTTTTTCCTTTTTCTGCGCAGATGACATTCATGTGTTTGCGTCAATGTTCATGCATTTACGTTGCTCTATATGTGTTTGTGTCAGTGTTCATGCTTTTAAGTTTCTCTTTATGCATTTGCGACAATGTTCATGTGTTTACGTTACTCTCTTTATGTATGCATTAGTATCTATGTTTCACTGTCTGGCTATGTGCGCTAGCATTTGTTATACACACTAGTGTCAAAACACAGTTGTGCTAGCGTTCTTTGTGTTTTTGGCTCGAATTTCAAAAAATCCATAATATGATTTTTGTGTCCCCTACTGTTTGTACAAGTTTTCTAACTTTTGATTTGCAGGTTTTACTTTAAAAATTATTTTCTAACCATTTAAAAGCTTTGTTAAATGTTGGTTTACATTTTGCTTAAGTTAGATCAAAGATTGTGTATGCTCTTCTCTTATGCGTTTTGGTGATCTTTGGAATCAAAAGTAACTTTGGTCTTATTTTCTAACATTTTGCTTCATTTGGAAACTTCATCATTTAAAATTTGTTAAAGGAAATCAAAAAATTTAATGCACTTAGTTATCATTGGTTAATGTTTTCCCATTTCTAATTAGTTATATCAATTGTCACGTATGCTCTTCTCTTACGCTTTCAAGTGATCTCAAGAATTAGAAATGACCTTGATCCTCTTTTAAACATTGTGCTTTAGATGGAAAACTACTAATATTTTGAGTGCAGGACCTTTTGCTTGCCAAAGAATCAATTAGAAACAAATACTAACGACATTATATACAAGTTTCCAATGGTGTGCAAAACCACATTAATAATAAAAAAATAAAAAAATGCACCACTTTATTTAAAACACTATATTTGCAGGTGCGACTGAGAAGGCTACTACCCAATCACTTTAACTATGAGAAGTGCTTTGGCATAATCCATAAAATGCATTGTGATGAGTACCATAGGAACCCCAAAGTAGTCAACACACCGGGGGAATTGGTTGACGAAATGGGAAGTTCCCCATCACCTACTTGACTAGAAAAACCCATGAGGAGTGCTAAATGTTATATGTGTTCGGTCCTATTCATTAATTTTATTGTGGGATAATGGTCCTTTATCTAGGATTTATTATAGAAAAGCGTACCTCTCTTAGACAAGTTATTAACGAGTGTTGAGAACAAAATCCTAGGAAGCCATTTGGAATGGGGGCCAACTTGACCATTATCTAATCGAGTTTCAAAAATCCTTTACAAAGCAAAAACTTTTTAAGATTCAAAGCCTTATTTATCAAACAAGGGGATAGTCCATTAAAGTTTTAGTCCCGTATCATTCATCATGAAACTTACAATGCAAAACTTTGTCCTAGTTTATACCTTATTATTGAACAAGGATAAATTATGCCAAAGTTGCGTCACATATTTTTCATCACCACTTGTACTAATTCCCTTATTATCTTGTTCAAATTATTGGTAAAAAAAAGTAACTCGAAGTGCTGCCAAAATTGTGTCCACCAATTTTGCACCCACTTACATCACTTCCTCTTTGTGATTCAGATGTAAGTATTGAAACTTTGTTAGTACATTCTCATATTTTGGTAGTTTGTCTTGAGATTCATATTGAGGCATCTATTTTTAGAAGGTATCTTTCCTTGATATCACTTTGCATCGTTACGCTGCTCGCATTATATCAATCCATTTTTTATACTTACATCTTGTTTTTCTTAAAATTAATATTAGTGTCCAAATTGTATTTCTACACTACTCGTATTGTGTCGACTCTTTGTTATACTTAGACCTTGTTTTTCTTCAAGCATTGACTCAAGTTTTGGAAGGTGTTGTTGTTACATTGTGTCAATCCCTTTTTGATGCTTACATCTTGTTTTTCTTAAAACTCTATTTAAGTTTCCAAATTGTATTATTACATTTCTCACATTTGTAGCTTCCATTTTTAGAACTTGGACCTTATTTGTATTAAACTTGTTTTAGTGTATACATTGTGTTGTTACGATGTTAAAATATCTTCAACCCCTTTTTAATACTTAAATCTTGTTTGTGCAAAAAATTGATTGATTTAAATATTGAAATTGTGTTGTCATCTTATCAAAAACAACCTTTTGAGACAAAATTCAGACATAGGGAATATTTTCCTTTGCAGTTGCTCCTTTATTGAGAACTTGTTATATTTTCCTTGGTGACTTCTGTCATATATTTTTTATCCCCTTGGGAATTATTTGTGACATTTATAGTTGTTACGTTGTTTAATTTTTCCTAGATTCATTGTGACACTTGTGCACATTTTTCAAATCTTAGCAAAAAAAAATTTCATCATGCCTCCTATTACAAGAGTGAAACATAAAAGAATGGGATAAAATCGTTTCCTCCATACCAATTTTGATCCATTAATGGAAGAAGAAAAATTTATTGACCATAGTGGAGACGAGGTGAAAAATTCTCGGGATAACTTTAAGTTTGACCATGCAAACATAGACAACTTTCTCTTCCAAAACAGAGACCAAGTTTTAGCACGAGTTGTAGAGTTAGGGGCCAAATTACCACTTGAATTTGATCCTAATATTCTTACAAACATAATCCATGGAAGAGAAGAAACAAAACCTCCCTTTTGATCTGTTGAAGACATATTAAACACTGGACATGCTTTGATGAGCAGAGAATACTTAACAAAAGGCACACAAGAGGTCCGCGCGGGAAAATAGGGCATGTTCAGAGGTGCGAACAATAAGGGAAATACATGCGCATAGGATAAGTTCATATTTTGGGACTTAGTCATTTTTGCACATGGGGATCTATTTTTAGAGATGGCGTGTAGAGCACATAAATGAGGCAGAGACTTGCGTGCCACGCATTGGCTATTTTTGGAGGATCAGCTACAAAGCACTTTGCATGGATGTGGGCTAAGAATAGGTTTATCACTGTCAGTTAACTAAAGGAAGTCTATTATTAACACACTTGCATGTGGGGCTATGGCTGTAAAAAGCTCGTAGCTAATAATAGTATGTGACCTATTTTAGGATTGGATAAGTGGTGAAGGGAAAGTCCCCACCCTTATAAATATGTAGTGAATTGCATAGTAGATATAATAATATTATGAAATGAGTATATATATATATATATATATATATATGTATGTATGTGTGCAAGACTAGACTAATGTATCAGATCTATGCGCATATAGGCATAGAATACCATTACTGTAAGAAGCTTCTATGTAATTGTCATATTTAATATAATAGAGGATGTTGGCTGAATCTAAGTGCTAGTTCTGTGTGTATCTAGATCTAGTATGTTCTTGATTTCATCATGGTTAATACTTAATTCTATTCTCCCTTAGAAATAGATCTGGCATGCTCTTTAGAATGATGTATTAATAATGGAACTGCATGTATTAAGTCTTCATCATGCTAACATCCTGCAACAACAACCCTAAAGAGGGACCTGGTACCTTTGTGCGCTTTGGGTGAGCGCTCAGTCTAGGCTGAGTGATGTGCCAATGCGCCTAGGGTCTTATTGGGCTTGTATTATTGAATTCTAAGCTGCATCATTGGTTTAATTGTTGAGACCTCCTTTTCATTTGTTTTTAGGATGGTTCACAATGAAGACATACTGGTTGACCTTAACAAGTGTTGAGGAGTGGATACATGATCTAGAAGAAGAATACGCATGACGGTTCAACACTGGATCTGAGTTTAACACATGCGTATGGGTGGAACAGAACCTGTATGACAATTTATATGAGAGATTCTTCACTATCTTCCTAGTAGAATTGTATGAGTGGCTGATTACATATGCATCTAAGTAGAATTGGAGGTATCACGCACTTGTTTGGACATAGGAATAATTTTAGGCCTTTTATGATGTTGATATGATCTAGAATCAAGCTGTGGATACGTGGTTCCATGGTGTTTGAAACAGTTATATCTTGGAGTACTCAATTTCCACTTATTCATGCCCAGAGGTAGTTGAATTCCAGTTTTTACGATATCCAAGGGGAACTTACCTACAAGGCATTCCACTGGCGATCAAGATCCTGATGGTAACTTTGAATTTGGAGAGTAAACCAATGGCTAACTAAACCCCACCATGTACTAGGGAAGGAACACGTTTGGTAAAGGATTGTAGACCTAGCGGTAAAAAGGAAAAGAGAGAAAAGGTGGCTTAAGTATAATGAGTCACGTGAGAGGGAGGTAGAGAAGCATCGTACCATTGTAGAAAGTATAGCGTTGAGGAGATAGATGGGTCATGAAGGATTTGAATCTCACGTAGAAGATGTGGAGCCAGAGCATCAAGAACTCCCCCATCTGGGAAAGCATGACACGGATCCTTCCTTGGCCTCATGCAGAAGCGCGCCAGCAAAGACTACCTAGGCTGCAAGCGCACATATGAATCCACCTGGCAACCTTGCCCATGCATTTGGTTTTCTAGCATCTAGTCCAATAAGTAGTCAACAAGCTAATTCAAGCAGTGTGAGAGTAGGAGCGAGTCTTGTAAGAGGCACATGGATGCCAACACAAATGAATTCATTATTATATGGGAGTAACTTTTCAGGTGTATCATCAGCACAGAATATAGGCGCGTCAATATTTGGACTAACTTCTGGGAGTAGTAACGCTTTGCAGACTGTTGGGGTACATTTCAGTTCTACTATTGGGACACAAGGAAGTACATCTTCTGGTCCAACCCCGGCTACAAGTTCAATATCAAGAGGCATATGTAGCTCTAGTTTAGGTGGATTTGGTGGTTCTGGAGGCATGGGAAACACAAGAGGTTCTGGATCAGGTGGGAAAGGTCCACACCAACCCCGAAATATTTACATGGAAATGTTTCTTCATCTTCCAGAGTATAGGGGCATAGAATATGCTGCTGAATATGTGCATATGTGTGAAATACTATGGCGTGAATCACAACTTCTGAGCGTAGGGCAAGCCAATTTGTTACTACTTTACAAGGGAGCACACACAACTAGTATAGAAAATTTGACCCTAATCAGACTTGCGTAAACTATCTAACCTTAAAAGATGCATTCCTTAAAGAGTTTCACACCCCTGAGTTTAAGCAGAAGAGTATAAGTGTACTCAAGGGTATTAAACAAGGCACTACTAAGAGTGTTAGAGAGTATGATGCCCGTTTTAAAACACTATTATCTAAGCTTTCTTATGATATACATGTAAGCCAACATGCAAAATGGTTCATTGGGGGTGTGATTACCCCTTTTAGAAGGGCACTGTCACATAAGACATACACTGATCCCATGCGAAGCATTGGAGGCAGCTCTGCGTGCTGAGGTAGTTGGGAGTATTGACACTGGCATTAGCCCATTCTTAGAGGCACAAATTGCAGCTATGGAAAATTAGTTAGAGAAACTATCGACAAATTCGACCCATGAAATGTGCTCAGGGATTTGGTGTACAGATTGTGAAGTGGAAGGTCACACCAAGGATAGTTGCCGCTATAGATCAATACGTTCATTACTATTAGACTATGAGATATGTCATTTGAATTATGATGCTAGCCACTCTCCTTTGTTACAACGCGTGATAAAGAAGAATGTATCCTACTATTGGAAAATTTTCTAGTCCTCGACCCATGATACAGAAGACTGTAGATTGATTGGTCAGATCCATGATGCCATAGACATTGGTGTACGACAGACAAGTGTAATTGATAATTCTAAAAACAAGAATGAGCACCAGGATTAGGATCACAGTCAAGCGTGTTATGACAGGAATGAGGGGTGTTTTGAGGGAGGTCGTGGAAGAGGATATTTATTGAGGTGGATATGGAGGACAAGGCCGTGGTGGGGGAAGAGGTGAGTTTCCTCGCAGAACGTGTTATACATGCGGGTCTCTTGACCACTATAGGCATGAATGTCCCTAGAATATTACATGTTCTTTCTGCAGAAAGAATCATAGCTATAAGGAATTCCCAAACTTGTATGAGCATCTTAGTAAGCATCATAAGTAGACAAACAAAGGCGCAGGGATGGTTAGAATACAACGTGTTGTGTAAAATCAATGGATGCCCAAGTTATCATAAGAACCTGAGGCTTTCACCATGAAAATGACCACACGAGCTGAAGTGGCACACACAAAAGAGGCGTTGCAGTATAAAGCTACAATCATTAAGGATGAAGTTCTTCATGCACGATACCCAGATCCTGCCCATCAGAAGGAGGTTTACAAGGAAACCATGGAATTTCTCAGGAATCTTTAGGGTGAGATACAATACTTAAAAGAGAAATCACGAAAGATGGAGAAAAATAAAGTATCAGAGACGGTCCAAACTGATATAGATGACTTAAGGGAAGTGTGTAAAATGTTGCACCAGGAAAACATCATTCCATTGCTAGGGAGTTGGTTAAAAGGAAACACTTCGCGCACAAGTGTTGAGATTGGATGATAGATTCTGCATGCGAATCTTCCCCCTCATAGCCTAGATTATGACAAGGAAATCACTCTAAATGTTGTTGTGGATGGGTGGCTATTGAGTAATATACTCATTGATACAGGCGTGGAAGTCAATGTTCTTACCTTAGATGCATGGGTACAAATGGGAAGACCCCCATTGTAGCCATCCTCTAATATATTGTTCATGGCTAATCAAACTAAGGCCACTCCCATCGGAGTTTTGAAAGATGCATCCATTACCATACAAGGAGCCAAGTTCACTAGAGACTTTGAAGTTTTAGTGCTGGTAGAGTCAGATAGCTTCCCATCTCTATTGGGGCATCCTTGGTGCTATGTAAATAATGCTGATCTTCGATTCAACAAGGGCTATATCAGTTTTGAAAAAAAGGAGGAAAGATTTATTATCCCTTTAACAAATGGAAAATATGTGCCCTATGTTGAGCCCTTAAGTGAAGAAGATCTGAATAGGATTTATGTACACGCCATCCGAGATCAAGAGATAATTAAGCCAACCAAAGAAGGACTAATTCAGTGGGAGAATACACAGTCTATTAGTGATACTACAAGTGTTGCTTGTGATAATTGGGCTCACAACACTTATGAGTTGGTAGGGCGCGAAGTAAAGAGCATATTTCCTAGAGGCACAAAACCACGTTATGTTAGGAGGATAGGTAATAACTTGGTACCTTATTACACAGGAGAAGGAGATCTTATGGTATTCCTGCATGCCATGGAAGAACAATGGATAGACCCGCTAGAAAGAAGAAATATGCTAGCATATACATTACGTGGGACAACAACACACTGGTGGGTGGCCCATAAGGATAATCTTGTAGGATGGAATGAAATTAGGATTTCTCTTGCTACTAGGTTCTTCAGGAGCAATGCACCTACTCAAATTTGTACTTATTATGGTAATCAACCTGTTCAACACCATGTTCAGAAGTGTGAGAGACTTTGGATAGAAGGGTAGGAAGCTTTACCACCTTCACTATCAGTGCAAAATTTTTATTCCACTTTACACGGCTATGCGCATTCTTGGTATGTATATGAAAAACTCCATCGAGAGACTGGAAATTGGCAGGATTTAATTGCAGGAATGGCCCAGACATTTTACTTCTTCTCTACAAATCCTCCAGTGGAAGATGCATTGAAATTTATAAAGTGCTTAACTATGGGAGATAGTGCTAAGGCTGAAGAACTCCTTCAGGAGTTATTAGATCATGAAAACTCAGGAGTACGTCTTGATGAAGAAATAGAGGCCACTGCAACATTACTTCAATGTGCTTGCCTTGAGAAAGAGAAAGGAAAAATGGTCTACTTAGTGGATGACGAAGAAGTAGAAAATCTAGATGTAAATCATTCAACAGGTATGTGTGAGCCGTTGGATAGTGCAGATATAGCCACACGCGCCTATCATGAACTTGTGAAGACAAAGAAGGTGAATATTGGAACACATATTGAGCCTAAGGAAGCCATAATTGGAGACTACTTGTCATACTATGAAGTGGAAAAAATCATAGAGTTACTAATGGATTACTAGGACTTATTGCCTAGGGGGTACCATGAACTTAAAGGTGTGTATGAATCGTTAGGGGAGATGAAGATAAAGCTTAAAGAAGGTGCACAACTAGTTAGAAAGAGACCTTATAGGATGAACCCTAACTTGCGTGAAAAGGTCAAAGAAGAGATTGATAAAATGTTGAAGTCTGGGATCCCCTTGATGAGTTAGAATGGGTTAGTCCAATGGTGATTAGTATCAAAAAGGATGGATGGATTAGGATATGTGTGGACTACAGGGAGCTGAATGTTGCATGTGTAACTGATCCATTTCCTACGCCATTCACTAAGGAAATACTAGAAGGCATTGCAGGGTGTGAAATCTATTCATTTACAGATGGGTTCTCTGGGTATCATCAGGTTAGGATTTCCCAGGAGGATCAGGAAAAGACTACGTTTACTACTGAATGGGGTAGCTTCACCTATACTGTAATGCCTTTTGGTCTGAAAAATGCGCCTGTTGTATTTTTGCACATAGTTGTTCAAGCATTCAAGGAATTTATTCACAACTTCTTACATGTCTATTTAGATGATTGGACAGTGTATGGATTGGTTAAGGATCATTGTGACAATCTACACTTAATGTTTGAAAGATGTAGACAATTGAGTATCTCTTTGAACATCAAGAAGTGCATATTTGCTACACCATTTGGAATAATTTTAGGACACATAATCTACAAGGAGAGTTTGTTGGTTGATCTAGCTAAGGTTGCAGTCATTATAGGCCTAAGAGAGCCTACCAGTCAGAGTGAGGTGCATGGATTTTTGGGTCATACAGGATATTACAGAAATTTTATTAAGGGATATGCCAAAGTTGCCACACCATTGGAAGAGTTACTGAAGGGGAAAGTTACGTTCTACTGGGGAGAACTGCAACAACATGCATTCAAGACATTGAAGGAAAAAATTACTACCGCGCCTATTCTACATTTTCCTTCGTGAGACCAACTATTTCATGTACATGTTGACGCCTCTGGCATGACCATTGGCACAATGTTGGCTCAACCTGGAGAAGGTATTATAGATCATCCTATCTATTTTGCTAGTAGAAAGTTGACTCCTGTAGAATAGAATTACACAACTACAGAGTGTGAAGCTTTGTCAATGATCTATGCGCTACATAAATTCCAAAAGTACCTACTAGCTACACCATTCATCTTTTATACAGATCACATGACATTAAATTATTTGGTAAAATAAACCTATTTTACAAGGGCACATATGTCGATGGGTGCTCTTATTTCAAGAATTTGATTTCACAGTTGTGGTAAAACTAGGGAAAAGTAATTCTGGACCAGACCATCTATCAAGAATACAGTCAGGAGAAGAAGCACAAGCAATTGAGGATACCATGCCAGATGCACAGTTATATAGGTTACAACGAGTGCCATCAGAACTAGAGGACATTGTTATCTTTCTATGAATAGGGATGACACCAGAAGGAATGAAATCCTTGGAGAAGAAACAACTTGCCATACGTGCCGCACCCTATATGTTAATTAGTGGTGACCTGTACAAATTAGGTCAGGATGAGGTATTGTGTCGTTGTGTATTGAAACATGAGTACATAGATATTATGGAAGAGGCTCATGGTGGTATTGCAGGTGGCCACTATGTCGGTGATGCTACTGTGCACAAGATTCTACTCATTGGATTATGGTGGGAGACCCTATATAAAGATTGTAAGGAATTTTGTAAGGCATGTGATCATTGTCAACATCTTGGAAAACTAGGTCAACAAGATGAAATGCCTCTGAGACCTATTACTAGCACAGAGCCATTTGAGAAATGGGCTATAGATTTTGTGGGTCCTATTTCACCAGTTGCACATAGAACTGGATCACGCTACATCATAACTTACACAGACTATCTGACAAGGTGGGTAGAAGCAACACCTACAAAGGACTATATAATGGCTACAACAGCCTAGTTTCTATGGGAAAATATTATTACAAGGTATGGATGTCCTTTAAGTTTGACCAGTGATAGGGGCACACATTTTCTTAATGAGACAATCAGAATTTTATTGGATGAATTCATGATTGCACACCATAAGACTACACCCTATCATCCTCAGGAAAACGGAACTGCTGAGGCTTTCAACAAAATTTTGAGCCAGACATTGACAAAAATTTGTGATGTTGGAAGAAAGGATTGGGATGATAAAGTTTCTGCTATACTTTGGGAATATAGAACAACTTATAAGAGGTTGAACAAAGCCACACCATTTTAGTTAGTGTTTGGCGCAAAAACCATTCTTCCTATGGAATTTATGTTACCTTATTTTCATATTGCATGCGTTGGAGGTCTAGCTGATGAGAAAGCTTTAGAAGAATGGATTGAAAAGATAATCAAGTTGGATGAGCGATGAGCCATAGCACATTGGAGTCAGAAGCAAGAAAAGGCCAAGCAGAAAGCATGGCATGACAGAAACATAAGGGATAAGAAGTTTGAGATTAGACAAATGGTGCTTCTCTATGACTCTAAGTTCTTGCACCATCCAGGAAAACTTAAGGTACATTGGTTGGGGTTGTATGTTATCACTTACATCCTTGAAACATAAGCTTTCCAGTTAGAAGCACTTGATGGAACACGACTACCTGATTACTTCAACGGGAGTAGGCTGAAGCTCTACTATAAATAAGTCTTCTTGGTGTTTGTAATGAGACAATATTGCCATTTAGATTAGGTTTTCAATTCTACATTCCCTTAATGTGTTCCTTCTTTGTTGTTATGCTTTGTTAATTTAGTTGGTGTGTTGTGTAATAAGCATGTTTACACGCCAGAAGCTAATTACTATTTGAATAATTTTTATGTGTAGAGGACTGCACATACTTTTAGTGTGGGGTGGTTGTTGATATCCAGGTACAAGACTGTTGGAATTGAACAATGAAAGGAATAAGTTGCTACAGGTGCTATTCAAGTCAAAGGATTGCTTCTAAAAAGTGATCAAAGATGGAGATGAATGAAGGGATAGTATAACAAAAGGTAAGAGGATGCCATAACAACTACCAGTGGAAGGTGCAGTGATAAGGTACTCGAGTGCAAGGAAGTGCACTAAAGAGAAGTCTGTTACTAGAGGGTAGGAAGGCATGCTAGAAGATTATAACTAGGGCGTGAAGATGTATCACGCAGAATGAATGTATTTGGAGAATAAATGAGAGGACATTGGGTAGGTAAAGGAGCAATAAATGCATCAAAAATTTGAAAATCTATATAAGGATGGGATGTGAGTTCATTCTTACCATTACGATTAAGATAATTTGACAAGAGATAAGTGTGAAGAGCCAAGCAATCATGTTGATGTGCGAAGAGTGTGAAACCTGACGTGGAAAGGAGGTTTGTGCAAAGGTGAAGCTTGCGTCCCCGCAGGAGAAGTGTTTGAGCGAAGTAGATGCATTATAAACGAGTTAAGGCACGTGATTTCCACTAGGGCACAAATATTTGAGCTAGGGTTTGAGTTGCATGTTGCAGAAGTCAAAAGACAAGTATTTTCAGAGGATTACAGGGTAGAAATGGCACAAAAGAAGGCATCTCCAGCGGGAATTAAGGGAAAGAAGAAGGTGGTCATGGAGGAAGAAGAAATGACCCCTGAGAGCAATTTTTCAGAGATGCAATATCCAGAGGGGGTTATAGTAGGCCAAGAATGGGATTCCCACATTCAGAGAAGCAAGATAAGTGAGTACAACCATCGTACCACAGAGAAAAAGGAGTTGGATGCACTATTGAACACAAAGTCAAATAAGCACACGGTAGAGGACATGTTGGTCTATGATGATGCTGGGAAGAAGTTATTAAAAAATATTAGAGTATATCAGTTATACAAGCTCCCCTACTTTGGAAAATACGAGCCCTTGTACCAATGGCTCATGAGAAGAGTACACAAATACTTATTCTACTTTACAGGATGCAAAGTAAGGATTTTAGCCGTGCTGATCTCCACAGTGACAAGGTTGAAGGCTACAGGTGAAGACCTCAAGGGGGACTTAACAGACAAGGCCACAATTCTAGAGACTAGGAGGGAGTTGGGGTACACCAAGGTTTCATGCAACATGGACATAGATAAGTTGAAAAAGTACCCAGTTGTGCAGGAAGCTGCGCACCTTATGACAAAATTAAATGACCAAGAGAGGTGGTCACAAGTGAATACCATGTGGCTACATGTTACTAGAAGGATGTTTGAAGGAGTTGTCTACAAAATTTTAGGTTACATTGTAGAAACTATCATCAAAGAACCATATTCAAGAGGAAAGATTAGTTTTGGGGTTGTTTTGTTGTCTCTGGTATTCATGGAGATTAAGGTGCCAGATGGACCAAAGGATAAGGTATGGGAGTATCCCATGGAAAACAAGTCACATGCAGAATGATTCATCAAGTACTTGTGTGAAGGATTGATGATCAAACAAGTCAAGAAGAGGGCTGAGAAGTGGTACGATAGGCTCTGCACGATGTTCGAAGAAGAGTGGCGCATACCAAAGGATTTACCATCGGTGGTGGGTAAGGTAGTTCAATTTTTTGTATACCAACATTTTTGCATCACACAATTTGTGATGAAGGACAGGGTTTGGAGCCCATGGTGCAAAATATCGTATGCCTTCACAGTGAGGTATTTTTAGGCATCACTTTACATTTTATCAAACACACACTACCTAACATTCAATGCAAACAAGGTAGACTATGACTACCACACACTGAGGAAGAAGTATGTATATCCAGGAGGTAATGCATATATTGAAAGGCACATCTTAAATGTGTTGAGCATAAAGCGAGTAAGTTTGGATGTTGTAGAAATTGGAGTAGAACTTGTGTACCTCCAAATGAAGCCCAATCTTGAAAACAACAAGTATGTGGAAGATGAGTTTGCACTCCCAGGGCCGTGGAAGGGTAAGCATACCATGGAGAATGTTCCAGTGCCTAAGCCCACAGAGAAAATTTAAGTACAGGATAAGGAGGATGAGCGTGAGGATAGTGGTGGTTTGGAATGTAGAGGTAGAAGACAACCTCCAAATAAGGATGAAATTGAGTGCACAACTACACAACCTCAGCCATAAGAGGGGGATGATGAGGATTTGGATGCAATCTAAGGAGACCATCGATTCAAGAGGGTGTTCAAGAGAACAAGGACCTAAGGTAATACTTTGCAAATAGTGTGCAAATCACACCGACTCTCTCCACAAAAGGAGACAACTGAGAAAAGGAGAAGGAAATTCAAATTGAATGAGGAAGTGGAAGTGTCAGAGGAAAGTGCACCCAATTCTCCTACACCTTCAGATAACATAGAAGAACAAAAAGATGAAGAAATGAAGGATGTAGAAGAGGAAGAAAAAGGAATAGATGAGACAACAACCAAGACTGCTCAGGACATATAAGCACAAGTCTCCAATCTAGAAGCCCAAGTTCGTAAGTAGCCTAGGTCAAGAAGAACAAGTGGGGAATACATTCCACCAGCCATGGGCTACGTTGAGGACACAGGTAAAATTATTTGCACCCATTTCCAGAGCAAAATGATACAAAAGGATTTATATGGTTGGAAGTTAATGGATGAAGATATGGCAACAATGCACACAAGAAAACAATTGTCATGGTCGATGCACACAAACATGGATGAACTGGATTTTGATGTGTGTGAGGAGTCATGCATGTCGAGGAGGTTGAAAAAGACACCTCAGGCTAGACACATAACAGTAAATCCTACTATTATGTCAGATGAACAGGGGAACAATGCATTGCTAAAAGTCTCGATAGAGGTTGCATGTCAGAATATGGATAAAGCTTCCATAATTAGGGTGCTAAGGGAAGAGATCAAGACTAAGGATGATGAGATAACATGCCTAAATTAGGAAAGGGACTTGACATAGAATAATAATGTTGTGTTTATCAACATCACAAAGGAGATTGGTGACAATGTCATGAAGGCCAGGCCACACTTAGAGCCAAAGGTATCAAAGATGTTTCCTTCAGCAATACATTATGTAAGTACATTGGTGAACTTAGTGCTTCAAGATGGAACTCTATGCATGTTAATGCCAAAATATCCAACAAAAGACGCAGAGTGAGAAAAGGCTTCAGTGATGTGGAATATTACATCATATAAAGGACTGCTGCAAGTGCTACGGAAAGAACTAAAGAAGGTAGACCAAACCTTAAACATCTATACAACTCCAGAGGTGCTCATCAAAATAAAAACTCTAGAGGAGGACAATGAGGTCCAGAAAGTGATGAAGGACAACACATTGGGCTGCACAAAAAGATTAGCATTGGTTAAATAGTATTGTAAGGCCCTGGCAACATCCCAAGAACCAGACAAGGATCGGCTAGAGGAGCTTGGGAAACTCATCACGTAGAAGATGGATTTGCTAAAAGGAAGGATGACTGCAATGTTCAACATTGTGTTGGTCTTGTAGAATGAGAAAGGAGAGATTGTGAAAGATGAATTAGATTCCATTCCTGTGGACATTCCAGAAAAAGAAGAGGAAGCACTCGTTGAGTGGTAGACCTTGGAGGCTAAGATAAAGGAGGAATATCCTAAATTAATTTTTCTGGTTGAAGCAGATGAAGCTACAGAGTAACATCATTATTTTATGCATATAGATTCATTCTTATTCTTTCCATTTAGATTCTTTAATTTGATTTTGAGACAACCATTGCCGGGGTGGCAATACAATTAGTGTGGGGTAATGTTGAGGAGAGAATACTTAACAAAAGGCACACAAGAGGTCCGCACGGGAAAATAGGGCATGTTCAAAGGTGCAAATGGATAAAGGAAAGACACATGCAGAGGATAAGTTCATATTTTGGGAGTTATCCATTTTTGCACATGAGGATCTATTTTTAGAGATGGCATGCAGAGCACATAAATGAGGTAGAGACTTGCGCGCCACACATTGGCTATTTTTGGAAGATCGGCTACAAATTACTTTGCATGGATGTGAGATAAGAATAGGTTTATCACTGTCAGTTAACTAAAATAAGTCTATTATTAGCACACTTACATGAGTGGCTATGGCTGTAAAAATTGCGTAGCTAATAATAACATGTGACCTATTTTAGGATTGGATAAGTGGTGAAGGGAAAGTCCCCACCCTTATAAATATGTTGTGAACTATGTAGTAGAGATAATAATATTACGAAATGAGTAGAGAGACAAATATATGTATGTATGTGTGCAAGACTAGACTATTGTATCACATATGTGTGCATATGGGCATAAAATGCCATTACTGTAAGAAGATTCTGTGTAATTGTCATATTTAATATAACAGAGGATGTTGGCCAAATCTAAGTGTTAGTTTTGTGTGTATCTGGATCTAGTATGTTCTTGATTTCATCATGGTTAATACTTAATTTTTTTCTTCCTTAGAAATAGATCTGGCATGCTCTGTAGAATGATATATTAATAATGAAACTGCATGTATTAAGTCTTCATCATGCTAACATCTTGTAACAACAACCCTAAAGAGGGACCTGGTACCTTTGTACGCTTTGGGTGAGTGCTCAGTCTAGGCTGAGTGATATGCCAACACACACAGGGTCTTATTAGACTTGTATTACTGAATTCTAGGTTACTTCATGCTTCTAATTTTGAACAAAGAAATAATGAAGAAGAGGAAGAGGATCCTAAAAACATAAATGGCTATCACATACCACTCATTCGAACAAATCGTGAAACCAGAACTAAGGATGAAGATAATGAACAACGCCCTCCATGTGAAAATCAAATGGAACCTTAGAACGATAAGGTTCCATGCAACAACAATTACAAATCCTTAGTCTTTGATTGATAAATTTTTCTTCCCATGTCCATAGAGACACAAGTAGAGTTGCACTACTTAGAAACCTAAGGTCACTTATACTGAACATTGCACTGAAAATCGTGGTGGTGAAACATCAAAGTCTAACCACGTGTACATACTTGCCACACCTTCGTGTGGCCAATTTTTTTTACCAAGAGTGACAATCCATGAAAATTTCCCTTACCATTATTCAATAAAACAACCTTGGACACAATAATAAATATTATTTTTAAGAACTATTTCCATACCCTTTCGATTGGGCAATGTTGTGTACGCCCTTTCCACTTAGTTTTGACTTCCCTAAATTTGACAAATATAGGGCTAAAGTTGATCCTCGAGATCACATTAAAGACTTATTCATGTTTTTCTAAGAAGTTACATATAGCGATAATTATCTTATTTAATTGTTCCCACGAAGCCTTGGATGCTATGCACTAGAATGGTTTCTTCATATTCTCAAAGGGTATGTTTTCACGTTTTCTGAATTAGCTGAGAAGTTTGTTCATCACTTTCCATTTACCATGGAAAGTGATATCACTATGATAGAACTTTGTAATGCCAAACAAAACAATAATGAAAACTTATTTGGTTTCTTACAACGATGGAAAGGGTTAGCTAGTCGCTTCCCTTCTTCTATTCCATAGAAATAACTAGTCAGTATCTTCATACCTAACTTACATCCTGAGATAGCCTTTCACTTGCAAATGCATTGTGTAAGCACTTTCGAAGAAGTTATTAAGAAAGGAAGCCAGATTGAAAAGGATTTACTTACTAAAGGGCCTTTAAAACCATTTCAAAGAGACAACCATGAATCAAAACCTATCGAAAAACCTAAAATCTTCATAAAAAACTAAGAAATTGGTAGGTGACGGAATCACATATTCTAAACATGTCTAAACAGACCAGAACAACACTCCTTTGAAACTTTCCAAAGGACTAATCAAACCTAAGATTAAACATCAAGTGTTTACTACACTTACAAATGCTTTATTGTCAATCTTAAAACAATTAGATGTAGTTGACATGGTTAGATTCCCCAATACTACACCCTTTAATGATGATGCACAAAAACCATCATGGTTTAAAGACTATGAATATTGTGAATATCATCATGTCAAAGGCCATGCCATAAATAAATGTTTGAAATTGAAACATGTCATTCAGGACCTTATATATAGTGTATATGTTGAGATGGATTTTCCATAACCCACCGAAACTTTTAACAAATAGTTGGGAATCTATAAAGATCCATTCCCTAAGCATAAATAGGAGGAAAAGAATTTGGATCAAAGTAAATCTTCCCAAAGTAAAAATGTTAATCACGTGGTTCTCGAAACAACCAATCATTTTGATTCCTTTATTGGTTATGTCCATCCTACTATTTACCATGTAAATACCATCATACAGTTAACAAGGTTTGTGATGCAACATCTCTAATGGAAAGGAGTTTTCTAAGGCATGTTAGAATGGGCCCTATATTTTTTTAGAAGCCTCAAGAGTTTATAAAATTCCAAGTTGAATTTTGATGGGGTCTCAAGAGGGAACTTTGAAAAGGTAGGATATGCATGTTCCATTAATAATAATACTTTTTTGCATGATTAATTATGGAAATGAAATGGTAGAATTTTTTGAAAAATTTCCTTCAAATCCCATAAGAAAAATGTCATAGTGATAAACCTATTGCAAACATGCACTATTACTTTCAATAAAGGAACTGTTCATATCAAATGTCATTGCAAATGAAGTTGGTCAAAGGAATAGCTCCCTAAAGATAAATCTTTTGATTGACTTGTTTTTTAGTTTGATTGCGGTTGATTGTTGAAAAATTAATTAGAAGAAAGCTTATTCTAATGATATCATGTGATTATCAATTTAACGAACTACTTTTAATAATTTTAACCCTTTGAAAGGGCTATGGTATTTTTATCCAATCATGATTTTTCAACACATTTGAAGGACGTACTACTCTTATTTCAATGAGAGTGGCCTCATCTTGGGATCAACATCTTACATGCTTTCTGTAGATACCATTTTTTCACCCCTAGGTGACTTGACACACATCAATTAAACTATCATTACCTATCATTATTTTCTCTATCCTAAGTAGCATGTAATTTACCATTGTAAATCCTATTTACTTGCGTAAAACCCATTTACCCTCCCCTATCCACTCAGAACAACCAAAACCTATTTTACCATACTTATCCCAATCCCCTAACCTCTTACACCTTAATCCCTAACCTCCCACCATTTCCCAACAACCTAATATCTCGGATGACAAGTTGTTTTAACCATTTTCTATTCTTTATTTGGTTAGTTTTAACCTCTGCGGTAAAATCGATGGTGATCCGTAATCGCCGGTGATCTTTATGGACGTTGTCAATTCTATTTAGCCAACATGTGTCTCCCTTCTCTAATTAGTCAAAAAAATTATATGAGGACGAATTACTACCCCTGTAAAATACATCATCACATTCAAATTTATCAACACGTTGTTTCCCAATCTATCAGGACCCCCAATAACTCTATCAGATCATTGGTCAACAAATCTATCATCTCCGAAGAATTATCAAGGTTAGTACTCCCTTTTTCATCATTTTATCAGCCTATTTTACATTAGTTATAATCTACGGTTTGTTGTTAGTATCCTCCTGCATAGTCTTATCAAATTATTCCTCTTCTTAAATCATCTAAACCTCCCATAAAAAATTAGTGATTTCCACAGGGATCACCATCGACCCCCGATCGCCGTCGATCAGTCCTTTGGCCTTTACTTATCCCATTTAGCATCCTAAACACTTGCAAAACCTTATTTTCAAAATCTTAGATGTTCCCAGATTCCTTCTAATTTACCTTAGTATTGTTGAATATGTCTATCATTTATCATTGTCTATTTTATTAACATTTTTGTCAAGGAAAGACATTTTCTACCTAATCATTTTCGATCCCAATAAACTTCGATTGGTATTCATAACTCTTTTTTTATCATTAGCTTTAGAAATACATCCGAATCTTTGTTTTATGGACTTCACAACTTCTAGACTCCTAATCTATTGTGCCATCAATCCCCTGTCTCTAGACTTTATCATTTTCTGTTTTATCAATTATTTTATTAAAACAAGAATTCTGTCTCATATCGTCATCGATCCATGTGTTTTCTTATCATTTCTAACAACATTATATTTACATCATTATGATTTTGATCTAACAAGTTATTTGCAAGATGTATGTTTTGTAGGTGATTGTTTCAGGTATGTCATATCCTATCACTAACATATACGATCTTGTGATCATCCAATAGTCATTCGTGTGGGAACAGTTTGATATCCTTCATGAACTCACCTTTTGCATTATAGAATTTACACCAAACATCAAAGACATCGAGGAGAAAGTTGAGATCATCTAAAAAGAGTATGAAGCCAGCAAAGACTTCTAGTATAACTAATTCAAGGACTTTGACCTTGCCACCGCCCTAGCCTGGGAAACTTGTGAAGCTAAATAGGGTCTCACTCTCAATCTCAAGTTGTAAATTATCTATTGTAATTATCTATCTTATCATTATCAAATCAACTTAATTATATCAAAAAAATTGACACCCTTCAACGAAGTCCCTTTGGGTTCCTGGGATCGGCATTTTCCATCAACTTGTTATCATATTTGTCTAATATATCTTTGTTTAGTTATCCTTGATTACAAGTCTTCTCACTCGGAAAAAGGAGGAGAATCTTTCAATGCTTGTGCATCCCATCATCATGACATTGTGACTGTTGGCATCATTATCGGTAAACCCTGCTCATTTGAATTTTTGTTATTTTTAGCATTGCTAACACTAATTGAAAAACACCTTAACCATCTTGGCATGCCCGGTGGGACATTTAGTCCCTTTTTCATTTAAATTTTCCTTTTGGATTTTGTTTCTTTTATTTTCTATTTTCATCTAACCTTTCAACTTAGAGCAAATTGTTGTTGTTATTGCTTAAAATTCAAAAATCAAAAATTAAAAAAGGAAAAGTGATCACAAGTATGCTCCTTTCTTCAATTTTTCTATTTTAGCACTAGATTTCAGGTGTTTTTCCTCATCAAATTGAAACATTTCCTTTAGAAATTAAAACAAACACTCATATATTCTTGATCATATAGCTTAATTAGGGTTTTAAGGGATTAAATTCACAAAACTCCCTTCACACACAACCAAACCACATCAAAACATAAACTGCATCTAAAGCACTCCTTCCTGGGTGAACCTACTTGAATTTCATCACTAAGAGGATAAGTTGACTCAGTGTTCATTATCGGTCTTTGTCATTAATTTTTATCTTAACAATGTATTGTCACAATACAACCAATAAAAAAACATCATCTTCACTTGACCCATCATTAGGACCCTCATCCTCGCAAAAAAATGCTAACACATATCCTTCCACCTATAGTCCCATAGCCTCTAGTTCTCCCCAAACACCCCATGTAAGATCGATAGCTATCCCACTTAGTGTGTATCAGCCCGCCCCTTCGCAACAACCCACATCCTCTATTTAGAATGTGATCATGTCCATCCTAGCATCAATACCCCTCATCAATACAAGTTTTATTGCTAGCACTCATCCTTCTTCACAACAGATATAAACTACCCCCATCTAGGAAGTTCATTCTTACTATATACCTCAGCCATCACAACCACTCATCAACACATATATCCCATCTCAATACATCTCATAGCCATCTATACCTCTCATTCATACTTCCATCGCCTCTAAGTATATACCCCAGCCATCGTAACCCCTGATCAACACATCCATTCCTATCCAATATCAGTACATTCAGCTATCGCAACCTTCTTATATTATTCCCATGATAATTCCATTCCAACATAACATCCCTTCACCCTATGAATCATATCAACAACCAAATCCACATAAATATAGTCAACCAGGCCCATCATCATTCAATCCCCAATAGTAACCATCATAAAATGATCCTTTGCAGGAATTGGTGAATATGATCTCTAGTCTTGAAGTTCCCTCCATAGGACCTAAACCCACCTTATCATATGAAAAAAATTGTAATGAACCTATTCATCCATTAGTTCCTTACAAAGCATATCCTCTGTATTGGGAATTCCTTAAATTTATCAAGTTCTATAGTAACAAGGACCCTCAACAACACATCTAATATTTCCATCATGCATGCTACCTTATCGTACATGATCAAGACCTCATGTTAAGGACATTCCATATGTCTTTAGCAGGTCCCGCATTGGATTGCTACAATAGCATCCCAAAATACTCACTTTTTTTCCTTTGTATAACTATTTTTGAAACACTTCTCGATTAACATTTCCCTTAAGGTTACCATTACTGACATTTGCACCATCAAACAGGTCAAAAAAAAATCCATTGCAGACTTCATTACCCACTAGTTCAGGATTATTAATCAATTATCTTTTTCACTTCCACCAACCAAAATGATCAAGTTGTTCACTTGATCATGCACTAAACATATATCATCAACATTACAAATTCAATCATTTCAAAAATTCGATGAATCCTTCACCATGGCTTGTAAAATAGAGTTGCGCGCCCTCAAAGATGTTAGGGTAAAAATTAGATCAAGTAAACCTAAGCTTGAGTCCTTATTCAAACCCACTTCCAATAATGATAAATCTAAAGGCTTAGTGAACGCAATCATTGTGAAAGCTGCGTCCAAAGGACATTAAGATTCTGAATGTTCTTGTCATTAACATAATTACACCCCCATCAGAGAGTCATATAGCGTGGTTTTTGACAAGATGCTAACCATGTGTATGGTCACCCTTCCTCTTATCCATCCCATCAACACGTCAGTTTAAAAACCCTCTCAATATTAGGAAAATTATTATTGTAAATGCCATCGGGTTTGGGGCCATGACATCAAAAGGTTTCAATCATTTAGAAACTTCCTCCAAGACCTTATTGACAAAGGGGACCTACAAATTGAAAATTCAAATGCACCTCTAAATAAAAACTTTGACGTCTTTAAACAACTTTTTCCAAGTCACGCTCCATCCACTAGTCAACCCTGATCCAATGTTATCCATTCTCATCATACCATCAACACTATTAAATATCTATCAAAAATACCTTAAAAATCTATTTTTTGTCATAGACACATCATCTGAGCCAGCTACATCGTCAACATCCATTGTTTCTATCATATAAATTCCATATGAATCATCCACACTTTCAACATCCAATGTTTATGTCACAAGAACACCTACCACTAGATCATCCAATACATCTAGTCCTTCTATCCACAAGACCACATACCCTTCAACATCTACCACATTTACTTCAAAACCATCTATGGCCTCTTCAAAACCCTTATAAAAGAAACCCGTCATAAAAATTTTCAAGAGCTCTTTCGATGACCATGTCACTTGGCATCATTTACAAAATATTAAAATGACGACCATATCACATACAAACCATCCATCTAGGAAATTAAAAGCTTTATCACAAAATAACCAAAACGTATCATCGTAACATACAAATTCCTTTCCTTCCCTCATAGGGCCCAATACTTTATCCAAATTTACAATTACTATCATAGAATCTAAGGTCGTCCCTCGACCACCACCCAAACATATCACACATAAAACAACCTCATCCACCTCATTTTCCAAACCATCGAATGAAACATAAGCCCCCACTACATCATCTCCAACAGGGTACTATATAAGAACCATTAAAAGGCTTATCCAACCATCCATAATAATGTTACCCCCCCTAAATCACCTAGCCCTCGATGGTGGAAACCCTCTTGGTATAATTTAAAGGCATTTTGTAAGTATCACCATACTCTAGGACACTGTACCAAGGATTTATAAGCCCTCCACACTATCATTCAGAGTCTCGCTAACAAAGGGGTCTTCCGTGAAAACATAGAGTATGAAAATCAACACAAAAAATCTCATCTGACCCTTAAACCTATACTCTCTAAGAAATCATTCAACGTCACATCCACGTCCAATAAAAGTGAGGCCTCTTCTAGTAGGACCCCACTCCATCAAATCAATGTAGTTTGTGTAACTACCAGATCCCACATACAAGACCTTAAACCTTCAAAAAATATGCCCAAGGCATTCATCCCTCTCACACCTGAATCACCTAATCCACCATACTCTACTAAGGAAAAGGTAGTTATCCTTGTTGCTCCACATACACAGTTCACATCCTCTTTATAAACTACCATCATTAAACAACTTCATTATGCACCCACAAAAATTTCCCTCTATGAAATTTTCCAAACTTCAGCTCAACATCGATAAGTGATGATTGAGGCCCTTCAATACATATCGGTGTCATCCGATGATCTAAAACCATTCAAAAACCTAGTCCACACCCTCAAAATTTCTTCCACCATCACTTTTGATGATTCCAAGATCTCATCTTTGCATCCCGAAGACCATAACCTTACTCTATTCATCACATCGAAAATTGATGATACCATCACAAAGAGAGTTATGATCGACAATGGTGTAAGTATCAATATCATATGATCACATGTTTTCAATCAGCTAAAATTACCTCCATCGTCGCTCATTCACCTACAGTATTACGATCCTTTAAACGACATTATTTCCCCTATGTTAGGAATGGTTATTCTTCCCATTAAAGTAGGTGTCAAATGTATTCACAAACTCTTATACCTTGTGGAATGATAGTTTTAATATAATATGATGCTAGGACAACTTGGGATACATGTTATGCATTGTATCCCTTCCACTCTACATCGTTGTCTCAAATACAAACATGAGGGTAAGACCTTCACTATTCCATCTGACCTAAATCCTTTCAAGGCATGTCATATGACCTACCATCCAAATGAAGTGTTTATTCCTAAAATTAATTCAAGTTCCTCTGATCAAGCTCTACTAGCTCTTCCATGTCTACATCAAAATTTACCAGATGACACCTCCTTTGAGAATGTCATGTAACGACTCTCGCTGGGGGAGTATTGTCTCCTCACTCTTAATTAATTCCCTACACCAAACTCATACGTGAGGCCTAACAAACAACCCATATAGGAACCCAACATTAGATACATCATCTCCTTCGACCCCCCTCATCTAAAAAATAACCTCGTCTACGGAGGGATCAATCCTATTTCTCGTATCATGATAATCAACATCACACTAAACCATTAATGTCTAAATTTTTATTTTTATACAATCAAACCTTTACACAAATGTACCTCCATCGATGCGTCTAGAAGGGATTTGGCCTCAAATGTTATAAACGAGGAATACATAATTTAATCTTTGATCAGTCTCGTAAGCCTCACGAAAATTATGGGTTAGGATTTGCAAATACTTCGCAAAAATCTTCGCAAAAACCACATCTAGGCCTGTAACGAAATCCGAGTGACCCTCTTCATCAGATCACTCTATTGAAAAGAATGACATCATTTCCATACCATATGACTTTTTTTAGTAAGTACAACCACCTTAGGACCACTTACTTATCAGACTAACAATGACATTAAGACTATCCCACTAGTTTTGCCTAAAATGGTAGAGTAAGAATCTCCTACCATTGATATTCTCTGTAAGCAGGGAATGAGCTAAAATAGAAGAAAAGAAAAACACATATGTAAACCTTCCTGTCATTTTTTCCTTGCAAACCTCAAATAAGGTTGCAATAAGCTTTGAACTTGTGTAACCTCGTAAATGGTCAATTGTGAGTGCTCTTTAAAGTTACCTCTAAATGTAGATTTGGAAATGCTATGAACACAGATTTGACTTGGATATAGCTTCCAATATGTAGATATTGGAGAGAAATATTGACAGAGTAATTGTACAGGAATCCAAGAGAGTCGAGAGCATTTTCAAAGGGATAATCATGCTCTTTTATATAGATTAAGTAGTGGTTGAAATTGTTTATAAATGGTTAAATGCACAAGTTAAAAATAGCATTTGATGGAGATTAAATAATTTGAATGAATTTATTTCCATAAGGGGCAATAAATAAATTCAGTTGCAAAATTTACATCCGGAAAGGTGGTTGCACATGCAATTCAATTGTCCTCACCTTTCTAGGATTTTAAAAGTGTAGTTGACTGGACTTGTGAAGTGGAGTCCAAGTGGAGTTGACTGGAATGAGGAAGTGGAGTCCATGTGGGGTCCAAAGGGAACCTAAGTGGAAGTTGATTAGGAAAATAGATGTATTTTCCTAATTAAGTAGCTAACTTAATTATCTACAATGTGCAAGATAACTAATTAATAATTTATTTAATAAATACAAATTAAGCTAGCTAAGGTGCATTAGAGATTAGTTTAATTAATCATAACAAGGTGAAATTATTAATTAATTACATTAATCAATCATAAAGGAATATGAGCTAGGATGTGAACTAGGATAATATTGGGAACAACTGTGTGATTTAGGGTGTCTACATTTTCCCCTCTTTAAATTGTTATTATGAAGTAATAACATTTTAAAACTAGTAGACGTATTCATATCAGAAGATAATGAACCATTTAGATCCCCCAACATGAAGGATGGTAAGGGAATGCCCCCTTAAGTGGTTGGGTGATGCAGCAAAGCGGTGGAAAACTACCTAAGAGGAATAAGACAAGGGATTATGAAAAATGATAGGAAGGACTTGTGCTCATAGCATGAGCATCATTTAGAGAATAAAACTTAGAGCCATCTTATTTTTTTAGTTTCACAATAGAGTTATCACCATGGTTATGAAAGAGTCAATATGGGGGTAACCCATATGCATGTAAACAAATAAACACACAACAAAGAAAAGATTAAAAAAGGAAAATAAAACCAATATACACAATAGGTGTATGCATCAAGGTTATAAACGAACCAATTTGTTATCACACTACTTGCAATTGGTCCAAAAAGTAAACATCAACAATGAAACACAAAGTCAAAAAAAGAAGACAATCAGTTATGCCCCTAATGCGTGCCACAATGATGATTAAGTAGATCAAATATCCCCAAGCACAAAACTTGATGGAATGCGTGCAAATAGGATCAGACTGAAAGAGTGGAGTAAGGTACTCCTAATGATACTCTTTTGGGATTCATTTTACAAATGATTTGAGAGAAATTGCCCCAGGTGAAGTTATATCACGAAGGAAAAACAATTGTAATTTCCCCCAAATAGAGTTAGGAGCCATGTAAAGGGAAGAAAACGGAGTGATATTCATAATATTGGAACGATCACTAGGCTAGTAGATAAAGGTATGAATTTATCAAGATTGTGTTGAAATTTTGAAACATTAATTGTCCAATTGTAGCATTTTTTTTATAAGAGAATGTATGTTTGATTTTTTTTTTTTAATTTTTAATTGTTTTTAAAATTTTGAATATATGATTTATTTGGATTTTTGCGAGTTTTTGAAAATTTTGAAATACAAATGCAAATAAATGTAAATAAACCTGAATATATAGTAGAAAGGAAAACATACCATGGATTATTTAATAAACCGGGATGAAAACACAACATGTGCAAGCGACAAAAAGACATGAAACAAACATTGCAAACAAACCTAATATGAATAGGAAGGAACCACACCAAAGTTATATGTGAACTAAGATGTGAATAAATTTTCTGCAATTGGTGTATTGTAAAGGTAAAAAAAGTACAACAAAATAACAAACTGACAAAAAACAAAATCATCATCACAATATTGACAAACTGCAACAATACAACACAATTTGAAAAAAAATGTCAAATGACACTCTGAATGTGTTCCACATTGAAGAACTAGATAGATATGAATGCCCTCAAGTGATAGCTTAGACCATGAGAGGATTTAATCGAACCGAAGAGTGGAGTAGGAATCCAAAAGATAATCTTGTTAGATCCCATTAAAGTGTAATTTGTATTAGATTAAAATGTGAAATACAAGTGCGCCAGAAGAAAATTTATATTGTGAAAGGGTAAATTGATTGCTTTCCTCGACCATAGATATACACCATGGGAAAGAAAAATGATTATGGAAATATGATCTAGAACGATCATGAGGAGTGTCATAAAATAGCAAAATTGTTGAATTGTGTTATCTAGTTGATGAAATTTGGTCAAACATTATCTGAGTGTTTTGATTTTGAAAATTTTAAACTATTTTTTGGGATTTTGGAACAATTTTATATTGTTTCTGTATTTTTTGAAACAAATCTGAATGTTTTTAATTTTTTTTTGAATTTATTTGAATGTTTCTGGTATTTTAAAACTCAGTAAAAGGGGTGCACTGTATGATTACATGTGCAAATAATTGTAAGCTTTCCATTACATTGACATAAATGTAGATGATAAAATTATAGGGTGTTTCACTCCATTCGTGACTCCACACAACTAGGAAGATGCGAGGGTTCATCACTGCCAACCAAGAAGGGCATGATAATAAGGTGAATAGGGATATGAAAGTGAAGATGGTGGATGCGAAATCACGAGGTGTAATAATGATCCATATGAGAAATGTAACTCATCTCTAGTCAAGATTATCTAATTGATTCCAAGATGATTCCACTATATAGGTTTTGACTAGACTTAGATCCATAGATGGCATACCGATTGACAAGATCTAGTTAAAGGAATTGTTGTCTCTCTTTAACATAAGAAACTTCTTGGGATATTTTTTTATTAAGATTTCAAAAGGCTTTATTCGTTAACTGTTTTTGTTTGTTTTTGAAAGGGAATCCCTACATGTTTCCCCATGCCACCAGTAAGAGGAAAGGGCTCAACACTGAAGAAAAATATAGGCAAGTAAGGACATCTTCCCTGTTCTCAGTCTCATACTACTACTGAGACGTATGGGCTTATCACCAAAGATTGTAAAAGATGAAAGGTGTAATAATTGATTTTTAGGTTTTTAGTATTTTTTAGATTGATTTTGCCTTGTATGTTGATAATTCTCTTGTTGGGAAGGAGCATTCTTCCCCCAAGTTTCAGTTGCATGCGTCTAGTAAGACATAAGGGTTCAATACTATAGACTAAGATAGACGATCAAGAAGGTCCAGGTAAAAAAGATTGAGCTTTCTGTTAAAGAGAGAGCTTATTTAAAAGGAGGAGTTTCCATCAGTATGCTTCGAGAAAAAACTATAGGTAAAAAGATCTGAAATGGTAGAAACCATAATAGGAATGAGACACACAATTCCCACTAAGAACAATGTTCACCTTTGTTGTGATAAGTGAAGAATGCAAAGATATGATAATGGTATGTTTAATATATCTTCTAATAGATGAAATGCTTAATATTATTTGTACTCACTTTTACACCTTTGATTTGCAAAAAATGCTTTAAGGAACTATTTGATATGGAGTCTTATTTCTTTTTATGATTTTTTAAGTTTTTTTAATTTTGACAAATGGATTTACAATGGAATCATTAAAAGAGAGGCCTATGTTTATTAAAGTTGAATGGCCCTGAAATACGACGCTTGAGCAGATGAGAACCAATTCAAGAGAGGGAATCAATATATTTGATAGGTCCGGAAATATGAGACTTGGGTGGATGAATTCCAAGTCAAAGGAGGAAATGTGAAGATTCGATAAGTCCTAATTTACGAGACTTGGGTGGACTAGGTCCAATTCAAAGGATTGAATCGAAAGATTCAATAGGTCCTAAAGTATGAGTTTTGGGCAGATGAGTTTTGGGCGGTCCATATTCAATTGGTCATGAAGTACGAGACTTGGGTGGATAAGTTCCAAGTCAAAGGAAAGAATCAAAATATTTGATTGGTCATAAAGTATGAGACATGGGTGAACGAGATCCAAGTCAAAGGAAATAATCAAAAGATTCGATTGGTCCTGAAGTACGATACTTGGGTGAATGAGATCCAAGTCAAAGGAAACAATCAAAAAATTCAATTGGTCCTGAAGTACGATACTTGGGTGGATGGGATCCAAGTCAAATGATGTGTGATTAGATAAGTCTTTGATGAGATTAAAATACCTATGTAATGTTAGAGGGCGATTGTCGAGGCTGGGAATATGTTGAGATTCATATTAATATGTGAGTGGAAGAGTGCGAGGAAAGAAGGATTGATCTCTAGATGTATATCCAAGGTTCCTTATAGTCTGTAGAGAGAAAAAATTCAATGATGTTCCTTCTAGGTTAGGGAATAATTGATTTGATGAAATATTTACAATTAAAACATGAAAAGGTTATATAAAGATAATCCTGGGTATAAGTACCTCGTAGAGTGTACGCATGTAGATGTCTTGACATGTAGGAATCATCATTGGTGAGATGCCTGCAAGATTGATCATGTGAGGTATAATGGACATAGAATGTTGTATTGTTGTAAGTGTCCAAGATTTTTGTGGTTGTGTTTTGACAACAAGACTAGATATTATAGACATAAGAACACATAGTAAAAGAATAGAATGAAGCTCAATGGTGCTTAATAATGGACCCTCTTTTGTAGTGTCTAAAATTATAAAAAGGGTTGAAAGGGAGTCTTGAAGCAATCTAAATCTCTCATTTGATGTTGGAAGGTTGTTGTTCGAAATAGGTTCAGTGTCTGTTTGGACTAACAAAAGAAAATTTGCAGAAGAAAGTGATTGGTTTAGAGGGAGATATACTTGATCATTGTCATGATCTGGTTGAGTTTTATTATGTACAAAAGTGAGAACAATAGTCAAATATTCATTTAAAGTTTTGGAATTTGATGTTTGATTGGTTATGAGAGCTTCGTCATTGAGCTCTATGGAAATGGATTTTTTCGTCAATTAAGTCTTGAACATAATGACAAAGAGTTGTAAAATTATCATTAGAATGGCCTTTCATGTGGTTGTATTCACAATATGTCGATGCTATATACCACATATGATTCAGTTGCCCATTAGAAAAGGGTGTTGTAGTTGGATATTCAATCTTGTTAACTTTTTCTAGTTATTGAAAAGCACTAGAAACAATCTCTCTGAGGGGTGTAAATTGATGTTAAGTCAATTAAGTCTTGAACATAATGATGAAGAGTTGTAAAATTATCATTATAATGGCCTTCCATACGGTGGTATTCACAATATTTTGATGCTATATACCACATAGGATTCAGTTCCCCATTAGAAAAGAGTGTTGTACTTGGATATTCAATCATGTTAACTTTTTCTAATTATTGAAAAGCACTAGAAACAATCTCTCCGAGGGGTGTAAATTTATGTTCAAATATGCGTGGAGTAATGTCTACGATACATGATATGATGGATTAATAATTGATATTGTTCAAGGATTCACCATGTTCATGATATTTTCCCTTTCTACCATGGTTAGGTGGTAGGTCTCTGACCATTATGTCTCTGTTGTCAATGAGGTCTTAGATGTAATTGCAAAGTTTTTTACATCTGTCCATTTGATGTCGATCAATGTGATGAAAATCACAATGTGTTAGGTCTATCCCAATATAGATTTGGTTCTCCTTCAGGAAAGGATTGCGTAATAGGGTAAGTGATCATATTGGATTATCAGATGTTGTAAGACGCTTACAAGATATTCCCCCAAAGATGTATATTGTATTCATTTGTAGTCACAAGGAGGAGTTTCTCCTCTTAGAATGGTGACTGATGGTTTAGAATTAATCTATTTTGATTGATTTTTCTATAAGTTATGCACGTTTCGATTATCCGTGACACCATCATTGAAAACATTACGATTATGGTTGATGTACCTAGATTTATCATGAGATGTGCTAGGGTTTTTGTTGATGTTATTGTTATGATTGTGCCCATTGTCTTTAGAATGAGGCTTGATAAAGCCTTTATAAATGAGGTATTTTTCAAGTTGACTTCCCTTTTCCCTAACTTCCTCAAAATTGTTGAGCCAATGCATCTACATGTGAAAGGACAATTGTAGACACTGAATCACACACTTGGGTACATATCTAGGTCCTCAGCACTTACTTGCATTCATATGATTCCTCAGAAAGAAAAGTACTAATTGACTACTATCTTTGGTATCTTTTCTTTCTTTCTAGTTTCCTTCTTGATCTTACACATCACACTACCCAGTCTAACCTTTGTCACTTAGTTTCTCTAAGTTTGGACACCAACGCCTAGCTAGGATGTTAGTGCTCATGCACCCTCATCCGCTCTAGGTGCATCGACCTCTTTATATCTTACTCACCTCTTTTAGGAATCTTCTAGCTATATGACATCTTGATTTCGTATGAGTCAAACTTTTAGTGGTTAATTACAAAATTCAAACAAGGGAATCATATAAATATAATGTTATGTGATCAAATTATAGGAACAAGCTCTAACCATATACTATCATCACCTAAGGTTACATACAAAGGCATTACTAAGAGCATCAAAGCATCCATCTAGCTTCACTCAAAGGACACAAGACTACATTTTCTACATATACTTCATAGGAGAGGAAGTTCATTTTTCCATACAAACATTTATTTACATTACTACATCTAGCTATTGCTTGCTATCAAGTGCATCTTGCACAAGAGCCTCCTAGGGAATGATTCTTACACACACACACACACACGAGAACTACATGGAGTCTGAAATGTAGTGCAACACCCTGATCATAACTTCACTTAGTCAGGTGACCGTTGGGGCTGGTCTAGCTCCCCATTTGCATCTTTTTCTTTTAAAGGATTTTATGTGTTTTGGGGTTTTGTAGTAGTTATTTTGTTTTTTAGGTTACAGGAAGATTCTACAGGCATAGTGCGACACAAATATGATAAAAAATGAAGACTAGTGACACTCTTGCAACACTGTGAAAACTATTTTATGAGTGTTTGAGCAATCACATGCACCCATATAGGGTCTCTAGCACCTAAGAAACCAAGTGCCATCCCAGAAACCTTGGTCTAACCTATTCCGACAATCGAACAATTTTTTGATCACAGTTATGACAATTTTTACTCATGTTTCATCAGTTTTCTAGCTTTGTGCACTTCAATATTTATTATGAATAAGCTAAGTCTTATTTCCTCCCTCTTGCACTTAGGATTTTAATTTCTTATTTTTTATTGCTTGTGTCATATCTGTTCTTTACAGTTTTATCTATTGCATGTGACTCTGAAAAGGCCTATAAGGTTTTACAAAATTCTACATTTTGTTAAATAATTTGGTGAACTTGACTCATTCGAACACTCTTAGGGTCTTTATTTCATCACTTTTTTCAATTTCTTTAGACCTTCCGATAATAGATATCTTTATTCATGATTTATTGCGAGCCAATCTTGAATGCCACGCTAAAATCATTACTCTCTTGGCTACTGCTCACACTCCTACTACTCATCTAGACATAGTATATCACACATTTGTAGATGCATTTTCTCAACAACTTACTTTTCCATGTGATATAGTTGTCAATATTTGTGTTTATGACAATTATCCTCCCCTATATATACATATATGCATCAAGAACATGGGTGGAAATAAAACTCTAGTCGATAATGGATATGAACTAAATCTTTGCACTTTATCATTCATTCAGAATATTTTCCTTTTCTTCGACTATATTATCCTGACATCCATTTCTCTTCGAGAATATGATTCTTCTATCATTCCATGCATAGGTACTAATACTTTTCCTATCACCGTTGGTCCAAAAATGGTTCTTACAATATTCTTCATTAGTGATATCCTTGTTCATTATAATTGCTTACTTGGTAGGCCATGGCTTCACATCATGCAAGCAGTGCCCTCTACAATTCATCGGTGTGTTAAATTATTACATGAGGGATTTGTGTATACAATTTTTGTTGATTGTAACCCCTTCCAATTTTTCTGCCATGATCTAACCACTGCATTACCTATTCCTACTTTTGCTTTTGTGCATCATGTTGGTGATGCAGTACCTGTGGACTATCCAGACAACTTGCCTCCACTCAAGGGATTTTTTGGTGCATTAGAAACCATCCCATCCACATGATACTCACCCTCTCATACTATTAATACTATGGTACTTTATCGAGGGCTTGTCCATACGTTGGAAGTCATTTCATCTTCTCATGAGAAACTAACATTGACATTTCCCCATTTCACATGCACTATTTTCATGAATAATGCTTATTGGCCACACATTTTGTTCAATCCTACTAGTTTTGATAAAATTTACACACATTATGGCTTAACTTGGTTTGGATTCACATTATATGATCTCATTCCTTTGCCTCATTTTTCTCATCTCTATCATGGATATGTTGACATCACTACTACTTATGGTATTTGTGTCTTCCATCTCTCAGTACTTCTTGCATGCACTTCTTCACTGACACTTGGTAAATCGTGGCTTGACTACATTGGGGGAACTATAGATCCTGATCATATTGATATCTCATTCCCCATGCCTTTTTTCCACGTTTTTTATTTTTTATGATTCATTTCTTGGCCATACAAAAAATCTTACTCATTGGTACACACATGGGTGTCCTCTACCACCTTCCACTAATGAAGAATATGTAATGGGCATGTACAATTTGTGCCATGATGGATCTTTATGTGATCAACCCAATACTAGCATTTATCAAGTATCTGACACTACTCCATTTGATTTTGACCATGACAATGATGATATTTTATACAATGTTACTTGATTCTTCTTCACATCATACACTTTAGGGGCATAATGCTTACTCTCTCACCCCTTCTAACACTATCAAGTATCTTACCTTTCTACTATTTCAAATCACACTTCACATCTAGTCTTCCTTATTCATCTTACACACATTGATACACACTTGTATCATCATTACCCTATAAAACACTCTTGTGCTACAATTCACCCTTGATTGTTGAGGGCATACTACATACATGAACCTCACACACTGCACACTTATACACTCAGTAAATTTGCGACATATCTTTCTAAACATCACAGTCTCGCGCAACACACTAACCAATGAGACACTCTAGTTCCACAGTTTTAATTTGAAATGAACCTCACCCCACTTACACTCTTTACAATATATACATCATTGATCTATCTTTCTAGCACATAGTTCAAACCATTTCTTGATGGCACACTCTTGTTCTATGGGTCATTCTTGACTTCCGACGGGTATTTTATAAATGAACCTCATTTCAATCATACTCATTCACATCTGTAAACACTAAATCACACACTTTGGGTATATTTCTAGTCTTGAACACATACCACTATTCATATTATTCCTAAGCAGTAAAAGTACTAATTGACCACTATCTTTGGCCTCTTTGGTTTCTTTCTATTTTCCTTCTTGGTCTCACATACCTTTTTTCCCAGTATGAATTTCGACATTTCAGTTTTCATGGGTCTGGACACCAGCGCCCAGCTCAGATGGCAACGCCCATGTGCCCCCATCCCCTCTGGGTGCCCCCAACCTCTTTGTATCTTGCTTACATCTTTTGGGTCCTTTCTATTTCTTAGGCATCTTATTTTCTTGGTGGACAACCTTTTAGTGGTAAGTTAAAAAAATCAAGCAAATGAATCATATAAATACAAAGTTATGTGGAAATAATAAAGGACCAAACACTAAGAATATACTATCATCAACTAAGGTTGCATCCAAAGGTAGTACAAGAGCATCAATGCATCCATTCAAGGGACAAGGGACTGCATTCTTCTGCATATACTTCATAGGAGGGGAAGTTCATTTTTCCATTCACACATCTATTTACGTCTTCTACATCTATCTATTGCTCTTTATTCAAGTGCATCTGGCACAAGAGCTACCTAGGGTATGATTCTACACAAAACACACGTATAACTACATGGAGTCTTAAATGTAGTGCAGCAGCCAGATAATAAGTTCACTCAGTTGGGTGACCATCGGGTTCATTCTGAATCCTCATTTTCATCTTTTCATTTTTACGATTTGATGTGTATTGGGGTTTTTCAGGTGCTCTTTCTCTTTGCTGGTTAAGGGAGAATTCAGAAAACAAGAAATGAATTACATGTGACTAAAGGTGACATACGATGAAAATCTTGTGACCTTGCGTAATTGTGTTTCCAAGGTTATGAGAAGTCACAGGAACCAAAAGGAGGTCTGCAATACCCCAGGCGCCCCTGACCCTTCACATGAGCCCTATTTCTGACATTCCAGACATTTATACATTTTTATGGTATCGTTTGCAATAATATGTCTCCATGTTTCATTAGTTTTCCTAGCTTGACACAGCTTCAACATTCTTACAAATCAACTAAGTATCTACCCTCTCTCTTGCACTTAGGGTTTCAAATTTATTAGCTTACTTGCTTGGATCAAATCTATAATTTATTACATATATATCTACTGGGTTATTACTTAATTAGAATTTAGTATTTATTTATTTCAATATTTTCTTAATCATTTGGTGAACCCATCGTTCAAACACACCTTTCTTCTAGGGCTTTTATCATCTTCTCAATATGGCTCAATCTTATGGTGAATTCAGTGAATCCTACCTTCAAGATATTAATGATCATCTAGTTGAGCATCCTTAGGATCTAGACATACTTTTATTCACTTCTCGTGAGGAGGCCACCAATCTTTTGGAACTTAATGTTTCTACATGCATCCCTTCTTCCATGCCCATTGTTACTCAACCGTATGCTTCCACTCTTTCGCCTACTTCTACTATTCCTATTTTTATTCCTAATCCCACCAACCAATTCACTCCACCTCTTGTTTCTCACACATGGCAAGTATCTTCTTATAAAAATTGAGATTTGGAATCTCTTTATGATGATCTTCAAGTTCAAATTTGTCAATTAAAACAGGCTACTTCTCGTGCATCTCCATCTCTAGATTCCACTTTGTTACTTCATACTCCTTTTGCACATGCCATCTCTGATTATACACTTCTTCTTAATTTTGTCACTCCCAAGCTCCCCATTTTCAATGGTCATGGTGACCCTCAATAGAATCTCTGAGAATTTCATGTGGCATGTCTAGATTTTTTGGATGATCATACTCTCTTAGCTAAGCTCTTTCCTCAAATTTTCTTCATGATTATGCAATTTGTTGGTTCAATGATCTACTTGTCCACTTGATAACATATTTTACGCATTAAGTTGATGCTTTTGTCAGTTACTTCTCTATTAATATCGGCTCTAATATATCTTATGCTTAGCTGACATAACTTAAGCAAGGATCTAACGAACATCTAATGGATTATGTCTTGCAATATAATAACAACTTAGCTAATATGTCTAATGTGCTTGTCAACTTTGAAATTCAAGATTTATTTGTCCAAAGTATATTAACACCTCTCCAGGAGAGTGTTTATCTTCAATACATCTCCATCATTCGATCATTTGTGTTATACTCTTAAGCTACATGAAACTAAACTCTTATCTATATGAAAGATTAAGTATCATGAGAAAGCTTCATCTTCAGTGCGCTTTCAAAAAAAATAAACTTTCAAGCCATCTACAAAACATACTTAAGCTAAGGCCACTTTCAACGTTATATCTAATCCTGAAAATCTTCAATGGAAACTGCATAAGCATATATTTACTAAGCTTCCTATTGTTACACATATTATATTACCACAACTCTTTGAGAGAAGCCTTATTACGCTTCTTCCTCTACTCAATTTGGACCCATATCATCCTAAATGTCACAATTACAATGAAAAATCCAAATGTGATTACCATCAGTGCATTGGGCATTCTAAAGATCGATGTTTCAAACTTCGAAATCTTATTCAAGATCTTATCAATAATAATGCAATGATTCCTGAGCCTACGACATCTACGTCATTCAATGACAATAAGCTCAAGATTTTCAATAATCCTCTTCTTAAACATGACAAACAAGTGGTTGAATCTTCACAAAATCATACATATCGTGCAATGTCTCCTCCTGCATTGGGGGCTCTTGATTTTCTAGTTTATCATGCTGAGACATCTCCATTGATCATTACATTTTTTATCATGTTTATCATTCCACATTCTATTCTAATTGTTTGCACATCATTTCTTCTATTGGACCTATTTTTTTCAATAACACTATGGCTGATCCATACTTTCACGTAAGTGCATGTTCTATTGCACTTATTGTCATTATTGGTTATCCACTCTCAAAAATTTCATATCCAGTTCCTAAATCATATGGATATGTAGAGCTTCCTAGTAACAGTTTGTCCTCTTACCATGATTGTGCCTTTTCTTATGGCACCTTCATTCAAAGGGTGTGACATGCTCTTAGGTCTTCCATGGGTCCATGCAACTAATATTATCATCTCTATGAACAACATGTGTCTAAAATTCATTCACGTTGGGTAATTCATTACTATTAATGGTGTTTACCATCCACACCATGGTAGCAGCCTCCTCTTAAGGTTGCCATTACACTCGCTAGAGCATCTAGGTCCCCAGGTACCTCTTAAATCAAAAGAAAAATCTTCCTAATCTCACATTTCACACATGGCCTACTGGTCTCATCAGTCTACTAGTCCATCTCATCAGTCTAGGTCCACAACTCGGGTGGATCCTTCAAATAGGAATACATCACCTCCTTTATTTCCTTCACATAAGTGTTCATCGCCTTCACCTCTACCTTTGCACTTTTCTTCACATAGGTTTTCATCACCTCCACACTTTCCTTCATATAGGTTTCATCATCCTACCACGCATAGGTATCTCACTCACTGATACATCATCTGTCTCATACATCACCAATTTTAGAGCATGATCACACACCTTTATCTCTGCAAGCATCGGGTGGAGGACCCTTGTCTTTCACTTTCATTGGATATCATATTCATCAGCATACACTTGGGGGATTCATAATTATTCTCCCCCTTATAGAATCATCAAGTGTCTTCTAATTCTACTATATCACTTCTTACCTCACATCTAGTTTTTCACACGTGTCTTGCATAGCTTGATACCCTTGTATCATCATTACCCTATGACACATTCTCATGCTATTCACACTTGACTATTGAGGGGATACTACATACATGAACCTCACATCATACACATGACACATTTCACACTCGACGCATTCACGACACATCTTTCTAACATCACATTCTCACACATCATCACTACCCTATGATGCAATCTAGTTCCATGGTTCATACTCGACTGCTGAGGGTCTAAATCTAAAATGAACCTCACCACACTCACTCACTCTCTACGCTCTATGCTTTATCAATCATATCTTTCTAGCACATAATTCAAACCATTTCCCGATGACGTACTCTTGTTATATGGTTCATTCTCCATTGTTCAGGGGTATTTTATAAATGAACCTCATCTCATGCATACTCATTTGCACTCGCTTGGGGGGCACGCTTCTCCTATCACACTCACTTTGCATGCCATTCAATTTCACAGTCACAACATATTGCATATTTTGGTTGCACATTGTTTCATGCTTAATTATGCTCACATGTACACTTTGTTTACTATGTTAGACAGATACTTTGTATGTCATTATCTTTATCTATATACACATGCATGTTCACTTGCCTTCTAGTTTTGATCACAAAATTTACATAGATCATTACATGTAGCATGGATGTTTGGCACTGTACCTCTTACCAGTCCCACAGCAGGCTCCTGGGGGCATCCACTTTCGTACACATCATAGGTGCTATTGTTTCATTGTACTACTTTCTTATTCATACTAGCACACTACATCATATCAAATCATACATGCACTTTGACATACTTTCTATCTTTCTAACATGCTAACGGGTGCTTCATGTGTAAACATTGTCTTTAGGAACTCTTTTCTACCATGGTTGTTTGATATATTGCTTGTCACTGTTTTTCATTATATGTCATTGTTTGCGGGTGTTTCCCTTTGTTTTGTGTGCACATTGTATGATTTTTCCACTTCAGTCTCTATTGTCTTGTGACATCATGAGTGATGTCCCATGTTTGCAACCCACTTTTCATGGTCTACATTATTCTTGTTAGTTACACATTGTCTTGATTTCTTTACATATTTGTCTTCTACATGCATGTTTATCTTGTTTTCACTAAAACTTGTTTCTAGCCACTTTTTTTTGCATGTGCCTTGGTTTCTACCAAGCATATTCTCACCTTCCTCCCTGCATGGATTCACTTTCATCAAAACATTAGGTCCTCCTTTGGGTTACATTCTCCTAGCGATGGCGCATGCAACCCAAACAAGGGAGGCATCATTGGGTGAATTAGTCACCCCATACAACAGTTTAAAGTCATATTTCAACACATTTTAGTACCAGAACAACACAGTTTTCGGTCACAAAAATGGCCCAAGATTTGACTTGAGTCCTTAGCACAACACAGACACTAGCACCCAACATAGACAGTAGCACCTGGGCGCCCTTGACCCTTCCTAGGTGCCTATGACCAGGGGAAGTTACAAAGTTTTTCTCAGTTTGGCATAGTTCACAGCAGTTTACATAGTGGCTTTTACAAGGCAAACACATTCCTTCAGCACTTGGCATGCATGCATTCTTCCTTCTTCTATTTTTGCAGTGGATCAAACTAGATCGAAATGGATCAGATTTACACACACCGTCTGTAGTGGTGTTTACTCTTTGGGAAGAATTCAAAGGTTAAATAATAACACTAAAACTTTCTCCCTACATTTCTTCCACACTTGGCGTAATGAGATCACCTAAAAATACTCACACTTGGCGTAGTTGGCTGAGATCACCCAATAAAATCAGTCTTGGTGTGAGATCCCAAAAAAATCATTCTTCTTACAACATTTTCAGGATCCTTTCTATCTCTTTCACTCATCACATATCAGGTGCACATGTTCCTTTTCACATTTTTACACACTTTTTACTGTGTTTGGATCAAATTTTCATATATGCATATTTGACTACTCATTTTCTCTTCTCTTTTGTAGGTCCATCCTTATGGGAAGCAACATAATCACATCATCATCAACATCAAGCAACATCAAAAACAATCAAGGATGTCGACAACATGACAATGTGTCACACATACTTTCACCCCTAGGGTCGTTTTCACTTCCTCTTCTCTAGCTTCCATGCTTCATTTTTATCACTCCACGCTTTTTCTTTTCTCCTTAGAACGCTTTTTTCCATCAATCTACATGGTTATTAGGTATGCATCTCTTATCTACTTTATGTAATTGAGAATTATCTCAACATCATAAAGTGGGGGAAAACATAGACACTAAATCACACACTTTGGGTATATTTCTAGTCCTAATCACATACCAATATTCATATGATTCATAAGTGAGAAAATTACTAATTAACCAATGTCTTTGGCCTCTTTGCTTTCATTCTATTTTCCTTCATGGTCTCACACACCTTCTTTCCCAGTATGACTTTCAACATTTCAATTATTATGAGTCTGGACACAATCGCCTAGCCAAGACGCCAGTGCCTTGGTGCCCCCATCCCCTTTGGGCACCCGTAACCTCTTTGTATCTTGCTCGCAACTTTTAGGTCCTTTCTAATTCTTGGGTATCTTATTTTCTTGGTGTTCGGCCTTTTAATGGTTAGTTACAAAATTCAAGCAAAGGAATAATATAAATACAAAGCTATATGGCCATAATAAAGGACCAAGCACTAAGCATCTACTATCATCACCTAAGGTTGCATCCAAACGCATTATAAGAGCATCAAATCATACATCTAGCATCCATTCAAAGGAAAATGGACTACATTCTTCTGCATATAGTTCATAAGAGGGGAAGTTCATTTTTCTATGCACACATCTATGTTCATCTTCTACATATAGCTATTGCTCACTATTCAAGTGTGTCTGGCACAAGAGCCTCCTAGGTCATGATTCTACACACACACACACAAAAAACTACATGGAGTATGAAATGTAGTGCAACACTTGGATTGTTAGTTCACTCAGTTGAGTGACTTTTGGGGTCAGTCTGACTCCCCATTTGTATCTTTTTTATTTTTAGAATTTGATGTGTTTTGGGGTTTTACCGGTTCTCTTTCTCTTTTTAAGTTTCAGGTGAATTCGGTGAACAAGTAGCGAAGTACCATTGATCAAAGGTGACATCCAATGAACATCTTGTGACCCTACAGAGTTGAGTTTCCAAGGTTTTGAAAATTCACAAGCACCTAGAGGAGGTTTGTAGTGCCACTGACCCTTCACAAGCACCCTAGTCCCAACATTCCCGATAGTTATGCATTTTTCTGGGCTCATTTGCGACAGTCTACCTCCTTGTTTCATTAGTGTTCCTATCTCGACATAAATTTGGCATTATTGTGAATCAACTAAGAATCTTACCCTCTTTCTTGTGCTTAGGGTTTCAAATTTATTAGCTTACTTGTTTGGATAAAATACGTACTTTATTACATATATATCTACTACGTTGTTACTTAATTAGAATTTAACATTTATATTTCAATATTTGTTAAATAAACATCCACTTGTGGGGCACGCTACTCCTATCACATTCACATTTCATCTCACTCACTCACAACATATTACATATCCTGGTTGCATTTACCCTTACTTATGCTTACATGTACACTTTGCTTACTATGCTAGTGAGATATTTCGTATGTCATTATATTTTCTATATACACACATGGGTTTGCTTTCCTTCTAGTTGTGAATGTATACTTTACATATATATATATATATATATATAATATATATATATATATATAAAAACACAACATGGATGTTTGGCATTGTACCTCTTACCAGTTTCATCAAGGGTCCTGGGGGAATCTACATTCGTACACACTACAAGTGTTGTTATTTTATTTTATACTACTTCATATTCTTCCCAGCACATTACTCTATCGATATATACATGTCTTGACATACTTTTATCTTTCTATCATGTTAATGAGTGATTCATGTGCCAAATTTTCTTTGTAGGAACTATTTTCCACCATGGTTGTTTGTTACTCTTTACTTACCGTTGTTTTCCATTGTATGCCATTATTTGACGGATTTTCCCTATGTCTTGCTTGTTCATTGCTTATATGATTTTCACCACTTCAAACCTGATTGTCTTACAACATTGTGAGTGATGTCTCATTTTTACAACCTATTTTTTTTTTGTCTACATCGTCTTCTTGCTTGTTAGATTACACATTGTATTATATATGTGTATTTGTCTTGTGTAGACACCCCAATTTCACATCTATCCTAAATCAATTAATTCCCCTTCCTCATTTCCCACAAAAATATACTTCGAATTAATCAAATATAATTTGATTAATTATCCATTTCAAAATCTAAAAAAAAACCCAATCCTCACCACATGTCATTATTCTCCATGTTTTTTCTACTATTGAATTAAAAATTCAAATTCAAATTATCACCCACCCTTCGTGGTCCCCACTCACCTAAAATCCTCCACTTATGAATTAAAAATATAATTCAAATCCTCACCCATTCTTCGTGGCCCCCACTCACCTAATCTTGCCCACATTTTCAAACCACTCATCTAATCTTGCCCACATTTTCAAACCACTCACCTAATCTTGCCCACATTTCCAAACCACCCACTTAATCTTGCCCACATTTTAAAACCATGATTACTTAAATTAATTTAAGTTAATCACTCCTCCAGGCTATAATACAACCTTACCCCCCCTCTAAACACATGGAGAATAAGCTTGAATGCCATATCTAAGTTCTTGCATCCTTTGAGTAAAGAACATCATTTTGCCTCGTCCTAATGCCAAAATAGCCTCATAATCCTTTTTCCCATCTAGTGCAAAGTAAGAGGATCATTGTTGCAGGAAGGTCTTGCTCCGTCTTGAAGAAAAGCACCTACATATCACAAAATCAGGGCTCAATCCAAGTTTCCTAGCCCATTCTGAGGTTTGCTACGGAACGCGAAGGAGGAGGTACGATTATTGGTATTTTATTTCCTTGTTAGTAGTGTATTTTTCCTAGCTTACATTCTGGCACGCCCGGTTACTTTCGATCTGTTACCATTAATTTCCCAATTAGTGGTTTTATATGTTCTTTGTTTATTATTGTTCATTATTATTTCCTTTTCTGTTCCTTATGGTCTTCTTTGGTTAACCTTCACGCTTTGGGTAGTGTTTTTGTTATGTGGTGTCTTGTGGTGTATCTGCAGGTTATAGCAACAATGAAACTCTGAAGCTCATCATGTCTTTGATCTCCTTGGTGCTTGGTGTTTAGTTCCTAGTTTTGATTTTGCTATTTACTCGTCATCTGTAGAAACACATGAACTAGCCATTAGTTTATCATCTTACTGTCATGGGACAACCAATCCAGAAAATGCATTTATTTATTTACTTTTGCTAAAATAATTGCTTTGTAGGAAGTTAATCAGTTTTTGTTTTCTTTTATTTTAATCAATCTTTTTGTGATCTAACTATTTATTTCTATTTATTGTTCTTTTCTAACGTTGCTGTCAAAATTTTAGCTTCTCAGGTGAAGTACAGAAGTCAGAAAAATAAAAAAAACAGCTCCCGAGACGTTTTTCTCACGTTTAAAATTTTCATTCAGAGTGCTATCGTAGCCCATCTTCCGGACACCATAACTTTTGCTCCCGAACTCAGAATGAATTCATTTTTTTTTAACGGAAAGGTATTGAAAAAATCTATGTAATAAAAAAATAATTTTTAGATTTAGACTTACAGAAAAATTTTGATTTCATTTCTTCTAACACCTGTCTTTTTAACAAAAAACAACAAAATTATAATTTTTTTTTTAAATTCTTATTTTTATTTTATTTCACGTAACAACCTCACATGTATGATTTTTCCTCGCACTTCAAAAGTGATCTTCGAAATCAGAAACGTGAGGCCACTCGGATCTGCACACCAATTTTTTTTAATTTTTAATTTTTTGCCTTACATTTCAATTTTCCACGACATCACTTCTAAGTAACGTTTTTACCCTCTTCTTTCATCGTTTTTCTTTTTTTGTGAAAATAATCATTATCGCTATTTCACAATCATGATTAATTGCAATAATTATTAACATTTAAAAAAAAAACTATTCCAATTGTATCCGCGTATGCTCTTTTCTTGCGCCTTCGAGCGATCTAGAAAATCAGAAACGGTCACAATTTTTTAGTTTCTTGTTCTAACATTGCAGGATCCTCTAGCTTTGTTTTCCAACTGTCATTTTAATAATTATTTTCCTTTGTCATATTCTTAATATTTGTTTGGTCGTTGGTTGTGTATGCTCTTTTCCTGCGCCTTTGAGCGATCTGGCAAATTAAAAACAACCACGATCACTTTTCTAACATTTCATTTGTAGGATAACCACTAATTTGTTTTCTGTAGAACCGCGTTGCTGGAATATTGTCAAAAACAAAAAAAAAAAAAACAAAAATCCTGCAAAAATACCACCATTCAAAGACAATTGCTGAAACAAAAAAAAAGTACGCTCAGGTAGGCAATTATTTTCTACTAGTGATTTATTTCAAGTTGGAAAGAACCCTGCGTTTAATCACTTTATCATATTGTTTTTGCACGTAGACGAGGTGGATTTCATCACCACCAAAGCTACACCGGTGACGTGGACTTGACTACCACGCACCAACAACATTTGCATCTGCATTGCACTTTGAGACCTAGTCTCATCACAGCGTTCGGTATTTACCTCGCCGCTGCTCTTCACTTACAGGTAATGCTGTCGTGCAGTGCATGCGAGTCACACCTAAATAGTTGTAACAACGAAGCCTGGGCATCGTCCCTGTAAATATTCGGGGAGTTATAAGGACACCATACACATTCATCCCTCCATCACCTTCCACCTTTTCACAAAACTTGTTCTAGACGTGGTGATTCACTCCGAAACAGGCAAGTAAGAATTGGTGAGTCTCCTCCAGTGCTCTAAGGGTTCCCCGTACCAATTCTGTCCCCGTACAGAATTAGGTATATCAGGACTAGGGTATATCAGAGGACGCATCTTCTTGGAGTAATAAGAGCCTGCATCCACCATTTCACAGCATACTTGTATGATTGCATGAAACAATGATCATTCCTGAAGAAGTTACCTCATAAGCCAAAACAATCGAATCCACATGATTGCTTGCTGTTTGAAAACAAAATAGTTTAGCATTGTTTTAATCATAAAACTTGGCTAATATCAATGTGTTTATTGTAAAATTCAAATCCTAATTGTGTTCCACAACACCATTTCTTGACCGATTCAATACCAAGCAAAACATTCAAGTAATCCCACAATGAAGATCAAAATGTCACACTGATTTCATTAGCCTACTTTAGCCAACAACAACTCCACTATAGCTTGTTTTCAGCTATATCCAATAGATATTGAGTGACTTACGTTCACTCCTTATCTCATCAATTGTCAGAACATCCTTTATAGCTTGTTTCAAGCTATATCAAAATGACATTGGGTGACTTGTTTGAGTTCACTCATTATTTCATCAGCTGTCAAGTTTAGCAAAATCCCATCCGACACAAATCCCTTCAAATCTCATTTTGAGTTCACAACTGTGTTGAGTCACTTGTTTGAGTTACTCTTCTTATCAAAAATCCAGAGCTTATTTACGTCAAACCAATCAACATATTCATCATAGCTTGTTTGAGCTATATCTCACTTGTATTGAGTACCTTGTTTGAGTGTACTCCTTACATTTTCGTCTACTAAGCTTGTTTAATCCAAACCAATCAAGATATTCGTCATAACTTGTTTGAGTTATATCCCACTTGTATCCCGAGTAGCTTTTTTTAAGCTTTCTCCTTATAGCCTTACTTGTTAAAACTCGATTGAGCCAAAATAAAAATCACAATCAATAGGTTGATTTCTTCATCGCACCTTTCTTCGTTCTCCCTCTCTTTCAAACATGAAGAATTCACGAAAAACATCACACAATGAGCTATTAGAACAAATTAATAAAATGACAACACAACTCTCTCATATGGCTACCCAAATCAGTGAGCGATCACCCAAAAAGCTGATCATACAACCTCACGAAGAAATCAGTTCACGTAAAGTCTAATTTCAGTTTACCCCCCTTGGAGAAAGTCTCTCTAGTGTTTTTCATCAGCTAAAAGAGGCTAAAATGATAAGATATTCAATTACAAAACCCTTTGTCAAAGGGGAAGTTAAGCCATGTTGGTACAAACCTAACACATACTGTGACTTTCATCGCATTGATGGTCATCACACAGATAAATGTGTGCGATTTAAGAATTACGTCCAAGACTTAATTGACGACGATGTCATCTCTGTAGAACTTGATGACAATGCTCTTGCAACCAACGACACATCCAATACCACAACTTTCCATGAAGAGCTGACTACTGTCGAAACTCCTATATATACTGAAATTCCACAAGATCATGACGACAACAGTCAAGACTCTCTAATTCCAAACCAATCCATATCTTCTTCAAATTTCCTTCCATTAGTTCAAACATACATTGAACCTGTTTTGGACAACAACATTCTTCCAACATCACTTGAACTGAGCACTTGAACTTATTTCGAGACTCTTATTTCAACCCAAACATACATTGAACCTATTTTGGACAACAACATTCTTCCAACATCTACTGAGCACTTGAACTTATTTCAAGACACTCTTTCAACCCAAACATACATTGAACCTGTTTTGGACAATAACATTCTTCCCACATCTACTGAGCACTTGAACTTATTTCAAGACTCTCTTTCAGCCCAAACATATATTGAACCTGTTTTGGGCGACAACATTCTTCCAACATCTAACGAGACCTTGATCTCATTTCAAGACTCCCTTTCAAACCTTGATATTACTGTAGACACTACAGACAAGGTTCCATCAACAGGTACCATTAAGTTTGATTCTATTCTTCCAATATTGGCTCTTATGCCTAACATCTCTATCCTTTTTGTCGAAACACAACCACATCGAGTTTGGACACTTGCGACAATGCAACCTGTCGTGTCCATCATGCTTTCAACTATCGATCTTGCAGGCATCTCATCACTAATTAGTCTCACCTGTCAAGACTTCTACGTGCATCCATTCTACGAGGTACTTATACCCAGGAATATCTTTACACAACCTTTTCCATCTTTAATTGTGAATCTATCCTCAAAATAATCAATTAATGGACAAATAGAAGCAAAAAACCAAATAACACAAACCATCATTATCAACACACATGGAAGCTATTGGCTTAACCAAATCTATCCCACTCTTTGGGCTTACTGCACATCTTATCACACACCTATTAGAGCCACTCCCTTCTACTTTATTTATGGTTGGGAAGCTATTTTACATGTCAAGGTTGAATTTTCATCCTTCATAATATCCTTCAAAGATGTAATCAATAAAGATTATTATCAACAGTCACGCCTTAATGAACTCGAGCTTCTTGATGAAAAATGACTTAATGCCCTAGATCATCTTCCATTCTATCAAAATTGGCTACGGCGTAGCTACCATAAAAAATTCAAACCTAGAAAATTTAAGGTCAATGATCTCATTCTCAAAGAAAATCGAAAGAACACACCCAAAGAATGAGACAAACAAGACAAATTTGAGCCCAACGAAATCATAGATAATTTTGGGTTTGGAGCTTATAAATTGGCTATTGACATAGGCCAAGTCCTTGAAAAACCCATGAATGCATTCCATTCAAATAAATTATATTCTTGAAAGAACTCTATATTCCAGGATACAACGTGTACATTGTTCCTTTTGTCTTTCTTATCTCCGAATAATTTAAATTTAATCATTTCCATTAGCAGATATTTTCTTTATGAAAATCACATCTTCATATTTATCATCATGAGACAAGTGCTAGTATAAATCCTATTAAGTTTGTGAGCGTCATACTTCTTCCATTTTCTAGTCACTTTCCTCTATGGTCATACCTAGAAGCTTACTGATGGTAATATATTCCCTTCAAATACATTCTCTCTTTCATAACAAAGCTCTAAACTTCGTTACCTAGTTTGTTTGGTCGTCCATCTCAGTCTTCAGTGTTGAACCCTCGCGTCCTACTAGTCGTGTGGGGCTGAGATTGGGGGCAGACGTTTCTTCCCAAATACAAAGCACTATTGTAAAAAAATCCATAAATTCAATAACTTATGAATAATTCATTGTCACATCTTTCGTCCTTCATAGTCTTTGGTGTTGAGCCCACACTTCTTATTGGTAGTGTGAGACTGGGAATGGAGGAAGGTGCCCTTACTCGTCTACGTCTTGACTTCGGTGATAAACCCTTGCCTCTTACAAGTGGCATGAGGCAAAGCGTAGAGGGTCATTCTCATACAAGCATTAAAACATTACAAAATATTCAAAAAACAAAACAAAAAAAAAAAGACAAAAAGGAAATTCACTCGCCTATATTTTGCCTTCGGTGATGAGCCATTGCTTCTCACTAGTAGCATGGGGCAAGGCATAGGGAGTCATTTCAAAAATACAAAATCTTACAGTGCTTACAAATTATAGAATCCTCAAACACGTAATTTAGATGCCTAAGTGAAGAGAGAACTATCCCTTAACCTCATATCTTACCAATCAGTAGGCCACATAACTGTCTAAGTCTAGCACGTGACTCATAAAGTGAAAGCCATTTTTGAAACTAGTTCAGTACCGTTATGAAGAATGGAGTCACAATTTCCCAAAGGGATTGTTGTTAGCATTTGTCTCTATATTCATTATCTACCTCTTGCGTCCTTCTTGATTCTTGGTGATGAGCCCACACATCTTACTAGTTGTGTGGAGTCAAGAATGGAGCTGGAATTCTTTTCATCATATCATCACCACCATATCCTACCAATGGAAAGAGAATTTGTGTTATTTTGAGCATAAGTTACAACACGGAACATGGTACATATGGATAATATCCATGTTTATCCCCTCTCAAAAATAAGTCTACACTCTGGTCCATAAATTGCCAATCACAATGTAAAAATCTAAAAACATTTGAAAATCATCAAAAATCTAAAAACAATGTAAAAATCTAAAAACATTTGAAAATCGTCAAAAATCTAAAAACAATGTAAAAATCTAAAAATCTAAAAACATTTGAAAATCGTCAAAAATCCAAAAATAGTGTAAAAATCTAAAAATTCAAAAACATTAGAAACAATCATCCAAAATCTAACAAAAACATTAGAAACCACCGTCCAAAATCCAACAAAAAAATTAGAACTCGTCAAAAATCCAAAAACATTAGAAACACTCGTCAAAAATCTAAAAACATTACACAGAATCGTCAAAAATCTAAAAACATTTGAAAATCGTCAAAAAAGTCAAAAACATTTTAAAAATCGTCAAAAATCTAAAAAACATTAGAAAATCTATATATATATATATATAATAAAAAAAAAAAATATATATTGTAAACTCCACAAAATCGTAAGAACTCTAAAATAACCAACACAATTCAACCTTTGGACTATTATCCCCAACGAATGATCCAATCACCTTATGACTACCAAATTCAAACCACTTCTCCTTGCGTGAATCCTCGCTTGGGGCAAATCCGGCTCTCATTGCTTCTTTGTTTGAGGACAATGACCCAATATTTTACTATGTCCTCGTGCCCCTGCTTGGGGGCACATCCGATCAATCCTCACTGTGGAACACGTTAGGGACATGTTTATTGGTTCTTGTGTTGCATTATTAGTTGTAAATTATTAATTACTTTCTTGCATCTTGCTATATTACAGGGGGCATCTTGATTTTATGTATCCTGGTGTTCTCTGTAATATTATTATGTTATCTGATTGCATGTCGTACTGGGGCATCATACTTTCTTGATGGCCTCTGTCTATGCTCTCTTCCATTTTCATATCGTACCGGGGCATCAAACCTTTTTTGATGGCCCCTGTCTATGCTATCACGCATATTACAGTCTAGTCATCCTGATCTTTTATATCACGATGCATCCTGTTATGTGCTATATTAAAATTAAGATGCTTTTCGTCATGTGAGTATCTTCCTGCATGATCCACATCTTACTTTGCACCCCATCCATTCACCCATACTAATGCATTCTCTAGTTTGGGAATCCTACTTGATCACCGTTGCAGTTTGCGAATCCTACTTGACGATCTTTCTCAAGTAGCATTCACTATCCAGCAGCTCCTTCTCCCCCACCATGATCACCATGTATTTGATCCATTCATTCTCACTCCTCATTTTTACTCCTCCACCGCTTATACCCATATTACCCTTCTCACCATTCATGTCCCCTCTCACCCATTGGTATTCTTTCCTTTCACACTTTTGCTTCCCGCTTGACAATCTTACTTACTAACCCCTTCTATATGGAATCCTCAGTGGAGGTTTACTCTCTCCCTAATATCTTCCCGCTGTAGAAGCTTCTTCACCACATGCCCTCTCATCAAACAACCATCACCACCAAACATATCTTCCCACTCCACCTCTTCTACTTCTCATTCTCGCATCATTACTCTCACCACGCGGGCATCCCAATTAAGGATTCCCCTCACACTCTCCGCCCTCCACTACATATATTCCTTCATCCATTCGTGTTACACTCCTTTGTGTCCTTTCTTTCTTATTATCACCTCATCTCATATCATATACCACTTAGGCATACCTCACTCACTCTTTTCTCATCCTTCCCCAAATCCACCTTATGCCTGGTCATCCTACTTACACGCTCTCGTAGTATGGAAAATTCACTTGAGGGTTCCCCTTCAGTCCATTTTGTCATACCCTATTCCCACCAACTCTAACATCATCCTTCTTCCTCAGCTTGGCGATCTTACTTAACCATTCCAGCCACATGGCAATCTTACTTAAGACTTCCACTTAAGGTTGATCTTCCCTATGGCCTTCTTCCATCCCATCATATTTCCCCATCTTACTTCTCCCACCTCTCATCGCGATCATCTTCTTCACCCTACCATTCCACCCCTATCTCCAATATCATTTTGTCTTTCTCTTTGCATATCATCCCTGTCGGTTGGGTGACCCTACGAAACCTCTCCAACAGTATGACGATCTTACTTAAGAGATTCTCTTAAGCATGACATGTCATCTTACACTCGCCCATCACTCTCCAATCTCACCATCCATATTTCCTCTTCATTCCCCATCATCACATCTTTTTACCACCACTATCACCCTCCTCTGCTTGGCAATCTTACTTAACCACTCACCCGGCATGGCGATCTCACTTAAGAGTCCCTCTTAAGGATGATCTGTCTCCTTGCCTTTCCCCATCACTACACACCCTTCACCCTTCATTTTTTCTCGGCATTCCCCATTATCACATCCTTTCACCTCCTTTTCGATTCTCGCAAACACCACTTCTCTGCTTGACCATTTGTCATCTCCAGTTTTTGCTCACATGGCAATCTTACTTAACCACTTCCGTCACATGAAAATCTTATGTTCGGGTCCTCCCTACACTTAACTTGTCATCGTGAACTTCTCCCCCGCCTCATTCTTCGTTCACTTTGTTGATCGCTTCTTCCACCTGGTATCTCCTACTACCCACTTTTTCCTCCTACTATTATCCTTTCTCCACATATCCTCTTACACCATACATCTAATCTCTTCCTTCTACAATCACATTCTTTTCCCCCATTTTCCCCTTCTTGATCCATCATCCTTCATACTGTCTCTTCCCATTATTTTCATGTCTTGGTTCTTCATCCTCACCTCGTTCATCCTCATCACCCGCATCCTCTCCTCACTTTCACTTAGTCCCAACTCATCCCTCCCATCTTCTTCACTCTTTCCACTTCATCTTCTCAAATTCCCCCCCACATTTCTACCCACACACACATTCGCCATTATTTTTAACACTCCTATATCATTCTTTCATCATCATCTTCTCTTCCCACGCTAATAATTGTCAACGGGTTTTCCCTAAAAATTATCAATCCTCATTCTGCACGACCTCATTCACTCCCTTGGACCTTCTAGAGTTTCCCTTCATTCCTTCCCTCCTCTAAGCCCACCACTCATTGTCAAAGGGTTTTCCCTAACGTCCCTTTGTTGGCATTACCCTTTCCAGTCCTCATTAGTTTTCTCCTTTTCTTCATTTTTTCTCTCACCCTTCCCCACCACTCATTGTCAAGGGGATTTCCCTAACGTCCCCTCATTGGCATTGCCTCTTCTATCCCCCATTCTCTTTTCTCTCCTATTCTTTTCCCTCACTCCTACCCTTTCTTGTCGCTTCTTACCCATCTCTCCATCTCCTCTTTTCCCTCTTCAATATCTTTACTGTCTTCATCATACATCCTTTTCCTATTTTCTCGTCATCCTAGTATCCTCATTTCATGCATCTCCACATCTTTTCCAATCAATGTCATTCCTCCCCTCTTTCTTCTTTGAACATTCCTTATACCGTTCCCTTTCCACTTATTACCCCCTTTCTGTATTCCCTTCCTTCTACATCATTTTCTTTGTTATCCTCTTCTCTCTCCCACCCCTCATCTTATTTCCCTTCCCTTGTATCATCTTCTTACCCTTTTTCCATCACGTTTCCTCCTTACTTCCCCATCGCTAACCTAGTTGTTCAGCGTTGTCCTATATTTTTTATCATACCACCCTCCACATGCATCTCCATATGGTCCGTTCCATATTCTTGGCCTTGGTCTTCCTCGCAATGACACGATTCCTTCAATCTTCTCCTTGTATTCGTTCTATCTTCCTTTCCTCTCCCCTAATTTTCACATTTCTTTTGACCACTTCTCCTTTTCTCTACCACCCCTACCTTTTCGTTCATTCTGTATCTGTTTCTCTTCCTCTCTCCTCTTTTTCACACTTTCCTCGCCCCTCATAGTTTCTTTTTTTTATCCATTCTACTTCTTCTTTTGTCCTCTTTCCATTTTCCTCCATTTCACCCCCTACTCCCACCTCATTTTCTCCTTCTTATTTATCCTTTCCCATTTCCTGTTTTTCTCAGCTCTATCATTTATTTCACTTCCACGCATCCCTCTTTACTATCTATGTTGCTTCCTTCCTTTTGCACATCTCTCTATTTCATCCCTTCACCTTCTACTCTGTCATTTTCCTATTTTTGCCTTGTTTTTCCTTCATCATTCCCTTCTTCCCCTATCATCCCTCTCTCTTATTTTTTCTCAATCCTCCAACAATTAGCATGCATGTTATCTCCTTTTTTCTATTTGCGTTGGATCGAACTAGAACAAATTAGGATTACATCATTTGTAGTGGTGTATAAATATCAAGAAGTGGTCAAGGATGGAGAATAACACTAAACCTTTCTCCCCAACACTTCTTTTGTCATGGCGTGAGATTACCCAAAAAATCACTCTTGGCATGAGATTGGCCAAAAAACTTTCCCTTCTACAATAGTATATGACACTTTCTATCTTTTTCACTCATCATGGATCAGGTGCACATGTTCCTTTTTACTAATTTTTTGCATTTTTACACACTTTTTACATACTTGGATCGAATTTTACATATACACATATTTGACTACTCTTTTTCTCTTCTCTTTACTGGTCTGTCCTTATGGGAAGAAGCAGTCACATCATCAAACACATCAAGCATGGCAACGACAAGATGTACAACACAACACATTGCATATGCTTCACCTGTAGGGCCACTTTCTCTTTCTTATCTTCCACGCTTCATTTATTAGCACTTCACATTTTTTCTTGTCTCCTTGACACACTTTCATCATCAATCTACATGGTTATTAGGTAAGCATCTCTTATCTACTTTATTTTATTGAGCATTCACACAACAACATAAAGTGGGGGAAAATGTAGACACTAAATCACACACTTGGGTATATTTCTAGGTCCTAATCACTTTCTTACATTCATATGATTCATAAGATAGAAAAGTGCTAATTGAATATTGTCTTTGGCCTCTTTGCTTTCTTTCTAGTTTCCTTCTTGGTCTTACACACCCCACTAGCTAGTTTGACCTTTGTCATTTCAGTTTATTTGAGTCTAGACACCACCACCCAGCCAGGACGCCAGCTCCCATGCGCCCTTGTCCCCTCTGGGCACCCCGACCTCTTTGTAACTTACTTGTGTCTTTTAGGCGTCTTCTAGTTGTAGGGCATGTTAATTTCTTATGGGTTGGCCTTTTAGTGGTTAATTACAAAATTCAAATAAGGTAATCATATAAATACAATGCTATGTGATAAAATTAAAGGACCAAACTCTAAGCATTTACTATCATCACCTAAGGTTGCATCCAAAAGTAATTACTAAGAGCATCAAAGAATCCATTTAGCTTCACTCAAGGGATAAGGGACTGCATTTTTTGCATAAGCTTCATAGGAGGGTAAGTTCATTTTTCCATGCATGCATCTATTTACATTACTACATCTAGTTATTTATCGTTATCAAGTGCATCTTGCACAAGAGCCTCTTAGGGCACGATTCTTGCACACACACACACACACACACACACACACACACACACACACACACACACACACACACACACACACACACGAGAATTACATGTAGTCTAAAATGCAGTGAAAATACCAGATTGTAAGTTCACTCAGTCACTTGATCGCTAGGGTCAATCCGACTCCCCATTGCGTCTTTTTAGTTTTTAGGATTTTATATGTTTTGGGGCTATGCACGAGGTATATTTTTTCCAGATTACAGGGAGATTTTACGGGCATAGTGCAAAATATAGGTGATCAAAAGTGAATACTATCAACACTCTTGCAACACTACGAAAACCAGTTTCTGAGAATTTGACCAGTCAGAGGCACCCAAATAGGGTCTTTGGCTCCTAGGCACCCTAGTACCATCCTAGACACCCTGGTCTAGCCTATTCCATAAATCACACAATTTTCTAAGCATGGTGATGATAGTTTGTACTCTTGTTCCATTAGTTTTCCAGCTCTATACACTTTGGGGTTTATTGGGAATCATCTAAGTCTTCTTTCCTCCTTCTTACACTTCATTTTTTAATTTATTATTACTTATTTCTTGTGTCATATCTACGCTTTACTATTTTATCTATTGCATGTGACTCTAAAATAGCCTATATGGTTTTACAAAATTCTACATTTTGTTCAATAAACAACTCACCTTTAAGGTTCTGGACGAAGATGTTAACCATCTATTTTAAAGGGATTGAACATGGGAACCGACTTGCGATTCCTTGCCATCATTGTAAAAACTATGCAAATCTCTCATTTGGTTATTGTTTGACATTGCACAAATCCATCATTGTGACTTTAGAGTCAAGGTTGAAATAAAATGTTTCATGAACTTCTCAGAGAGAATCAAAAAGGTAGAAATAGATCCCCTTCGAAGGTGTAGGAACCAGTCCAAACCTTTTCCTCCTTGACTCTTAGGAAAGAGGCGTGAGAGAAATATATCGTTATAAACCACTTCTTTGCATGCCATGAAAATTTCGTTGACATGCTCTCTAGGATCAGTTTTACCCTTTTATTTTTCAATTTTGGGCATCTCGAAAGAGCGTCGAAAGGGTATGTGTAAGATGTCCATGTCGAAAGGGTATGGAAACAATTCATCAAAATTGAAATGTTTTCATTGTTTTTGCATGCCTGAAATAATGTCTTTCATCATTTGCCACTCTTGAGAAAATGGTGAATTGGTTTGTGGGATCAATGATGAACTATCATTCTTATGATTTTTGTTCTTATTATTAGTCTCAAAATGAGTTTTAAAGGTGGCATCACTTTTACTCATGTGTTCAATACATTTGGTATTATTATTAGTGACTTTAGGGGATATGAGAGCCAATTGTTTTACCATTGAATTGATTCGATCGAGAAAAGCATGGTTGGGATTAGGGGAAAAAGCATTAGATTTTCCTTTATTATCAACTTTTGTTTAACTTGGTCCTATGTCATCATGTTTGTTTAACTCAAGTGGTGGACCCTTAGGGGATTTAGGTTGTCCTCATAAGGTATCAAATCATCCTCGTCAAACTCCGAGGGAAATATTTTTCCCATTACAAGGAGACGAAGTAGGAATTAATGTTTGTTTTGTTGTAAATTGGCATATATGGAAATATTTTCAATTTGGTCTTTTTCCTCTTCTTCCGAACTAAAGTGGAAATGATTTTGTTCTTTCCATCAAAGGGGACAATAATCTTGATGTCGTGTTCCCGCCATTTTTGAAAGAGGGGAGGAACATGAAGAGGTGTGATAATAAAATTAACCCTTAGCAAAGTGAATGCTAAGATGGAAGAGGTAAAAAGATGAGATATCTCGACCCTATCAAAATGAGTACTAAGAGGGAGGAGGAAAAAAGGGTAAGTTGATTACCTAACTCTTAACAAAATGAGAGTTAAGAGAAAAGGGAATAAAAGGGCTTAGATGTGCTCTAATATTTAATGAAAATGGATGTTAAGGGAGAAGAGACATAACAAGGTGAACACGATCAACTCTTAACAAAATGAGTTATAAGAGTGACGAAAAGATGCAAAAAGATTAACTCTTAACAAAATGAGTGTCAAGAGGAACGAAAAGGGTGACTTCTCAACACTTTACAAAATGAAAGTGCTAAGGTAGAATAAGGGAATGAAATGTTAGTTTAGAGGACTCTTAGAAAAATGAGTGTTAAGAAAGATGAAGAGGTTTGAAAGGCTTCGTGACCCTTGACAAAGTGAATGTAAAGAGGGAAGAGGTGAAAGAAGTTATTATCTTGCTCAACTTGCGGCAAAGTGATTGATACAAGAGGAAACTTAGAAAAACAAAGAAAGATTCTCAACTCTTACAAAATTTATGTTAAGAAGGAAAAGAATTAGAAAGACAATGAGTTTGCTCGACTTTTAACAAGATGGGTGTTTAAAAGAGGAGACTTGGATTTAGAATGTAAGCATAGAAAAATGAGCTATAATGGAAGAAAAGAAAACAATGTGCAAACCTTCCTATCACTTTTTCCTTGCAAACCTTAAATAAGGGTATGGGAAGCTTTAAGCTTGTGTAACCTCGTAAATGGCTGCTTTTGGGTGCTCTTGAAATTGGTCTCCAAATGGGGATTTTACAATGCTATGAGCAGAGATTTGGCTTGGATATAGCTTCCAATATGTAGATATTAGATATCAAAATTGATAGATATTTCTTACAATAATCTAAGAGGATTTGTAAAGGAATAGGAATGCTCTTTTATAGATTCTAAGTAGTGATCTGAGAGTAATTGTAGGTGGTTGAATGCACATGCTAAAAATAGCAGTTGAGGGAGGATAAATTTTTTGAATGAGGCGCGTGATATATTGGTTGGCAAAGCCAAAGATGTGAGAATGGGTAGGAGACCTATGTTCAAGTCCCTCCCGGCATGTCAGAATGTGAACACGGAAAAATGAGATAAAATGGAAGATAAGAAAAACACATATGTAAACCTTCTTATTAGATCTTCCTTCCAAACCTCAAATAAGGTTGTGGGAAGCTTTGAGCTTGTGTAACCTCGTAAATGTTATATTGTGGGAGCTCTTGAAAGTGACCTCTAAATATGGATTTGACAATGCTACAAACACATATTTGACTTGGATATAGCTTCTAATATGTAGATATTGGAGAGAAAATTTGACAGAGTAAGTGTACAGGAATCCAAGAGAGTCAAGACGATTTTAAAAGGGATAAGCATGCTCTTTTATAGAGGCTAAGTAGTGGTTGGAAGTGGCTGAATGCACATGTCAAAAATAGTAGTTTACAGAGGTTAAACAATTCGAATGAATTTATTCCCACGATGGGCAGTAAATAAATTCAATTGCAAAATTTGCATACAAAAAGGTGGTTATAAGTGAAATTCAGTCTCCCCAGCCTTTCTACGATTCTATAAGTGTAGTTGACTAGAATGGTCAAGTGGAGTTGACTAGGATGAGGAAGTGGAGTCCAAAGGGAATCTAAGTGGTAGTTGACTAGGAAAATAGGTGTATTTTCTTAATTAAGTAACTAATTTAATTAACTACAATGTACAATATAACTAATTAATCATTTATTTAATAAATGAAAATTAAGCTAGTTAAGGTGCATTAGAGATTAATTTAATTAATCCTAATAAGGTGAAATGATTAATTAATTGGATTAATCAATCATAAAGAGATATGAACTAAGATGTGAAATGGGATAATACTGGGTCCAAGTGTGTGATTTTAGGGTTCTACATTCTCCAATTTCATAATGTCCAATCCATCTTATCATATATGAGAGATGAGGATCATTACCTTTACAATATCCTACCATCTAACACATCGATGCTCCTTAACAAATCCACCATCAACATCAACATATAGACTCTATAGGACCCTCACATAGTGAAAGTTAGGCAATCCTTAAATTCAGAATAATTGAAAGACTTTATAGCTTTCCTTCCAAAAAATAATCAAGCCTATACATGGTCATATAGTGGCATGTCGGGTATTGACCCTAACATTGTCATTCAAAACATCGTCACTTATTGTAACGCTAAGCTTTTCAAAAAAAATTACGTAGGAAAAACCCTCGTGTAGCCCTCCTTATTAAATAAGAATTACAACGTCTTCTTTCTGTTAACTTCATATTACACATTTATTATTCACAATGGGTCTCTAACAACATACCCATAACCAAAGCCTCTAGAAAGTTACGTATCTGCATAGAATTCCGAGATCTCAATCTCGCCTTTCCTAAAGATGATTTCCCACTCCTTAACATTGATCAGTTGGTTGATCTGACCGCTGGCCACATAATGTTATCTCTTATGGATGGCTTCTCTAGGTATAATAAAAGCCTTATTGCAATAGGAGACCAACATAAAATGTCCTTCATCACTTCTTGGGGGACTTTCTCCTACCGCGTCATGCCCTTCGGACTTAAAAATTCATCAGTCACATATCAACGCGTAATGACATACATCTTCCATGATCTTATTCATAAGACTATGGAAGACTACATTGACAAACTCGTAGGAAAATATAAGAAACACAGTAATCACCTTACCATTCTTGACATCATCTTTACTCACCTCTTACAATACTTCCTCCACCTTAACCTGGCCAAGTGTGTATTTGTTGTCCATAGTGGAAACCTTTTAGGGTGTATTGTTTATATTGGGGGCATTGAAGTTGACCCCGCTAAATTCAAAGCCATTGTCGAGATGCCTCCTCCTTCCAATCTAAAAAAACTTTGTATCCTTTAAGGTTGACTCCAGTCATTTTTTCGTTTCATCTCACAAATTTTTGACCGTTTCCAACCTTTCCCTCATATTATTCAAAAGGATTTCCATTTCAAATGGGATCACAAGTGTCAAAAGGCCTTTGTATAACTCAAACGATATCTCGTATCGCCACATGTGCTCACACCTCCGAGTCAGGGGGGTCTATTTTATCTATATATATCCACTACTAATCTTGCCCTAGGTGCTATGTTATCTCATCAACATGAAGAGGGTAGAGACCAGATGTTCTATTATATAATCCATACTCTCCATGACTATGAAAAACATTACATTGAATTAGAAAAGTTATGCTCTGCCTTGTACTTCCAAACATCGCCATCATCTACTTAATCATAAAACATATGTTGTCACCAGATTCAATTCTCTCAAATCCATGCATTCTAAACCATATCACAATGATTCTATCACTTGGTGGATCATGCTCATGACCAATTTTGATCTAAAATTCATTTCAAAAAATACATTAAGGGGCAATCCATCACCGAAAAACTCGTAAAAGCTCCCCTCCCAATAATCAATTACCATACGAACTAATAATACACCCCTATTAAAATAGAACTCTTAAAATGGCACTCTTCTTTGATACACACCATCAATAATACACACCATCAACCAATAATACACCCCTATTAAAATGGCACTCTTTTTTGATGGATCTAAGTGTTAGTAAGGGGGAGGTTCTGGTATCATCATCATACCTCCCTGGGGGACTACCATCCCTCTGTCCTTCAAACTAAACTTCAAATTCACTAACAACATGGAAGAATATGGAGCTCTCATCATGGGCCTCTAAACTGCTATCATGTTTGGTATTCAAATCCTAGACATCTATGGAGACTGTCAACTCATCGTCAATCAAATCAAAGAAATTTATCAATACAAGAATGAAAATCTAAAAAAATATAAGACCATTTTTGAATTCCTCTTGGAATCCTTTGATCAATAGACCATCCAAATATTTCCACGATCTTCTAATAAATTCACGGACACCATGGCTTCTCTAGCATCACTCATCCCATTATAAACTAATGATTCTAAGTTTTTCATTGTTGTGCACAAACTTGATCATCTATATCATAACAATGAACTCCCCTCCATCAGTCTCATTGAAGACAATCCAACATATTTCTAGTACACTCAAATCTACGACTATATATCACAATAAAAAATACCATCTAACTTGTCCAAAAATGCTAAATGGTATTTTCTTTAGTGCACAAACTGATACATCATCATAAGTGGTGTTTCATACAAATGGGGGTTTTATGGCATGTTACTACATTGTATCAAGTCTCTTGAGTCTACTAAAGCTATACGGGAAATCCACGACAACATATGTGGTGGACACTTCTGCAGTATGGTTTGTTTCTAAATTTGTCCTATGGATGGGATATTACTGGCCCACCCTTAATCAATATTGTTATGCATACATAAAAAAAATGTGTTAAATGTCAACAAAATTCTAAATTAGTTCACATGTCGAGTCAGGCCCTACAACCTACTCAGGATCTATGGCCCTTCTCACAATGGCGACTTGACCTCATTAACCTTATCAATCCTCATTCATCATAATGCCATCATTATATCATCACATCTACTGAATATTTCAGTAAATGGGTGGATGCTATTCCCTTGGTTTCTACTAAAGTAAATAAAAACGTCAACTTCATCTATCAACATATGATATGTCGCTTTGGCATCCATCACAAACTCATGAAAAAAATGGAAAATCTTTCAAAAACAAAGAAATGAATCAATTATGTGACACATTCAAGATCAAACTGAGTTTTTCATCACCTTATTACCCATAAGAAAATGGTCAAGCCAAAGCTTCTAACAAAACACTCAACAAAATTATCATGAAGACCATTGACTAAACAAGAAGGATTTGGCATCTCCAAATCTTATTTTCTCTTTGGGCTTATCAAACTAGCATTTGTACCCCTACAGGTGCTACACCTTTCTCTTTGGTCTATGGCTTTGAGGAAGTTCTACCCCTTAAAGTTAAAATTCCATCATTTCGTGTATTCCTCAGAGACTTCATCTCTGATGAGGATTATCATCAAGAACTTATAACACAACTTGAATTGTTAGATGAATGTCACCTAACAATCCTCGAACATCATCATGTCTATCAAGAATGGATCAAACGCACGTATAAAAATCATGTCAAAGAGCTTCACTTTAACATTAGTGATCTTGTCCTCAAAGAAAATCAAAATGTCACTACTCTGGAAAGGAGTAAACGTGGAAGTTTTTCCCCTAACTAGATCAGTCCATATATCTTAACTAACAAATATGATTTAGGATCATATCATTTAGCCTCTCTTGATGGTAAAACTAAAAAGGAACCTTTGAATGCCTTGCACTTGCATCTTTTCTACTATTAACATATCTACTGTCATGACATTAGTCACATCGAAGATCTCATTCCATCTCCAACCAATCATTTTACCATTGTAATGATTTGGAAGTATGTGGTCTACCATCAGTACCTTGTAATTAATACATTAAATATGAACACCACTACTTTGTTCATTACATCTTTCACATGGAAAATTTCCTCGTTAGTAGGAACCCCATAATCATTACTTGCATCTCCCCTTTTGTCTACCAAATGAAAACATGATGTGGGATGCACATGTGTGGTTTGTACCCACATTTTTTCCCATCCTCAAAATTGTCTACTAGGCCTGCCCTCAGCACAAAAATAAATAAATCAAGAATATCTACGGATGCCCATTATCAAAATATAGACCGATTTCTCGAGGAAAAACTATTTATCATATTAATGAAAAGCATATTGATCCATTGAAGGATAGTTGTCAATCAAAAAATATAGACCGATCCTTCGAAGGACGACTATCTATCAAAAAATAAAAATTATAGATTACTCCCTTGAAGGATGGCTACCCATGTCATTATAAAAGGATTTTTGTGTTGATCAAACTTCATAGCAAAATCAAAAATAAAAAACTCATCCTAAGAAAGCTTCCCACATCTATCAAATTTCCCATCAAAAGAAAACTTCTTGCATTGATCGGTTTATATTACGAAAAAAAATAGTTAGGGCATGAGTCTACAAAGCTATCAAAAGGAGAACCTACTATCCCATACAAACTTCATATGTCAACCTACCCATGTTCTAGGAAGTTATATTAACTCACTTATGTATGTATCTAAGGTCCTACATGTGACTAATTATTGTTAGTTATGTATTAATATTTGTTACAAGACATCAAGTGCCTTTTCATCGTCATAAATTTTACCATCATATTACATATGCATCAAATCTGGTATATAAAACAAACAATCCACGTTTTACTCTTGACCATAATTGAAACACATTTTGACTTATATATCAATATCACCACATTTAAATCTCACTACATCAACATATCAAATATCTAACATTTGTGCATCTAATATCATAATCAAATACATCTCGAAATTTCAAGAAATCGTCTCAAAATTCATAAAAACATCTAATAACCCATTTACAATAACAATACCAAATCGAAAAATCATAGAATATCTGGGGTCTGGTTGTATCACTTCTTTGGATTGTTTAGATGGTAAATGGTAGATGGTAGATGTTGTGCCCCTCTCTCTATAGGCCATCAGATCATCTAAAAACATCTCATCAACACCATGCATATATATAATACCAAAATAACACAATCAACACATGAATCCCAAAACATCATATATATATATATATATATATATATATATATATATATATATATATATATATATATATATATATATATATATATGCCTTCAAAAGACTCATATACAAGATCATATGTATTTGAATCATATACAAAATACACATATCATGTGGTAAAATCAAAATCAAACAATCAGTCTCCACCTTGGCCTCCCACTGCTTCCTTAGAAGTCACACATCTCTAGGCCAAGAACCCATTAGTTCCCCTCTCATTTGAATTTCGGTCACATAATCCCACCCTTGTGGCAACATCAATTTGGGTCACCTAGATCATTTCAATTACACAACAACTTTATCAAAAGCTTCAATCCTTTCGTTTGATGCTCAACACTTTTTCAAAACTTTATTTTTGACCATATATCAAGACTCGAACATCTCGCAGATGTTGTCATTGACCCTTTAGTCCCATGGCTCAACACATCCCCATCAGAGCAATCACATTGGATCCTCTCCATGCAGTAGTCTTCCCGAAGAATGAATCTGTAGGTGGTCCATGTTATACGTCCCCTACCAAGTGTTTCCAAGATTGCTACCATCTCTACAAATCCCTCTAGCATGGTCATTACCGACTACAATAAAATCCTAGAGCATCTTAAAGTAAACCCTATCCAAACAATCCAACTCTCTTAAATCCAATAACCAAAAAAGTCGTTCATTGGCTTGAGGGGGGAACAATATCACAACATCCTTATCACAAGACCGAGGCATCCTTGTACTATTTTTTGTGTTGCAATTTGTTCGTACAGACAACTCAAAAAAAGGGGGCAACTGTATACATTGTTTTTTCACCCCTAGGTGACCTGACATACATCAATTAAATTATCATTACCTATCATTATTATCTCTATCCTAAGTAGCATGTAATTTATCATCGTAAATCCTATTTACCTGCGTAAAACCCATTTACCCTCCACTAACCACTCAAAACAACCCAAACCTATTTTATCATACTTATCCCAACCCCTTAACCTCTTACAACCCGAATCTCCAACCTCCCATCGTTTCCCAACAACCTAATATCTCGGATGGAAAGTGGTTTTAACCATAATCCATTCTTCCTTTTGTTGGTTTTAACCTATGTAGTAAGATTGTCGACGATTTGCAATCGACCTCAATCATTACTGACACTGTCAATTTTTTTTAGCTAACCTTTGTCTCCCTTCTTCAGTTAGTCTGAATATGTGCATGAGGACGAATTGATGGCCTTGTAAACAACATCACCGTGTTCAAAGCTATTAGCAGACTGCTTCCCAAGCTATCAAGACCCCCAAGAACTCTATCGGATCATCGGTCAACAACTCTATCGTCTCCAAACAATTATCATGGTTAGTAATCCCTTTTTCATCATCTTATCATCTCGTTTTACATTAGTTATAATCTACAATCTGTCATTAGTAGCATCCTGCATAGTATTTTCAAATTCTTCCTCTCCTTCAATCATCTAAACCACCTATAGAATATTAGTGTTTTCCACAAGGATTGTCGTCGACCCCAGATCGTTGCCGATTGGTCCTTTAGCCATTACTTATCTCATTTAGCCTCTTAAACACTTTGAAAACCTCATTTTCAAAATTTTAGATGTTCCCAAATTCCTTCTAGTTTATCTTACTGTTGTCGAATGTGTCAGTCATTTATCATTGTCTATTTTATCAACCTTGTAATCAAGGCAATATGTTTTCTACCTGATCGTCGTCGATCAACATTCACAACCCTCTTAAAATCTTCAAAAACCTCGTTTTCATAATTTTAGATGTTCCCAAATTCCTTCTAGTTTACGTTACTATTGTCAAATTTGTCTGTCATTTATCAGTGTCTATTTTATAAACCTTTTTGTCAAGGCAAGATGTTTTCTACTTGATCGTCGTCGATCAACATTTTGTAACCCTCTTTTATCATTAGATTTACAAATACATCTGAATATATTTTTTTGGACTTCATAACTTCTAGACTCCTTCTAATATGTTGTACAATCAATCCCCAGTCTCTGGAATTTATAACTATTTTTCTATCAATTATTTTATCAAAATAATCATTCTGTCTCAGATCATCGTTGATCCCTGTGTTTTCTTATCATTTCTAGCAACATCGTATTTGCATCATTCTAATTTTGATCTAACATGTTATTTGCAAGATGTATGTTCTGTAGATGACTATTCCATGTATGTCACATCCTATCACTAACATATACGATCTCACAATCGCCCAGTAGTCGTTCGTGTGGGAACAATTTGATATCCTTCACGAAGTCCCTGTGTGTGCCATTGATTTTACAACAAACATTGAAGACATCGAGGAACAGGTCGAGGTCATCCAAGAAGAGCGTGAAACCACCGAAGAATTCTGGTACAACTACTTTGAGAAATTTGAGTTTTTCACTGCCCTATCCTGGGCCACTTACGAAGCTGGACAAGGTCTCACTATCCCTCTTGAGTTTTAAATTATCTATTGTCATTATCTATCTCATCATTGTCAAATAAACTTAATTGTGATAACGAGTTGACACCCTTAAAGGAAATCCCTTTAGATTCCCGGGATCGGCCATTGCCGAGCAAGTTGTTATCGTAATTATCTAATATCTCTTTGTTTAGTTGTCCTTGCTTATAGGTCTTCTTACTCGGTGAAAGGAGGAGACTCTTTCATTGCTTGAGCATCCCATCATCCCGACATTGCGAATCTCGGCGCGTGTATCAGTAAACCCTGCCCATTTGAGTTTTTGGTATTTTCTACGTTGATAGCACTAACCAAAAACCAAGTTAAACACTTTCATATAAGGGAATAAAGGTGCGGTCTTATTGGAAAATGCAATGGTTGATCAAGCACCAATTAGATTTTTCAATTAATACTTTAGTAAAGGAATGGGATGGACTTGAAGCTCTAATTGAGAGAGATAAAAATTACATCCTTGACTTAGTTTTTAGTCAATTATTTGAAGTAATGACAATACTAGGTCATATCCTATTACTTAGAAAGTCTTGTATTTTGCAAGTGCAATGACGAATCCTTATCGTTGTGAGTAGTCTCAATATGCAAGAGTCGTAGAATGATGAGTTGATTTATACATATCTGTCAATGTGTAGTAACTTCCATTAGTAAAATGGGACTATTACCATGATCAATGATGATAAATTTTCAATTATGATTGCACAAATGGATATGGAAGATATTGTACTTTACAGGGGCATTGATAGATATGTGCCATTGCAATCAATCTTTAATTGTATGGAAAAAGACTGAGAATGATGAGTTGATTTATTATAAGTACCAATCAATATACAATCAATTCCGTCAATATATTGGGGTTGTTTGCAAGGTCACTGATGCAATATTTTCAATCACAACTACACCGACGGATATGGAAATTCTTGTACTTTGTAGGTGCACTGATAGATTTTTTTGTCGCGACTATTCTTCAATTGTGTGTTGCAATCATATAATGATGAATTGATTTATAATTACATGGAAATGTGAGGGCACTTTCATCAGTATATTGGGGTCATTAGCAAGGTTGGCGATGCAAGAATCTCAATTACAGTTGTCTAGACAGATATGGAAAATGTTATAATTCGTGGGTGCACAAGTAGGTCTTTGCCACGACAATTAGTATTTAGTTATGTAGAGTCGTCAAAAAATGATTATTTGCTTTTTAAGTACCAATCTAATAAATTTGGTCTAGATTATTAGAAATAATCTAACACAATATCATAAAAACACAGAATATAAAATTCATCCGGGACAATTTATTTATTGATAGAGAGTTACATATATAGATCAATTAACCCCAACAATGGTGGAGTCAAACATGATCTTCAATCCCTCATATATCTCTCTACGAATCTCTCAAACTCATCCCTAAGATATCTCTAGCTAATCTCTAGGATATCTGTCACACTAAAATAGCTACGTGAGTTGTTCTCACAACTCACCAATAATAAAACTATTACAACTATATTATTAATATGAGTTCTATAAACTCGTTATTAATAATATTACAGTTTATTTAATAATGTTACACAATATTTTGGTAACACAATCAATGTGGAATCACTTCCATCAGTAGATAGGGATTGTCAACCTTGTTATTGTTGTAGGATTCTCAATTACAATTACACAAATGGGTATGGAAAATCTGTTACTAAATAGATGCATGGATAGATATTTTCCATGACGATTAGTCTTTAGTTATATGTAGGAGTCACAGAATGGCTATGCGGTGTTTATTTCTCGCAAATGTGTGTGGATTTGCATCAAATAAGACATGCGTTGAAGGGGTGTTTATTTCTCGCGAATGTGTGTGGATTTGCATCAAATAAGACATGCGTTGAAGGGGTGTTTATTTCTCGCGAATGTGTGTAGATTTGCATCAAATAAGACATGCGTTGAAGGGGTATTTATTTCTCGCGAAAGTGTGTGGATTTGCATCAAATGAGACATTTGTTGAAAACCCCTTTTTATCAATCATGACTACTTTAAAAATTATTTATTTACGCAATCATGCCTAAATTTATTTAACTATTCAATTATATAATGTTTAATTAGTAATATGGTGTCTACGCAACCCTAGCCCTCCCTCATGATAACAAGTTAACGTTTTTACTCACACATTCTCTATTTCTTTTTCTGAAATTGTTGAATGCTCTACAGGGCGCAAACAAAAGCGATAAAATAATTGAAGTAGCACATGCATCAAGCGCTAGAAGGAGGGCTTGAACCTCCGACCTTGTGGTTAACAGCCACACGCTCTAGCCAACTGAGCTATTCCAGCACTCCGCCGTAGAAGAGTTACATATTATTTTACTAACTAAATGTCTTTTTCTAAATTCAAAGGCAAGGAGATGAAATTTCGCTTCCAAAAATTCAAACACGTTAGCTCTAGCCAACTGAGCTATTCCAGCACTCCGCCGTAGAAGAGTTACATATTATTTTACTAACTAAATGTCTTTTTCTAAATTCAAAGGCAAGGAGATGAAATTTCGCTTCCAAAAATTCAAACACGTTACCTTTCGTTCCGTTGCCGGGATTTGAACCCGGGTCGTCTGGGTGAAAGCCAGATATCCTAACCGGACTAGACGACAACGGAGATGCCTGTTTGCAGTTTTTTTCTATTGATTCACAAGTTTTTAGCGGTTTGAGAAAATACATCTCAAAGCGTTGAGGGGAAGTGAGTTTGGCTTAGTTTAACGCCCACTGCACACAAAATCCGCCGATTCAACTATTTTAATAACTTGTGCAAAACTGAAGAAACGTATGAGAAGAAAAATTATTTAATCACTTTTCCGATGCTACTCCCTTGTGTGAGTAAGCATTTTATATTGCTACAATATGTATTTTTACAATTCCAATAGATTTCAATTTTGAGAATTTATTGACTATTAACTTCATTATTTTTAATTAAAATATTCTTTCTAAGTGATATATATGTAGTTGTCTTTATGTGTTAGGGTCGAAGAAATATTCTCACGGAAAATAAATCCAGTTCCAAGCTCCATTATATGCCCAAGTTATTACGATGTTTTGATTGATTTCTCAAAGTAAAAACATAAACTTTTCAAGTGATCATTAAATTCAAGGCTAAAAATTACCTTGTGACAATCAAATGGACGTTAAATTTATCGTCATAATTAATTATTTATGCACGGAAATTACGACCCCTATCAGAATATCTAACAACATAGAAATATTAATTACAATAAATAATTCTACATTTCAAAAAGTTGAGTTGTTTGGGATCATATTTCAAACTTACAACCAAAGCCTCAAATTAATTTTAATTTTATAAGTTTGCAACTTAAAAGGGCGTGTTATAGAACAAATGCCTACCTATGACAAACAACTAGTGAAGGAATTACTCAAGTATTCCTAACACAACTAATAATTGCACTCCCTTTGTTCCATTATGAAAGCTTTTGTTACATAGCAAAATACATGTAGAGTATAAAATATTCCATATCTTAATAATAAATGAGAGTCACAACATATGTAATCAAAATCGCATGCACCAAAAGATTCACCAAACAAGAAATAGGGTTATAAGACTTATTGCCAAATGGTTTTAAAGTTTCGTCGATCTAGTCTAAAACATTTTTTACTCTCGAATAAGACAGGAACAAATGCTTTAGATATCCAAGTTAGGAGCTTGCGAGATATTTTTCCAAGGTTTTGAATTTGTTCCACCATAAAAAAAACCTTAGTACAAAACATACAAGATTTGAGTTTTCTGTTTGTCTGCACAATAATATGTCGATTATTGTTTGTATTACTATTTGATCCCATAAATTAATGGCTAACTGGATATTGCACATATTTAATATTACACATGGAGTCATGCTTTTCATACAAGCTTGCTTGGTAGCCCATGTGGGGTTGATATTCACATGATGATGTGCCAAATATCCAATTTTATCCCCTCTACCAAAACTAGGGGAAGATAGATGTACTTTATGTAACAAATTGTTTGGGATCAATGTTTGTAGTTCACAAACACATTAATATTTGACAACATAAACTAGCATCTACTTTATGTCCAAATCTTGCCTTAGGATCTAGCTTCTAGTCCAATAGAGAATATAATTCCCTTAGTTTCGATTCACTTCTTAAAGAAAATAAGAGGTCTAAATTGGGTAACTTAATATTTAAAAGGCATCCCATGTGTAAGTGCAAACGACAACCATAAGAAATTATCAACAAGTTAAGTAACACATCTAAATATTCCCCCAACTCCTATGTGGAAGAGAAGCTAATACATGTCTTATAGGAATGTACATGGGTATCAATTATATTATTCCTCTTTTGCAAGGGAGAGACTAAATTCTACCTTATTAAAATAATTAGTTTGTGTCATTATAATCAAATTCAAGAGTTCTAGATCAACCAATCATATATTTGTAAGAAGCAACAATATTGAATGAAAATCCTATTCAAAATTGGATTCGAGACATATGTCCCAACTCTATATAATATATTTCATACACATGGTAAATATGAGTATGTAAAAATGAGACTATTATGCTTGTATTAATACAACACCTATCATGTAGGTAAGTGAATATTGTAAGCCATTTTTCAGTGAGGCCTATCTAGAGTATCCCGCTCCCCCTCCGCCTCCAGATAGATCTATAGGGTAGGAGTGGGGAAGTGCCGACTATGGATTCCGTCGACCCCATATCTAGAAAGGGGGTCGAGCAATATATGGATAGGTCTATCTACTCTATACATGATATGGCTAATGATTTTCCATACGATTGTGATAGTTCACAGTAGGCATTGCCCCTATCTAGATATCTGGACATATCTTCCCTCTATATGGGGCAACTCTCTACAACCCCATCTTATCTAGATATTTGGCTTAGAGATCTATACGGTATGAGGTGACTATCTACAATCTACAGTAGGCACCGTCCCTATCTAAATAGAGACAAAAATATTTGGCACATATTTTTAAATTCATAACATTTTAATCATTGTAATAGTTTTGGCCCCAATATTTTCCTTACCTTATATCCACAATTGTTGATATAACCGTCCTAAAATAAAATTCAATGGATTGTGATGGACTATAATGCTCTAAGTTTGATAAAAACTTGGGAAAAGATGAAAAGGAAGGGTTGATGACTTTGGAGTTGCACCTTTATTTTTTTCTTAGTAATCTCAAAATTCCTTGCACATCCAACAATGACTTCAATATATTAAAGTAAAATTCACTAAAGTATTATATCTAACAACTCATGTGCCTTTTTTGGGGGTAAAATATGATAACATGCTTACATTTCTATAATGAATTTTTCCAATAATTTGCACTTTTAAAAGTTTGAAGCATGTTTCAAGATTGCTAAGATGCAACCAAGTTAGAAGGGTCTAAATGTATACTAGAAAATTCACTATATGTTCCAAAGGATACCTAATTACAAATATTTTTAAGTTATATTTTTTTATTGAATAAAATCGAGTAAATTTTTATTTTCTTATAGCACGATGATTATTGATAATTTATTATAACTATTTTATTATTACTTTAAGTGATTTATATAAACCTAGATGTAAAGAGAGTTTATGTGAAACAATACCATGAATTCCCATTAGTTCATACATTATGCATCATGTTTTAACTATTTTACATCGAAGCATCTCAAATAATTAGAAACTAGGTCTGCTTAGATTATATGAGTAAAGATTGTAAATTACATTGATTTGAACATGAATTATGGTTATTTGATTATTCTATAGAGATAAGTATATGGTAGAAAGTACAATTTTATTATCTCTTATGGATGAATGTAAAGTGAAATTAAGGACCTAGATGTAGCTCATAAAGGTGTCAAAAATATCTATGCTGAAAATGGAATTATGGATATCTAAAATGTTTTCTGGAAAGTATCTAAAGAAGATGAAAGTATTGGCAGGAAGTAATGTGTTGTGTGGAAAATAACATCTAGGGGTTGCCCATTCTTCTAAAAATTTATAGATATGTTCACATGTGTCTACACTTTAGGTTTATGGTATTAGAGAAGAGTGATTTGTTCTAGAAAATCCTGTGTGAACTTTATTTTTGTCCAGACCCTAATAATGCACTTGGGAAATGAAACACAATAAAATAATCTAAGAGTTATTTGGTTAGGCCAGCCTCATCATTGAACCAATTAAATGAAATATTTGCACTACATACCAATAATCCAAGGAAAAATCAAGCCACGCATAGTTCTCCCAAGTCCTATGTGCATCGTCCACTATGAATTTGATGTTCTAAACTAGTCCTTCATTTCATCCTTGAAACTTGGCATCATGTAACTTTAAATCCATGTACTTCATATTTATATTTGTGGACTAATCTAGAGATTTTCTTTGAATATGTGAGATGTTTATAAGCTTATTGTGAAGTAATTTTCAAAGTTTACATCAATATGTGAATGAATAATTACATAAGGGGTCATTATTATATATAGGTGATCCTCATTAATTTCTTGTCAAAGATGACCCATAAATAGAGCCTAAGATGACATACTAAAACTTATCATATTTCAAAATTGGATGTTGGTCCTATAAGGGGAATACTAGAAAAGGTGTATGGCGCAAGTGGATGTTATTATAGGACATGATTGTTAATGTCTAGGGGGTAAGAATCACGGATCTATGAAATGGATAATGAATTTGTAGGATTTTAAGGTGTTATTATATACATTGGGATGATCTTTAGTAAGTATGATCACTTGTAGAGGTGAAAAAGATTATGTGTGTATAATCAAAAGGGGAAAGGAATGATAAAGATTCAAATGTATGACATGATCCCAAGTATGTTTATGAATTCTAAAAATAATTATGTTGTCAAGTGTTGAAGACCATAATTAAGCATCTATAATTTCCACTTTTAATCTAATTTTTTTATTAAAGGGTAAAGATAGATATTTTGAGAGGGCCTCCTCCCTCATACAACACCAAAAAAATAATGAAGGTTAAAAAATTAAGCACATAGATGAACAATCATACCAAGTTACCTTCTTTAGTGGTAAATAAATGATCAACACGAGTTTAGAAAAGACAATACAATCAATCACCTTAGGAAGTATTACATCCAATGAGATCTCAAAAGCGTTGAATAAAGGATAAACCCCAAACAAACCTGAGATTAATTCAGAAAATAAAGAGGAATCTTTGTCTAACCACTGGACAAAACTACTTAGGTAATCTAAGAATAGACTTGAACAGTGCTTGTTAACTCCACAAATTTGGCTAAGGGTTGAGAAAAGCACACACACAACATGTTCGAAAGAGAAGCATACTTGCAGAGTTTTGGCTATGCAAACATGAAAAAGTTAAGGACATGTGCACTTAAAGAAGGAAGGGTAGAAAAAGGATAAGGAAAGAGAAGTCAATAAGAGGAAGACGACCACATGGAGAGTGCATGCAAATCCATGTCACTAGAAATGACACAAGGTAGAAGAGGAAAAAAGAGTGACAACGATGCAAGGAATGTGATGTGTGGTGGAAGGAATGTCTGATTGATACTAACATATCACCTTATCTGTCATCTCAAATAATAGGATATGGAGTCCATTCCTTTCCATGTATCGAGAAACATCCTAGGTACTAACTATGTATTGATTATGTTCCCTATCTAATAAAATTACTGGTGACATCTAACTACCTCATTAATTATGACCACATACTTTGAGTGGGGAAAGGGTGTATGTTTGAAATTATATGAGAGTATAAATGAGTGGTTAGAAACCCAAATATGGGGTTGAAAATTACTATTTAGTTGGATGGTTGGTAGTAGTTTTCATCCATGGTCATCGTTGTTAGTTAGAAAATACCAGGCTTTGGCCTTGATGAATGTATGACTTCTCTATACTTTTGTCTCATATGAATGAATACAAAAACAATCTCTTGAATTTTTTGTCTATGCTTTGGATAATATAATGTGTGGAATCTTTATTTAATGTGTGCTAGTATAACTATGTTAATATTTTTAAGTACTCTGAGAAACTTTTTTTCCTTGAACCAATAAGGGACCTGATGCACTAGATGTGTGTCATGTGAGCACGTAGGAGAAATATTGCATGATAGTCTAGTACAAGTAGTGGGTTGGAAGGGATCATGCACTTGGGTTGATCCCTTATAGGCTAATAAATAAGGTGAATTAAAAAACCAAAAAAAAGGTTTAATTTTTAGGACCTTTCTCATTGAGGGAATGAAAAATACTATAGAAAATAACGCTTGAGTGTGTATAAAAATGGTTTAATGAACAATAAGATGACTATGTACAATACCATCCAAGTTGTGAATAAAAGATCCAATAAAATGGGAGAACAAGAAGCTGGATGAATCAACATGTTTAATTTATTTCTTTGAATTTCCTCATCACTTGTATGTGTGGATTGCAACATTGTTTCTAGAAAATACAAGGAACCTTGGAAGGAAGTCCCTTTGGAATAGAGAGCATCTCGAGGTATTGAAAAATACTATCAAATCTTGGCCTTGAGTTGTTGATGTTTGGTGTGAATGAACCATAGGAAGGTATTTGCTATAGTTTATAATATCAACATATTCATGCCTAGAGGAAGCAGAGTATCAATTCATTCGTGATCCTAGAGGCGTATACATCCTCTCCCTACCGCTTTGCATCAAGATGTTATTTTTGGATTGGGATATTGAGATATTACCCATGAGTGGCTATAGAGATTCTCGCACCACTAGTGAATGGTGGCTGGAAAGAGTGCACATAAGAAGTGATCCTAATAGGGCGCAAAAAGAGGCCAAGATGGAAGATGAGGATGAGAGAGAGCTCAAAAGGCACAAATATGACCAAGGAGGAACCTGTTATTGGCTGTTGTCAGGACTTAGTATGGGTGTGGATGTCGTGATGACCTCATGTGATGGAGGGGTGGCCCACTACCACAAAAGTAACTAAGGGAGAATCTACTCCACCTAAAGAAACAACTTAGGACCCCCTATTGTTAAAAAATTACAAAAGGAGGCATCCACTACTCCCACACCACAGAAAGCCAACAATCGTGTGATTGTTAGGCCAAAACAGATAATACTACCAATAGTAGAATAAAAAGCTATCACCCGAGGATTTTCTGTGAACTTCGTATTACAACAAGTCATCACATATACACCATTAGCAAGAGCTAAACCAATGTAAAAGGAGTGATGCAATCAACATCTGAAATCATCAGTGGAATGTTGAACGTACCACCTACCAAGATTCAACCCATGGTGAACCCCCTATCTAGAACCCTCTTATTCAAAATCCCCTAGTCTAGCACCCACCAGCGTAGAATCAACCCACCCAAAACTAGCCATTGGCATCCATGAACCCTTACTACTATGACCAATCCATGAAGCTCTTAGAAAACCAAGGTTTTGATAATTTTGTTGACCATGTGCATTCCTATGGAATTATATGGCACACAAAAGGAATCATGACACCAAAGAGGAAGGTTAGCCAATTTACAACACCCTTTTGGATAGTGCACATACATGGTATCAGAAGTATGATCCTTTACAAAAAGTGGTAGATTATGACCTGTTTAAGAGGAATTTTTTGAATGATTTTGATATACACGAGTTTAAATAGCATATCTTGGTGCTCTTGAAAGAAATCAACTAAGCCCCTAATGAGAGTGTGTACATGTATGATGCAAGGTTTAAAACCTTGATATCATCATTGTCCTATGAAATCCATCTAGTTCAAAATGCATAATGGCTTTTAGGTGAATTGTTGACACCATTGATGTGTGTCCTCGCATTTAATACCTTTGTAGACCCATGTGGAGCCGTGGAAGCAGTGCTACGTGCATAAGTGGAAAGAAGTAGATACAGGAGTAAGCCTATTTTTGGAGGCACATATCTCCAACACGGTAGAACAACTATAGCTCTTCATTATCGAAGGTGTGCAAGAGAAGGCGAACAAGAATATAGTGCTTAGAATTCTAGGTGGAAGATCATACGAAGAACAATTTCCCAAGGAAATTCATGTGCCTTACAACAAAGGTTTGAGAGATTTATAATGAGGACCATGATATACAGTTTTATTTGGTACTTCAAAGGGCAAACATGTTAAGGTGTCACTATGGTGTTGAGTGTGCGATACAAGCACCCGATGATATAGAGCATTGTCATGTATTGGAGAAAAAAACAGACACGCATGATATGTGCACTCTAAGAAACTATTGTGCCCACCCAATAAACTCAAGGTTACGGTAGTGAAAAAGGTTAACGTGGTAGAGTATTAGGAAGGGGAAGAGAAAGATTTCCCCCACGAGTTATTATAAGTGTGGGGGACCGAAGCCGTTACTAGTGTGATTGTCCCAAGTTTTTGACTTGTGGATATTACAGGGAAGTGCACAAGACTAGAGTATTTCCTGAAGCTGTAGAAAGATGACCCAGAGACTACGCCAACTAAAGGTGTGTGCATGATCAAACTTGGAGCGTGGACCCTTAAGAAGGGCTTAGAATTGAAGGGAAAATCCAAGGTGAGTGTAATCATGCATAGCAGTGCATGTGCCCTAGACCAAGAGAGCAAAAATTCCTCAAGAATCTACTTTAGACATCCTCGATAAGGTGATGTACTATCCATATGGCATATGAAAAAAGTTAATTCTCCATAAGGCTCAAGAAATTATAAGAGAATTGCAAGAAGATATTTAGATTATGCGTAGAGTATAAGCAACATAAAAGCAAAGGCTCAGAAGGGACACAAATGCAGGAGGTCAAGTAGGTAGTTCTGAGATACTTCATTTATTGAAATTTAAAGACACGTATTACCTCTCCTAAAGGATTGGTTAGAATAATTCCTTGATGTGGAAATCCTAATGCAATAATAAGTTATAGGTTAGGAGTTGAAGGTAGACAAGTGTTACTTTGATAACAATATGCTACTAGATGTAGCCACATGCACAAAATCCTCATTGAAATAATTGAAAAGGTTAATTTACTCACTAAGGATGCATGGATGCACATGAGCAGGCTACTTGTTAAAAATAATCTGAATACCTTGTTTATGGATAATAAGATGAGGGTTATTCCACTTGGCAGACTTAGGGTAGTGAGCTTAGATATCACTGGAGATAATTTCACAAAAGACTTCAATGTCATCAAAATCACATAACAATATCATTAATTATCCATATTAGGAATTTTGTGGTGTTTTAAGAATAACTTGGATATGTACATGAATTTTGAAAATGGCGAGCATAGATTTGTGATCACCCTTGACCTAAGCCAAGGACCAACCTTAATGGAGATGATGGATTTTGAATAATATATCAACTATATCTAAAAGCTTATGACATGAGGAGGATATTTGGTCCAACATGATAAGGAAGGATACCTTGATGGGGAGAGTGGTGTATCAACTACATATACTATGATAAATGCCTAAAACATATGGGTTGATGAGGCCGATGAACTCATTGGTAGTTGGTGTACCAAAATTAAAAAGAAATTTTGCATGGTCTCTAAGAAATAGAGTGTTACATAGGGCATTGCAAAAGGATAACGAATGAGGTTCTCCCCCTATGGTGTGGAATATTAAGTGTACACCCCCTAATTAATGTGCTTCTAGGAGACACACCCATCATGAAGAGAATATTCAGGATCAATCGAGGAAGGATGAAAATAATTCAAGGTATTATGGGACTATTTGCATGCACACATATATGGTAGACCTAAAATATTCCATACCCAATGATGAAGAGAGGGTATAATCCCTTGTTTATACCTTAAAAATCACACCTTCCAAGTGTTGGGTGACTCAACATTCATCACTACCCTATTAGAGTAGCATCAAGGAGGAGTTTTTAACTCAATTTGATAGAGTGATGAGAAGAGTAAGCTACCAAGCTATGCTGAGAGCACATGTCCCATATTTCATGTGCATACTTGTGAATAATTTTGGGTTGGAAGCTCTAAGGAACTATCATTATACCTATGGGTGCATGAATTCTATGACATATTGACAACATGGGACCTCACATGATATATTTTTTAGCAATTAGTGTTGTCGTTGATGCCAATAGGTGTCATTGATGTAAAAAAGAGAAAGTAACATGAAGGTTGATTTGTAGTGTCAGTCTTTGATGTCATGTGTTGTGTTGAGTTGCTTGGTCTAGTTGTCATTGATGAGGTGGCATGGTGTCTTAAGTAGGTATGATGGTGTGTAAGAGTAATGTAGTGATATTGTAGTGTTGTGATGATGCCATGAAGCTTGTTAAAGGATCTTGTAGTTAGGAAAGAGTGATGAACTCATGAGGTGGTCAACATGGAAGGTGCAAACATGATCAATAAGCCTAATAAGGAGGCCTAGTCAACATTCATGAAGGATGATGTTGTGTCATGGTGGATTATAGGTTTGTAATAGTTGGTTGAGCATGGTAAGATCATGGATAACATGAGGATGAGGTGCAGATACACTCAAAAGTGTCTAAGAGTGTGTTTACAGGTTTTGGTCATGTTTTCTAGGTCTTCACCTACACTTATTCTTGATAGTAGATGGAAAAATGTGGTGAGCTGATATATTTATGAGATAAGTATGCAAAGGTGAGTATTGGGAAATGTGTAAGAGGTTGTTATAGAGGTGTGGAAAAAGTTGCAGGCCTAGGTTTGAAGAAATAAACATGAAATTGTGTTTTTAGCTCTATCGATTTCACAGAAAGTGAGAAAACCAACTCAAGAAGGAATGTTGATGCTCATTGGCATGTGTGAAGTCTGCATTGGAGGATAATGTCTTCATGGTATATGGGGAAGGTTCCTAGCTTAATGTTCCTAGCATTAGTTTGTGGATTAAGGGGCTTAGATTTATGAACAATTATTAAGAAGGTAAGGTGGTCTAAAACCATCCTTAAACGCTAGTTAGATAGTGATGGAGAAGAAATTGTTCAAACATGCCTAGAATGGATTGGATTTTATAGTATGATTATTGGATGTTTTAGAGGACTCCTTCATATTTCTTTAGGTGGCATTGAGGTGTCATGAAAGTGAGTTGAACCCACAGAAAAAGATAAGTTTCTAAATAATTTGTGTTTTCTCTCAAGTTATGCACTAGAAAAAATGGTTAAAAGCATGTTTGAGGAATTTGGTAAGTGATAATACATTTATAAAGGAATTTTAGTATAATTTTTATCCCTTTGATGATATGTGGAAGTCATTCTTGGAAGACTTGTTTTGGGGCAGTTTTGGCAATTTTTGGTGACCTGGTTGCAGAGGTGTTCTTGGGCTCCTACAGTCCAAGTGAAGGTGTTATGAGCAATTGGTAATGAGCTTGAGGTCGCTATGTTTCCATTCATGTTCAAAATTTCATGGTTGAGGTATTTTTATGGTGTTTTGAGCTTCATCTTTGAAGACTATTTTTCGTAGGTCACAAACCTAGTGAGGATAATTCATTATAATGGTTGCTTAATAACATGATATGATGGTGAAAAGTTGTAAAATATTATTGGAGGTTTTTAGTAGACTATGAAAAAAATTCCAAGTGGTTTTGGATGTTTTTTGAAGGCCATGTAGGCCCAAGTTGACTTGGCTTTAGTGAGACGATAATTTGAGTGTATTATGTATCTATGGGTTCTAATATAGGAGTTGAGATTTCACATTTTGTTTCTGACATTAGGAGGTGTATGAATGATCTTATTATGATTTATTCATGTTTTTTAAATTGTATTTTACCTATGATGTCTGATCTAGATGTAATTGATTCTTAAGTCATGTATGTAAGCATGTTCTTAGTGACCTATTTTATGGTTGAGAGAGAATGAGAAAGTGCGAGTAAGAGGGCAGTTTGAAGAGGTGAAGAAGGCATTTGTGACCATAAATATATAGAATAGATTATGTCATGGTATTCTAGAGATTTTTATTCTGTATGAGAGATAGGTCATATGACCTAATCATCTTGGTGAATAAGTTCTTGAGTGAATTAGCAAATAAGACAAATTTGGAGAAGATAGAAGAAAGGAGAGATTTTTAGGTGTCATCATCAGTTGTTGTGGAAAAAATATAGAGGTGAAAAAAAATTTATTTGGCCAAATTTGTGCTTAGTCATCTAGGGTTTTGGTGCCTCCATATAGTTTTGGATCTCTACTAAATCTAGGGGTTGATGTTCCTTGTGGGATTAGTGCCTCACTTAATTTAGGGGTTGGTGATCCTTGTTGGGTTGGTGCTCAACTAAATTTGATTCATTTTTGTAATAAAGCATTGTTCTAGTTGGTTTTCTTCCCTTCAAGGGTTTCCCACTTATATTTAGTGTTATTTTGCTCTCATTTCTTATGTTTGGTTATGATTCTTGATGAATGCATGGTTAATTTAAATTGAACGGTTGATGGATGTTAATGAATAAGTGAGTAAACTTTTTAATGCACATTGATTCACCCCTCAATGGTTATCCTTCCAAAAATTGGTATCATAGTAGGGCCTCTGAAGTAATCTTAACAAGATTGAGGTGATCCTTGAAGCACACAATGAGAAAATTAGAGGAAGATCATGAGAAGTCATCAGGAGTTAGTGATATAAGTGTTTATGATGATGACGTCAATGAAGAGGATGATGTATACTCACAAAAAAATTGGTGCTTCATAAAAGGAATAATCTTAAACTAAATTCAATGATCAAATATTATGAGGAACAAGTCACTTGCATGGATATTGAGCATGAAGAGATCCTTAAAGAGATGAAATCTCAAGTTGAGGTCATGACAACAAGCTTAAAGGATAAAGAGGAAGAATGTATTAGGTGTGAAGAAAAGATGAAGCCCTTGAAGAAATAACTAGAGAAAACATCAATAAAATTTAAGACCTATGAGAAGGTTGATAAAATATTGTGGCTCTAGATGGTATTTTGAGTAGGAAGAATTATTCTTGTGATAATATAGATCTTGCTTTCATTGGATACCAAAAGACGAGCTATGAGAATGATAATGTAGGTCCTAGTTAATATGAAGTCCACAAGTTGCACATGATGGATGATGACATGAACAAGAAGAACAACTTTAAGATGAAGATGAAGACAAGGTATGTTAGGTAGCCTAATGTAGTGAGGTATGAAAAATATTTCCATAGTTACTATTATTCTTGCAATGAATATGGTCATAAAACAAATGAGTGTAGAAGAAGGGATTTCAAGAATGAGTTCTTATGTAATTATGCAAATAATCACAATCATCATCAGTTAAGAGGTACACATGATGTTGTTTGCTATAGTTGTCACCAAAATGGTCATATTGTAAAAAAAAAATCATAAGTCGTCAAGGTAGGTCAATAGAGTTGAAGCTCCCAAAATTAAGAAGGTATGGATTCCAAATTCAGTCTAAGAGGAACCGAGTATAGTCAAAAACATCATCGTGAAGTCTGAACTTGTGAATGAAGTGAAGAATGAGCCAAATATAGTCAAGCCCAGTTTTGTTCTGCATTCAAGTCAAGGTGGAATGTTTTCCAAGATAAAGCTTAAGTCAAATGTTGAATAGAGACGTTTGTGTTTAATAACAATTCAGGTAAAGGAGAATAAGGATAATGCAAACATCAAGTCAAAGGTTCCAATCAAGACAAGAAGGATCCTAAAGACATTATCACTCTTATGTTGAGAATGTGACGGAGATCTAGGAATCTCTTGATTTCATGGTGTTTTAGATCTCTATGGATATGGGTGTCTTCATTAGGCTTCATGGAGACATTCTTAATACATGAGAATAAATGAAGGTTTATTGAAGAGTTGTAATCATGTTGAGATAGTTGTAGGTTTGTATGAAGACTTGAAGAAAGTAAGAGTTGTGCTAATATGTTGCCTTCATCTATTCTGTCATATTCATTAATTCATGTTACGATAATCCTTTAAAAGGAAAATAAAGATGATTGAGGTATGTGTTTGTTTTCCTAATCTAATTGGAGTCTTGTTTCTAAGAGACAAGTTTCAATAATTTTTTGTAGAGATATCTGAGTATGAAGGCTAGTTAAGAAGACTTGAAGATGCATCAAGACCTAGGAGTTGCATGATAGATTTGTGTGAAGGCCTAGAAGGGTATGAAGACTTAAATCAATCCATTAGAGTGATTTTGAGGGGTAGAATCAAAAATTTGAAGTTTGTACATCTTGATAAGGGCTGAATTACTTAAAATAAGTGAAATTGAGGGTATATTTAATGAAATCGGGAAAATATACAAATGTAAAATCATCATGGAATTGTGATTGCAGAAATGTGTGAAACAAGCTCAGTTTTAAGAAATGACAAGTGTTGGGTGTCTAGTAAAAATCAAAGACAAAGAAAGTAAACAAATGATACAAATTTTTTTACCTTCATTCTAGATCTCTTGCAAACCTCAAGATAAAACCGTAGAAGATTTAATCTAATTGGTTTTGTTAAAGATTTGGATTGTGGATGCTCTTATATATTAATCTCCAAATGATGCTACAAGTAGATTTTTCACAAGGAAGAAGATGTAAAATTGGAAATAATTGGATGTAATTTTTTCAAAGCTTCAGGAATGGATTTGTACAGGAATTGGAAAGATTTTATAGCTAAGGGTGAGTTCATGACAAGTGGATCTTGGGTTCAATTGGCTCCACATGTAATAATTATAATTACCTGAAAAAGTAAGATGACCATGTTTGTGCAGTTGCAACTTTACAGGGGAGATAATTATCTTTGAATTCATTCGATAAGTGCTTTCACGTACATTATTGTTACCCCTGCCATTGTAGGCTTCTAGAAGTGAATTGAAGTGGAACATGAGTAGATAAAATGATGTTGATAATGGATCTTGATAACAACTAAATTAATTAATATTTATTTAATTAAATGTTTAATTACATTAGCTTGAAGGGTGTAGGAATTAATTTAATTAGTTCCAAATACATAATAAAATTAAATTATTTAATTATATAAGGTGGGAATGTGACTTAGGAAATAAAATTAATTTAATGAATTCTAAAAAGGGGTAGATGTTGAAGGGTCTATGGTCTTATGGATAGAAGGACTAGAGGTATTGGATGATCCAGTGGTTGGTGTTCTAGTGACAGAAACACTAGATGTTGAAAGTGTGGATGATTCAGATGACATTTCTATGATAGAAATAATGGATGTTGATGATGTAGTTGGCTCAGATGATACTTCTGTGACAAACAATAGATGTTGAAGGTATTGCTCATAGATATTTAATAATGTTAATGGTATGATGAGAGTGGATGACATTGGATTGGGGTTTACTAGTGGATGGGGTGTGATTTGGATAAGATTGTTTAAAGATGTCCAAGTTTTTATTTGGAGGTACATTCAAATTGTCAAGTTACTGGTCCCCTTTGTCAATAAGGTCTTGGAGGACATTTATAAACAATCAAATCCTTTCGATGGCGTGGCCCCCAACCCAATGGTATTTACAATAATCATTTTCCCAATACCAAGAGGGTTTTTGAATTGACGTGTGAATGAGATGGATAATAGAGAGGGCGATCATACACACAGCTAGGAGCTTGTTAAAAAATATGCTATAGGATTCTTCGATGGGGGTATAATTACGTTGAGGACGAGAGTGTTCGGAATCCGAATGTCCTTTAGAAATGGCTTTCGCAACGAATGTGTTTACCGAGTCTTTAGATTTATCGTTAATTGAAGTGGGTTTGTATGAGGACTCAGGCTTAATTTTATTTGATTTAAGGTTCACCCTACCATCTTCGAGGGCGCACAACTCTAGTTTACGAGACATGGCGAAGGCTTCATTGAATGTTTTAAATGACTGGATTTGTAATGTTGATGATATATGTTTAGTGCAAGAACGAGTGAATAACTTGATCAATTCGGTTTGTGGGAGGGAGAAGGATAATTGATTAATGATACCCCTCTAACGGGTGACGAAGTCTACAATAGATTTGTCCTTGAACTGTTTGATGGCATAAAGGTCGGTAATGGTAACCTTACGGGCAATATTAATCGAGAAGTGTTCCAAAAACAGTTGTGCAAGCTATTCAAAGGAAAACAATGAGTATTGTGGGATGCTATTGTACCAATCCAATGCAGGACCTGCTAAAGACATAGGAAATGTTCTTAACATGAGGTCTTGATCGTGTGCGATAAGATAACATGCGTGACGAAAAGTTTGGATGTGTTGTTGAGGGTCCTCTTTACTATAGAATTTAAGGAACTTCGGGAGTTCCCAGTGTGGAGGATAGGCTTTATATGGTATGGAGGGATGGATAGGTTCGTTACAAATTTGTTCATATGATAGGGTATTTTTAGGACCCATGGAGGCAAATTCAAAGCTAGAGATCCTATTCATCAATGCTAGCAAATGATCATTTTGTGAGGGTTGTTGTTGGGGACTGAATGATGAATGGACCTAATTGATTATATGTATGTGGATTTGGCTACTGATATGATTGATAGGGTAAAGGGATGTTACGCTGGACGAGAATGCTTGTGGGAATATTATAGGTAGGCTGCGAAACCAAAGGTTGTGATGGTTGAATGTACTGATATTGGATAGGAATATGACGTGTTAATCAAGGGTTGCGATGGCTGAGGTATATACTGAGAGGGGATGGAAGCATTGAATAAGAGGTTGAGATGGTTGTGGGATGTATTGAGATGGGATAGATGTGTTGATGAGTGGCTGGGATGGTTGAGATATATAGTGAGTATGAATTTGTGAGACAAGGGCAGTTGATGTTTGCTGTGAAGAAGGGTGGGTGCTAGCGATAAAAATTGTATTAATGAGGGGTATTGAAGCTGGGATAGACATGCCCACATTTTGAATAGAGGACGTGGGCTATTGTGAAGGGGTCGGTTGAGACACACTAAGTGGGATGGCTATCGAGCTTACAAGGGGTGTTTGGGAAGCACTAGAGGCTATGGGACTAGAGGTAAACAGGAGATGTGTTAGTGTTGTTTTGTGAAGGACGAGGATTCTGATGAGGGGTCTGGTGATAGATGACGGCTGTGGATTGGTTGTGTTCTTGTGATGAGACAACGTTAAGGTCTAAACTAATGATAGGGACTGATGACATGCAGGAATTGATGTTAGTGACTCACTGCAACAACAGGAATAAGGATGAAGCTGTTGGATGACCGACTCGTGATTAGGGTCAACAAGCTCGGGAAAGGTCTGAAAGTGACAGGTAGTGATAGGAGGTCGTTGTTCAGGTGTAGATTGTTGGAGAAGTACACCCTGGGAAGTGAGATATACATTAAGAGCCATAGGGTATGAATCCAAAATCTCTGTGAAGACTAGATAACCATTTCTATTGAAAAATTGAGGATTGGGTGGGTTTGAAATTTCTGATATGGATGATTAACTACTAGGAGAATGAGGAGGTTCTTGATTAGTAGTTGAAGGTGATCAATATTGGTTAATTACTTTGTGGGAGGTCCTATGGAGGCTATGAGTCTGGATATAATCCAGAGATTGTTGGAGACGAGTCAGTCATATTATCATTTGTTTTGAAGATGAGACTGTTGTCTGGTTAAAACCATGGATTTAACAAACAATCACTACAGAAAGAAAGAAAAAGCTAGACTAGTTGATTATAATAACATCAGATAGGTCACACAAGAAAATTTTGATTATCTTGATTCAATTTAGAAAAGAAGCTTGAAATGTGAAAAATGGCCGAAAAAGGTACTAGGAAATGGCAATCTAAGGCTGGTTTCAGTTGATGTTGAAGGATGGAGTCATCGATATATCTCGAAGGTACATGAGGCCCAAATTTGTGTTGGTGTTGGTTACGAGGCATGCGGTATTGGGGCCTACCCCGTCACTTCATGGTCCCACAACGATAAGCATGTCAGGTTTTTATCCAATATACCGGACACGAGCTTATTTATACTTGGTCAAAACACTGAGTCGTATTATCCTCTTGGTAATGAAATCTAAGTAGGTCCACCTGGGAAGGAGTGTGTTAGATGTAAGCTATGTTTTGATGTGGTTTGGTTGTGTATGAAGGGATTTTTGTGAATGCAATCCCTTAAACCCCTAGTTAAGCTATGTGATCTAGAAGATATGAGTGTTTGTTTTAAATTCCAAAGAAAATGTTTCAATTTGATGAGGACAAAAACCCAAAATGCATTGCTAAAATAGGAAATTATAGAAGAAAGGAGCGTATCTATGATCACTTTTACTTTTATAATTTTTGATTTTTAAATTTTAAGTAACAAAAAAACAATGTGCTCTAATATGAAAGGTTAGATGAAAATAGAAAACAAAAGAAACAAAAGCTAAAATGAAAATCTAAATGAAAAAGGGACTAAGGGTCCCACCAGGTGTGCGAGGATGTTTAAGGTGTGTTTTGGTTAGTGTTATCAATGTAGAAAATACCAAAAACTTAAATGATCAGGGTTTACCAATACTTGCACTGATATTCATAATGTCAAGATGATGGGATGCTCAAGCAATGAAAGAGACTCCTCCTTTTACCGAGTGAGGAGACATGTAAGTAAGGACAACTAAACAAAGATATATTAGATAAATATGATAATGAGTTGTTGGTAAAGGCCAATCCCAAGAATCCAAAGGGACTTCCTTGAACGGTGCCAACTTGTTTGATATGGTTAAGTTGATTTGACAATGATAAGATAGATAATTTACCACTCGAGAGGGATAGTGAGACCCTGTTTAGATTCACAAGTGGCACAGGATAGGGCGGTGACAAGATCAAAGTCCTCAAAGTATTTGTACCAGAAGTCTTTGTTTGCTTCACTCTCTTTTTAGATGATCTCAACATGTTTTTAGATGTATTTGATGTTTGGTGTAAACGCAATGGCACACATGGTGAGCTTGTGAAGGATATCAAACTATTCCCACACAAATGGATGCTAGACAATCAAGAGATCGTATATGCTAGTGATAGGATGTGAAAAACTTGAAACAATCACCTATAAAACATACATCTTGCAAATAACTGGTTAGATCAAAATCAGAAGGATGTAAATGCGATGTTGTTAGAAATGATAAGAAAACACTTGGATCAAAGGTGATCCGAGATCGACGATGATCTATGACAAAATGTTTTTTTTGATAAAACATAGAATGATTAAGTACATAGATAGGGGATTGATGACACAAAATGTTAGGAGGATTCTAGGAGTTGTCAAGTCCAGAAAATAGAGATTTAGTTGTATTTGTAAAGATAATGATAAAAAGAGGGTTATGAATTCCGATCGATGATGATTGGGATCAATGGAAATCAAGTAGAAAATGTCTTACTTTGACGAAAAGGTTGATAAAACAAAATCTGATAAATGAAAGACAGATTCAACAACAGTAAGGTAAAATAGTAGGAATCTGGGAACATCTAAGATTCTAACAACAAGGTTTTGGAAGTGTTTAGGAGGCTAAATGGGAGAATTAAAGGCCAAAGGACTTATCAATGACAATGAGGGATCGATGGCAATCCCTGTGGAACTCACTAATATTCTATAGGTGGTTTAGATGATTGAAGGAGAGGAAGAATTTGACAATACTATGCAGGAGGATACTAATGACATATTATAGATTATAAATAATGTAAAACGAGCTAATAAATGATAAAAAAGGGGAGTACTAACATTGATAATTATTTGGAGATGATAGAGCTATTGGCTGATTATCTGATATAGTTCCTAGGGGTCATAATAGCTTGGGAAGCAATTTGTTGATAAATTTGAACGCGATGATGTTGTTTACAGGGGTAATAATTTGTCCTTGTGCATAGAGTTCGACTAATTGGAGAAGGGAGACAAAGGTTGGCTAAATAAAATTGACGGTGTCCGTAATGATCGCTAGCGATTGCGGATCATCATTGATTTTATCGTAGAGTTTAAAACCAACAAAAGGAAGAATGAAAAATGTGTCAGGACGAGGGGTGGAAAATATATTAACCAATTTAATTAAATGTGAAGTTAAACATTATGAATAAGTGTAAATGTAACTATACACAACATAAATAAATGTAAAGAACACATAAAACACAATGACACCATATATAACGTGGAAAACCCCCAAATGGGTAAAAACACAGAATAAATCCACTAAGTGAGAAAATTTTACATCCACCAATCTAGTAACTCCATCCTCGCTTCTATTCTCTGTTTTTACTAGGATTTACCTTTCATATTCACATTGGAATATTATTATTTGATCTGATAATAAATCTTTGATATGATAATCGATATTCGATATCCTAAATATATGACATATGGTCATATTTAAATAACCTGAAGGGTTATAACCTTCTTAAGTGACGGGCACACCCCGATTTAATTAGTTAGTTAATTAGATTAACCACCCACTTAATATAAAGTTTATATTTAAATAATAAGAATATAGAATATTCTATATTATTTAAATATAAACTATATATTATGATACACTTAATATTATAGTTCTAACACTCCCCTTAATATTAAGTGGGGATCCATATGCCAACATTACCTGTTTGTACAAAAATATTTACAAATCCATAAACCCTAAAGGTTTAGGCTAGCATATGTATTTATGAGACTAAATCTCATTGTTTCTCATGGAAATATTCTTATACCGCATCTCTAGGAGCCTTTTATAACACAAGGACCTCCTTTACAAATAGATGCACACTGGACTGTATTTTCCGTAAACTCTATCAGTTTACTTAGATCATACAAGATATTTTTACAATGATTTTAAACTAGAATAGAAGTATAGAGGAGAAGGAGTCAACAACCGACCGACTGTTAGGAGGTGACATTGCCATGCACACTCCCCCTCAATGGAAAATCTAAAAGGCCAAACATTGCACGGAAGTTGTAGAACTTCATGGCACATAATGATTTCATAAAAAAGTCTATAACTTGATCTTCAGTCAGGAATGTTGGAGATCTATATCTCCGCAAAGAACCTTATCATGAAAAAAGTGCATATGTATCTCGATATGCTTCGTTCTTTGATACGAAAATGGATTTTTAGAGAGAGCAATGCAACTCTGGCTATCACACAGAAGAGGAGTACTTATTTTAGCTTTCATGTGCATCTCTTCCAACATCCTCTTCAGCCACATGGATTCTTCTGTTGCTTCCATTGCACTTCTATATTCTGCCTCAGTAAAATAAATAGAAATTGTTGGCTACTTTTTATTGCTCTTAGTAATGACACTTGCACCAAACTTGAATACATATCCAGTTGTAGACTTGTGATCTATCACATCACCAACATGGTTAGAATCACAATATCCATATAAATATGTATTATTAGATGAAATATAATGTAAACCAAAATTAATTGTGCCCTTAATATAACAAAAAATTATTTTTGCTAACTTTCAGTGATCCCGATAAGACTCCTACATAAACCTTGAAGCAATCCCTACTGCATAAGCAATTTCAGGTCTAGTAATAGTTAGATAAATCAAACTACCTACAAGTTGCCTGTACAAAGTAGGATTAGCTTTTTCACATGCAGGTTTAGGATCAAGTTTACATCCAACTTCTATAGGAATAGTACTTGGTTTACAATCAAGCACATTAAACCTTTTAAGTAAATTAGTTGCATATTGTGATTGAGATACTAAAACAAAATATTTATCCTAAAATATAGCCATGCCTAAAAAAATGATGCAATAATCCTAAGTTTGTCATCTCAAAATATTGCATTAATTTTGCTTTAATTTTTGTAATTAAACTGTTAGAATTACTAGTGATAAGTAAATCATCAACATATAATACAATGAGAATGATAACATTTTCTTCAATTTTAACAAATAAATCATTGTCAGATGAACAATTAGAAAAACCAACTTCATTGAAAAAAATGTTAATTTTAGAATACCAAGCTCTAGGAGCTTGTTTCAAACCATATAAATATTTTTTCAATTTACAAACATACATTTCTTTACCTAGTTCTTCAAATCCTTTAGGTTGGGTCATATAAATTTCTTCTTTTAAATCACCATTCAAAAAAGTATTTTTGACATCCATTTGATGGATTTCCCAACCATACTGAGCATCTAAGGCAATCAAAATCCTTATTGTGCTCATTTCTGCAGCCGGTGCAAATGTTTCCATGTAGTCCATACCAGGTTTTTGAGTAAACCCTCTGGCTATTAATCTGGCTTTTAATTTATCTACACTACCATTTTCTTTATATTTAATCTTGTATAGCCATCTAGATCAAACTATACTTCATTTTTCAAGGGGAGGGACTAATTCCCAAGTTTGATTTTTAATCAAAGTAGTATATTCAGATTTCATAGCATTTATCCATCTTTCGTCAGAAGAAACTTCTTTGAAAGATTGGGGTTCCAAATTCATCAAAGCATGATATATATGATGACTTCTAGTTTTTTGAAGGTTTCTAAGATTAGAGTCTTGAATAATAGACTCAACCCATCTAGGTATTTTAGTTACAGAGGAACTAGGAACAATCTCATTTTCAACTATAGGTTCAACACTAGTTTCTTCATCACATACATTATTTTCACAAATTTCATTTTCAAATTCATTTTCATTTTCATTAGAATCATCATAAATAACATAAGATGATGAAGAAGAAGAAACAAAAAGGTTTTTCCAAGATTTTAACATTCCTATTTTCTATAACTTCTCTTTTTTATGGATCAAAGATCCTAAGACCTTTAGTTTTTACACTGTATCCTACAAAGATACAAGGAAAAGAGGTTTGATCAAGCTTCTTCCATTTTGATTTCAGAATGAAGAGGGAATTTGGGCTACCAAAGATTCTCAAATGAGATACACTAGGTTTTTGGTTTGACCACTTTTCCAAAGGAGTTGAATTTACTAAGGCTTTAGTGGGAACTTTGTTCAAGATATGAACAACAATGTTCATAGCTTCAACCCAGAGGAACTTAGGAACTTGAGTAGAATGCATCATGGTCCTAGCCATTTTTAGAATGGTGTGGTTTTTCCTTTCCGCAATCCCATTCTACTGAGGGGAATATGGAGTAGTTAGTTCCCTTTGAATGCCACATTCAACACAAAATGAGTCAAATGTTTGACTGCCATATTCTACCCCATTATCATTTCTAAGCCTCTTAATTTTATAACTAGAAGATTTTTCAACTAAAGCTTTAAATTCTTTAAATTTTGACAAGACATTTAATCTCTCTTTAATGAAATAAGACCAAATCATACGAGTGAAATCATCAATGAAAGTGACAACATACAAGAGAACCATTAAGAGAAGGAACTTCTAGGGGTCCTCTAACATCACTATGGAAAAGTTCCAAAGGTTCAAAAGAGTTATCATCATGATGATTGCAAAAAGGATTAGTAGATTGCTTACCACGTAAGCATCCTTCACAATTTTCATGATTTTGGGAAATAGGTGGCAGACCAGTTACTAGGTTTAGTCGAGACATGTCGTACATGCTCCTGAAATTGACATGACCTAGTATCTCATGCCACAATTGCATGTCACTTCTTTGAGTTGTTAAAACAAGAAGTAGAAGGAAAACCAAAAAACACATACAAACCATCTCTTTGAATGCCTTCAACTATAGTAACATTATGTTCATTTTTAATAAACCATTTATCCTTTAATAATGTTACACTATAGTTATTTTGAGTCAACTGAGAACAAGAAAGAAAATTCATTTTAAGTTTAGGAACTAACAACACATTGTTAATAAAACCATTTGAAACTTTTTCTTTTCCCTGACCCTGAACATCAAGAATGGAATGATCACCCAAATAGATCTGATCATTACATTCACTAAGTTCAGATAGGATATCAGATCTAAAGGTCATGTGCCTAGAGGCACCACTGTCTAATATCCACTCATTTTATTTTGCAGTGAAAAAGGCGGCATACAAAGCAATTACATTTGATTTTTGATTATTTTTCTTATTCTTGTTTTGGTTTTGATTTGGTTTTGGTCAAATTTGTTACCCTTTTGAAATTTAAAATTTTATTTATTATTTTTAAATTTACAATCCTCTTTCTTATGTCCAAATTTACCACAATAATGACATTTTCCATCAAAGCTAACTCTTAGATTTCCAGGTTTCTTATCTTTGCTATGAGGTTTAAAAGTTTGCTTTGGGTTTTTGTTGAATCTAGAGGTTTTACCTTTTGATTTCTGAGCGAGAAGTGCCTGAGTGGCATTCTCCTTAGAATCAAAATTTGACATTACTTGTTCTTCCTGTATAAGAAGAGCACTAAGGGTTTGCAAATCTGGAATGTCTTGTTCTGTTTGATATTTTGAATTCAAAATTGAAATGAAATTTCTAAATTTCTCATGAATATTCAATTGAATAATAAAATAAAGCAATTTATCCTGAATCAAATTACTACCACATCCATCTAACTGTGACTTAATATTTTTTATTTTTGCTAAATAATTTATCACTTTTTCATCTCCCTTCATGGGATTTGTCATAAGATCTAAAATCAATTTAATAATTTTTGACAAACATGTACCTTCATGCATCGATTCCAATTGAGCCCAAACCTCACTCAGACTCTCTTGATTCTCGATATGAAGCAAAAAATCATCCTGTATGCTTTGTAAGATAATTGACATCACCTATTGTACTTTTTGTTGATACACAACGACGTTATCAGTAGTTGGGTGTCTTCTGGTAGGAGCTCTCTCAGTCCCATTCACAACTTCCCATAATTTGTGAGCCATGAATTTTTCCTTCAATTGAATCTCCCAAATTTTGTAATTCTTTCCATTCAACATCTAAGATTTATCGATTGAAAATTGATTAGACCTCATTTTTGTGTAAAATAGAAATGAAAATAGTTACTAAACAAGGATTAACATAATATTTTTATAGAAACTCCATTCACAACTGTAATCCCATCAATTTGTGAATAATCTATACACAAATACGTTAGAATGATATCAAAAAAATCATATTGAAATGTAAGTGAATTTTTTTATAGCTTTGTAACTGCCTTTAATCGAATCTACAAAAAAAGAAAGAAAACAATTTATATATAATTTTTTTGGAGTTCTTGCTCCTTATTAGGTAAGATTTTATATCAACTCGGTAAGTTATTCACCGATCTATCATGTCAATGATATACCATATTTCAAATTTCATTGTGAACCAAATTAAAATATCTATGTCAACTGAGCCACTTATAACACTACAGTCGAGCCGCAACCAAAATGGTGAATTATTCAGACCAACACTTTTATTGCAAGCATCCGCGATATTTGCCAACTGAGCCACTCACAAGGATCCCGAGCACAAAAATGAGTTATGTACTCAAGGGATCGAAACAAAATGGGATGGTGTGACTGTAGTCACACCACCAAACCCGCACGCTAAGGCTTATAAAGCATACCACCGTCTCCCACCATCCCAATTTGGGACTAATCCCTGCACAGAAGGAGAGAGGGTTGGTCAACAACAAGACATAAGTGAGAGGGGTCTCGTAGACATGTGGCAGACTCGGGGGAAGGCTTGCAGGGGTGAACAAACAGTGTCACTTGACACACAAAAATGAGGGGGGCAGTTTTGAGGGGGTCGCCCCAATATATTTACTTATATATTTTTTAATATATGTTTTTTTAATTATATGTGTGGCTTGTGTATAGTTTTGGTTTAGGTTTTAGACTTAGGTTTATATAGATTAGAATTATGTTTATATAAACCATAGTCTTATATCTTTTTTATATATATATATATATATATATATATATATATATATATTATATATATATATATATATAATATATATATTATATTTTTATAAAATATGAAGATTTTTTAAAAACTATACAAATATTATATTTTAAATTAAACTATAGGTGTAAAATAATTCACAAAGGCCCTATCAGGACACGTATTGGGGTTTTATAATTCACAGTGAAATGTAAAAAACTATGTATTACCAGGGGACAAGAATTTTTACCCAACCAATGAAAAAATTTTAAAAACCTATTTTGTTGAATCTTGTCTCCCCCTGTAAACTCGAGTTTTCACTTTGAATTTTTACTTTCCTTTTTTATTTTCTTGAATTCCCTACACACTATATAAACTATATAAAATATTTCACAAATTTTATAACCCTTACCTTAGTTTCCAGGGCCTGGTAATTCCCGAACATGATTTTTTTACGCGTAGTTGAAAATTCGAATAACTTTCCACTTGTGCAACCAACATCAATCCAACCATGCAAAGAGGGAAGGGTGAGGGGGTTAAATAACATTCTAAATAATTTAACCTTCTAAATTCTCAACCGTTACAACCTTAGGTTATTTAGGATTAATTTAATTTATTAATCCCACTCTGATACCATGTCAGGACGAGGGGTGGAAAATATATTAACCAATTTAATTAAATGTGAAGTTAAACATTATGAATAAATGTAAATGTAACTATACACAACATAAATAAATGTAAATAACACATAAACACAGTAACACCACATATAACGTGGAAAACCCTAAATGGGCAAAAACCACGAAGAATAAATCCACTAAGTGATCAACTTTTACATCCACTAGTCCAGTAACTTCCTCCTCACTTATATTCCTTGTTTTTACTAGGATTTACCTTCATATTCACATTGGAATATTATTATTTGATCTGATAATCAATCTTCGATATGATAATCAATATTTGATATCCTGAATATATGACCTATGGTCATATTTAAATAATCGAAGGGTTATGACCTTCTTAAGCGACGAGGCACACCCCGATTTAATTAGTTTAACCAACCACCTAATCTAAATTTTATATTTAAATAATAAGAATTTATATTATTCTATATTATTTAAATATAAACTATATATTATGATACACTTAATATTATAGTTCTAACAAAATGGTTAAAACCACTTTCCATGTGAGATATTAGGTTGTTGGGAAATGGTGGGAGGTTGGGGATTCGAGTTGTAAGAGGTTAGGGGGTTGGGATAAGTATGATAAAATAGGTTTGGGTTTTTTTTAGTGGTTAGGTGGGGCTAAATGGGTTTTACGCAGGTAAACATGATTTACGATGGTAAATTACATGCTACTTGGGATAGAGATAATAACGATAGGTAATGATAATTTAATTGATGTGCATCAGATCACCTAGGGGTGAAAAGGTGGTGTCTACATAAAGCATGTAAGATGTCGATCCCAAGATGAGGCCACTCTCGTTAAAATAATATAATTATGTTCTTCCAATGTGTTAAAATTATTAAAAGTACTTCGTTAAATTGATAATCATATGACATCATCATAATAAGCTTTCTTCTAATTCATTTTTCAACAACCAACCCTAACCCAACTAAAAAGCAATTCAATTGAAATATTTAGCTTTAGGAATTTATTCCTTTGACCATATTTGTTTGCAACGACATTTGATACGAACATTTCCTTTATTGAAATGAATAGTACATGTTAGCAATAGGTTTATCACTATGCCATTTTTCTTATAGGATTTGAAGGACCTTTTTAAAAAAAAATTCTATCATTTCATTTTCATCATTAATCATGCCCAAAAAGTATTATTCTTAATGGTGCATGCATATCCTACCTTGTTAAAGTTCCCTCTTGAGACCCCATCAAAATTTAGCTTGGCCTTTTATAACCCCTCGAAGCTTCCAAAAAATATATGACCCATTCTAGCATGCCTTAGCAAAATCCTTTCCATTAGCGATGTTGCATCACCAACCTTGCTAACAATCCCAACATATCGATGAAGTGACTACACATTTCCATGTACTTATAAATTGGTTTTTCTTTACATTATTCGTGCATAATATTTAAGAATAGTCATGAAAAAAATATTTATCAATGCAGTTAGAAAGTACAATAGTTTACATATCCAATAGTGTAGTTGTGATTGAGAATATTGCATTAGTGACCTTGTAGACATTCAAATATATTGATCGAAGTGATTCCATATTGATTGGTATATATAATAAATCAATTCATCATTATCATACTTTTACATATAATTAGATATTGATTGCAATGACGCATATTGATCAATGCACCCATAAAGTACAATATCTTCCATATCCATTTGTGCAATCATAATTGATAATCTTGCATTGCTAATCTAGCTAATAATAGTCTCAATATACTAATGAAAGTTACTACACATTGACCGATATGTATAAATCAATCCATCATTTGATGACTCTTTTATATTGGGACTACTCACAATGATAAGAATCTACCAAGAATTTCTAAGAAATAGGATATGACCTAGTTCTGTCATTACTTCAAATCATTGACTAAAACAAAATCAAGGAAATGATTGTTATCTCTCTCAATCAGAGCTTCAAGTCCATCTTAGTTATTTACTTAAGTGTTGAAAAGTCTAATTGATTCTGTATCAACCATTGCATTTGCTAATTAGACCGCCCCTTTATTCCCCTATATGAAAGCACGTGAGTTGTTGATCTCTTCAAAACTTGTTGCAATTGCTTATTTCAATGAGTCATTAATCTTCCAACTAGGAAGACTCTAAGAGTCACTTCCAATTTATTCATATCCATTTCCCTATGCATTCCCATGTTTTCTATTAAAACTTAAATTTCAACATTAGTGTTAGTTGCTAAAGATAAAAAGATAAAATTTTCTCCCAAATACAACATAGCCAATCATTTGTGGTGCATACATATCCTACGTTGTTAAAATTCTTGTTAACACACAAAAGTAACACCCTAGGATTTGATCATGGAAAATCAATACTTTTAGCTAACATGGGAGTATCTCCAAGTGTGGGACCTTTCATTTTGAAACAAAGCTACAAAGAAGGTTTGTTCCTCTACCTATTTGTCCTACCGCTAACACTACTCCTAAGCCAAGCCTATAACCAGTTAATCTTAGTCTAAGCATCCAAGGGACCAATGTTAGAGAGAATGCAAGAAATGAAAGCATATGCCAAAGAAGGGGGTGATAGCGCTAGAAAGAAGGGGATCACTCTCCATGAGGGGAAGAATAAAAGGAGACATAAAGAGGATAGGGAAGACATGTGCCACAAACCAACCTTGCATCAACCCTTCCATTCCACACATGATAGACACTCAAAATTGGAAACCTATGAATATAATTTGCATAAAACATACCAAGAATAAAATGGAGAGGAAAGAACATAATAAACCCACGAATAGTAAATAAATGATAAAAAATGATAAGATTTTATTGCTTACAGGATGCACAATCCATTACATCAATGGTGGAATGAAATAGATGCATTAGAGTTTAAATATGAGGTCTGCAACTCGTGAAAGTTTTGTCACCATTTTGACATGGTGACTTTATAGTCGGGAGATGATCCTTTTCAAATGAACGAGTTTATCTTTTATATAAAAAAAAGGGAGAGAAGAAGAGGGGAGGATAGAAAGAGTGTCTGACATTGCTCCAATTGCACGCCATCATTTCCAATGCATAGGACGATGCCCATACTTCATTAAATTCTGGTTGTTGAGGTGGTTGAGTATCTAGTTTAAAATAGACATGTATTTTTCACACCTCACAGATTTTAGATGAATTTTCTTTGATCCAAAACTTTCTTTTTTTATTTAGTATATTTTTATGCTTTGCGGCTTCTGTTGTGTCTTATGTGGCTATTCCATGTTGCGTGCATTTTTAACTTGTGCAGATTTTAATCTGCAATCAACATTTCTTCTCTACACGCTGCAACACTCTATTTCTTCACCTTGTAACCTTTAGGCCTATGATAATGTTCCTTATTACACGGAATTCTCCTGAGAAGACTACATGTTTTGTTGTGTACTATTAATCAACTCTGTGGAATTCCATATTCTCCAAGTCCGCGTAACACTGTATTTTCCATGCCACAAAGTACTAAGATTTTCCACTCCTTCACCTTGTGGTTCTTGTCCTTAACCGATTTTCAAACTTTTAGTGGGCATGTAAATCCTGTGGTGCTCTAACTTTACCTTTAGTCCATAAAAGTTTTATATGATGTACATTGAAGATTGAATTCCTTAATACCACAAAGGTATAACATCTTTATTTCAACTCCCATGAAGCACTAACTTCATCATAAATCCACCTAAATCTTGAGCTTTAATTTATTGTTTTGTGGGTTAGGAGAACCTGTGAAACACTAATGGGGGCATGAAATACTTCACTCCTTCACTATGGCACTCGATTTTTACTACAATTTTAGGAATCTTGGGGGCATATGTATCATTTCTTCATCTAAGTTTTAGTACATTATGGTTTTTATTCAATTATGTGGCACATGGGAAGGGTATATCGACACTCGATCTCTTTTCCATTGTGTGTCTTATTTTACAAAATTGGGCCTATATCCATCCATATCGGTGTGGTCTGTGCAAGTCTGCGGGGTTGTAAAAGGTATTAAAGTGGATAAGTTCTTTGTATGTAGTTCTAATTTTCCTCTTACATTTAAAGGGGAAGATATCAGAATTGCTAAATGAACTTGATGCATGGTCTTCTTCCTTCATGGGGTGATTTGGTACTTCATTCTCCTTTGTATCTGTGTTAGGTTATATGCACCTAACAATCAGGTTATCCTCAATACAATTGGGGACTGATCACCTCGATCCTTCGAATAATTCGTTAATGCAAATCATCAAGTACAAGTAAAGCATGAGATATTCTTCCTTCACAAAACAAACATGCTTATTCCTTCGTTATTTACATCTCTTCATTTAATTTTTTATGTAAATGTAAATATTTCATGTTACATTTTACATTTGAGTTAAAGATCAATTCTTTGCTATGGACATTGTCTACACTTTGTGTTGTAGGTTTCATTTTGGAACATGTCAATATCAACACAACAAGACTCCGTAAAAAATCTCTGTCTGAAGACGAAGTGTGTATATACACTTGGGTATCTTTTCCTTTAAGCATGTAATTTTCATTTCATACTTAAAGGGGGTGGGAATGTAGACAATCAAATTTAGAAATTTACTCTTTGACACTGATGATTTAGGAAATGCACCCTTTCTAAGATAAAAAACCTTTTTATTCCCACTTAGTGTATTCACATGTCTCATTTCTATCTTGTTTATCCTTGCACATTAATATGCCAACACATTATGAGACTACAATGTAGAAAATCTATATACCAACTCAACCTTACATGATGCAAACAACATTTGACATGTTCATCATCCAGGTCTAGGTCGAATAGTTTATTCTCTATTGGACTAGAAACTAGATTCTAAGGCAAGATTTGGACATAAAGTAGAGGCTAGTTTATGTTGTCAAATATTAATGTGTTTGTGAACTACAAACATTGATCCCAAACAAGTTGTTACATGAAGTACATCTATCTTCCCCTAGTTTTGGTAGAGGGGCTAAAAATGGAGATTTGGCACATCATCATGTGAATATCAACCCCACATGGGCTACCAAGCAGGCTTGTATGAAAAACATGACTCCATGTGTAATATTAAATATGTGCAATATCTAGTTAGCCATTAATTTATGGGATCAAATAGTAATACAAACAATAATCGACATATTATTGTGTTGACAAACAAAAAACTCAAATCTTGCATGTTTTGTACTAAGGTTTTTTTTATGGTGGAACAAATTCAAAACCTTGGAAAAATATCTCGCAAGCTCCTAACTTGGATATCTAAAGCATTTGTTCCTGTCTTATTCGAGAGTAAAAAATGTTTTAGACTAGATCGACGAAACTTTAAAACCATTTGGCAATAAGTCTTATAACCCTATTTCTTGTTTGGTGAATCTTTTGGTGCATGCGATTTTGATTACATATGTTGTGACTCTCATTTATTATTAAGATATGGAATATTTTATACTCTACATGTATTTTGCTATGTAACGAAAGCTTTCATAATGGAACAAAGGGAGTGCAATTATTAGTTGTGTTAGGAATACTTGAGTAATTCCTTCACTAGTTGTTTGTCATAGGTAGGCATTTGTTCTATAACGCGCCCTTTTAAGTTGCAAACTTATAAAATTAAAATTAATTTGAGGCTTTGGTTGTAAGTTTGAAATATGATCCCAAACAACTCAACTTTTTGAAATGTAGAATTATATATTGTAATTAATATTTCTATGTTGTTAGATATTCGGATAGGGGTCGTAATTTCCGTGCATAAATAATTAATTATGACGATAAATTTGACGTCCATTTGATTGTCACAAGGTAATTTTTAGCCTTGAATTTAATGATCACTTGAAAAGTTTATGTTTTTACTTTGAGAAATCAATCAAAACATCGTAATAACTTGGGCATATAATGGAGCTTGGAACTCGATTTATTTTCCGTGAGAATATTTCTTCGACCCTAACACATAAAGACAACTACATATATATCACTTAGAAAGAATATTTTAATTAAAAATAATGAAGTTAATAGTCAATAAATTCTCAAAATTGAAATCTATTGGAATTGTAAAAATACATATTGTAGCAATATAAAATGCTTACTCACACAAGGGAGTAGCATCGGAAAAGTGATTAAATAATTTTTCTTCTCATACGTTTCTTCAGTTTTGCACAAGTTATTAAAATAGTTGAATCGGCGGATTTTGTGTGCAGTGGGCGTTAAACTAACCCAAACTCACTTCCCCTCAAGGCTTTGAGATGTATTTTCTCAAACCGCTAAAAACTCGTAAATCAATAGAAAAAAACTGCAAACAGGCATCTCCGTTGTCGTCTAGTCCGGTTAGGATATCTGGCTTTCACCCAGACGACCCGGGTTCAAATCCCGGCAACGGAACGAAAGGTAACGTGTTTGAATTTTTGGAAGCGAAATTTCATCTCCTTCCCTTTGAATTTAGAAAAAGACATTTAGTTAATAAAATAATATGTAACTCTTCTACGGCGGAGTGCTGGAATAGCTCAGTTGGCTAGAGCGTGTGGCTGTTAACCACAAGGTCGGAGGTTCAAGCCCTCCTTCTAGCGCTTGATGCATGTGCTACTTCAATTATTTTATCGCTTTTGTTTGCGCCCTGTAGAGCATTCAACAATTTCAGAAAAAGAAATAGAGAATGTGTGAGTAAAAACGTTAACTTGTTATCATGAGGGAGGGCTAGGGTTGCGTAGACACCATATTACTAATTAAACATTATATAATTGAATAGTTAAATAAATTTAGGCATGATTGCGTAAATAAATAATTTTTAAAGTAGTCATGATTGATAAAAAGGGGTTTTCAACAAATGTCTCATTTGATGCAAATCCACACACTTTCGCGAGAAATAAATACCCCTTCAACGCATGTCTTATTCGATGCAAATCTACACACATTCGCGAGAAATAAACACCCCTTCAACGCATGTCTTATTTGATGCAAATCCACACACATTAGCGAGAAATAAACACCCCTTCAACGCATGTCTTATTTGATGCAAATCCACACACATTTGCGAGAAATAAACACCGCATAGCCATTCTGTGACTCCTACATATAACTAAAGACTAATCGTCATGGAAAATATCTATCCATGCATCTATTTAGTAACAGATTTTCCATACCCATTTGTGTAATTGTAATTGAGAATCCTACAACAATAACAAGGTTGACAATCCCTATCTACTGATGGAAGTGATTCCACATTGATTAGTACTTATAAAGCAAATAATGTGGAACGAATGTCTTATTTGATGCAAATCCACACAACTTGGAGACAGTCCCATGTTGTCTCAAACCTTAGATTCATGTAATTTGAGATGGGTGCGCATTTGAGCTCCAATAGTTTCGGCATGCTCGGTGGGACCTTTGAAATCAATATTTCAAGTTTTATCAAGTTTCGGTGTGTATCTTGATAAAATTATAAGCCTTTGGAGGCTATGCAGAAACACATATAGCGACTACATTCGACATATCAATTGGTTCCAGTAGTACTGGTGGCTCAATCCTTCCTAGTTCATGTGAAGGATACAAACTCGGTCTAGAACAAGACAAAAAAGGTGTATTTGAATATTTGGAGTTAGCTCCAGGAAGACAGAGAAGAGGAAGATAGATTCAAAGATCCCTATCTCCTCTAAATCAAACTCTCTCCACACTTCCACCTCTTTTTTACAGTCCACTAGAGTTCTCAGACCCATTACAATGGTTCATCTACAGAAACCGCCACCTCAGAATCCATTTGTAAACTTCACAGGCAGCAGTTTGCTTGCTTTGAATGCCCAGAATCCTATTCCAGTAGCTGCTTTAAAGAATATTCCATACTTCACTGGAGAAAATCACACTACTCCAGTTGACCATATCCAGGACATTACAAATGTGTGTGCAATTCATGAAATTTTTGAAATGGATGTAGCAGTAAAACTTCTGACTTCATCACTTAAAAGAAAATCTCTGCAATGTTTTAGAAGCTTAACTACGAGATCAATCAGGAATTGGAATGAGTTGTGCACAACCTTGTATAATCAATTTGGGGAAAGATTGTAAGCTGGAATAGCTCAGTTGGCTAGAGCGTGTGGCTATTAACCACAAGGTCAGAGGTTCAAGCCCTCCTTCTAGCGCTTGGTGCATGTGCTACTTCAATTATTCTGTCGCTTTTGTTTGCGCCCGTAGAGCATTCAACAATTTTAGAAAAAGAAATAGAGAATGCGTGAGTAAAAACGTTAACTTGTTATCATGAGGGAGGGCTAGGGTTGCGTAGACACCATATTACTAATTAAACATTATATAATTGAATAGTTAAATAAATTTAGGCATGATTGCGTAAATAAATAATTTTTAAAGTAGTCATGATTGATAAAAAGGGGTTTTCAACAAATGTCTTATTTGATGCAAATCCACACACTTTCGCGAGAAATAAACACCCCTTCAACGCATGTCTTATTTGATGCAAATTCACACACATTCCCGAGAAATAAACACTCCTTCAACGCATGTCTTATTTGATGCAAATCCACACACATTTGCGAGAAATAAACACTGCAGAGTATGTCTAGACGACGAGGTGAAGAAGACCACCATTATGTGACTCCTACATACAATTAAAGACTAATCGTCATGGAAAATATCTATCCATGCATCTATTTAGTAAAAGATTTTACAAGTAATAGGATATGACGCAATAGTGTCATTACTTCAAATCATTGACTAAAACTAAGTCAAGGAAATGATTTTTTCTCTCTCTTAATTAGACCTTCAAGTCCATCCCATTCATTTACTAAAGTGTTAATTGAAAAATCTAATTGATGCTTGATCAACCATTCCATTTTCCAATAAGACCGCCCCTTTATTCCTCTCTATGAAAGCATGTGAGATGTTGATCTCTTCAAAACTTGTTGCAACAAGCATTATTTTTTTCAACAAGTTGTTACACTTCCAACTATTCCAATAGTTTCATACCTAATTCCCTAGACATTCCCATGTTTTCTACTAAAACTTAAATTTCAACATCGTTGTTAGTTGTTAAAGACAAAGACAGGAAATGAGCTCTCAAATGTCAACATAACCAATAATGCATAGTGCACACATATCCTACTTTGTTAGAGTTCTCTCTTAAGGCACCATCAAAATTCAACTTGGCCTTTTATAAACCCTCACCGCTTGTAACAAAAATACGACCCATTTTAAAATGCCTTTGTAGAATCCATTCCATTAGAGATTGATTTTATTCCAATAATTCAAAAGGTTTAGTTCCCATGCAAGAGGAGAATGACGTTTGCTAGAGTAGTTTGCACTTAGTAATTTGAAAATTAAAGCAACCTTTGTTTTCAAAGTGATTTGATCCCAAAATGAGGCCACAATCCTAAAAATAAGAGCATTACGTTCTTCCAATGTGTTGAAAAATCATTATATGATCAAAATCCCATAGCCCTTTCAAAGGGTTAAAATTATTAAGATTAGTTAGTTAAACTGATAATCATATGATATCATTAGTATAAGCTTTCTTCTAATTCATTTATCAACAATCAAACCCAAGCCAACTAAAAAACAAGCCAATTGAAAGTCTTGGCTCTAGGGAGCTATTCGTTTGACCAACTTTGTTTGCAATGACACTTGATATGAACATTTCCTTTATTGAAAGGAATAATGCATGTTAGCAATAAATTTATCACTATGCCATTTTTCTTATGGGATTTGAAGGACCTTTTTCAACTTTTTCTACCATTTCATTTTTCATCATTAATAATGCCTAGAAAGTCTTATTCTTATTGGTGCATGCATATCCTACCTCTTGAGAGTTCCCTCTTGAGACCCTATAAAAATTCAGCTTGGCCTTTTATAAACCATCAAGGCTTCCAACAAATATAATACCCATTATAACATGTCTTAGCAAAATCCTTTCCAATAGATATGTTTCATGTATAACTTACCACACTCCAAATTACTATGCGCATTGGTCTACACCATCCTAGTACCTATATATCAAACACACCACCCCACATTTGTCTATCACACTAAGGTAGAACCTTAGAGAACTCACCCGAGGCATATGAGAATTCCAATCCCCAACATGTTTGGGCTAGACTTGAAGTTACTATTTCCCAATTTTGCATCCCTTGTAAAAATCGAGTAACTTGTACAAATGTTAGACTTGGTGGATATCTAGAGACAAATTCGAAGAACTGTGGAAGCATTTAGCGTCCTGCGGATTGAAGAGAAAAACCACGGAAAAGGGAAATTGCTGTAGATCGAAGAAATGGCTCCATGGTTGGATTTTCAAAACCGTGCTACTATAAATAGTGCCGCGGACTGAGGCAACAGTACAAGGTGGGCCGCGTATAATAGGGAAGCTAGTTTTGTCATTTAGGCAATCCGTGGAAGGTCTTTAAAAGCCGCACTAGACCTGGATGCCGCAATACCAAAGAAATGATCCGCCGATATCAAAATCCGCGTAACAGTGAATGGAAAAGCCACGTAACAAAGAAAACAATAATTACCGCGGATTTCCATGATGAGCTAAGGATATCAAATCTGATTTTTTTCTACAAATCTGATTTTATTTGAAGATTTTGGCCTTCTCCATGCAAAGGAAATTAGATTTCATGAAATAAATGTTGGTAGGTGGTGGAAGTGAAGGAAACTTCTCCAGCATGAAAACACGCAGCTTCAGGTGGCACAACCATTAACATTAAATGTGGTATGGACTCTCATTTGAAGAAGGCGTGTAACAGTGGATAAACATAGTGGTGCCTTGTTCCCTAAGAGAAATTAATGAAGATGGTTGGGATTGGTTGAGAAATTTGAATTTCCCTCTAATTTCTTTTTTCTCCCTTCTACAATTTTCTATATATTATAGTGCAATGCACATTCTTAATGTTGGATTCTTTTAGAATTTTTGGCATCTTGTAACACAAGGCTTTTCTCTTGAGCTGCGTGTATGTCCTAAGGATTACATGCCTTGGATTTGGATTCAGCAAATATTCACATCTTCCTCTTGCGATTGTAATAGTTTGTGCATGATCTCAGGCAAACAAACTAATCTTGTGGCTTATTATGCCCTTGTTCCTTTTATTGCATTCATTGCCTTTCTTGCATTTGCATGTGTGTTGTATGTATCATTTTTTGAGTCTCTTTCTATTGTGCATTGTGAAAATGGATTCTAGGATGATTTTGCTTTGTGTTTGATATTCAATCCTCTTCATTATCACCACCTTCCCTTTCCTCTTATCAGAATCTATCCATCCTCTTATTTTCTGGTGTTATTGCCTCTGTAGATTAGGATTCTTGTTTTATGCATCTCCTTCTCACCCTAGCCCCTAGGAAAGTTAGAGTAGAGCTAGATAGTTGCATTTCAATTCCTAGGAGTAGTTTAGCATTAGGAATAGGTAGAGGAAGTCAGATTTCTCTGGAGGTCTATCTCAGTTTGAGTCCCACAACTTGGAGACAGTCCCATGTTGTCTCAAACCTTAGATTCTTGTAATATGAGATGGGTGCACATTTGAGCTCCAATAGTTTCGGCACGCTCGGTGGTACCTTTGAAATCAATATTTCCAGTTTTATCAAGTTTCGGTATGTATCTTGATAAAATTCTTAGCCTTTAAAGGCTCTGCATAAATACATATGGAGACTCCATTCGACATATCAACTGGTTCTAGGAGTATTGGTGGATCAATCCTTCCTAATTCATGAGAAGGATACAAAATTGGTCTAGAACAAGACAAAAATGCGTATTTGAATATTTGCAGTTAGCTCCAGGAAGATAGAGAAGAGGAAGACAGATTCAAAGATCCCTATCTCCTCCAAATCAAACTCTCTCCACACCTCCACCTGGTAGTCCTTTTTTATAGTCCATTTGAGTTTTCAAACCCATTACAATGGCTCATTTATAGAAACTGCCACCTCAGAATCCATTTGTAAACTTCACAAGCAACAATCTGCTTACTTTGAATGCCCAGAATCCTATCCCAGTAGTTGCTTTAAAGAATATTCCATACTTCACTGGAGAAAATCACACTACTCCAGTTGACCATATCTAGGACATTACAAATGCGTGTGTAATTCATGAAATTACTGAAATGGATGTGGCAGTAAAACTTTTGGCTTCATCACTTAAAGGAAAATCTCTGCAATGTTTTAGAAGCTTAACTACGAGATCAATCAAGAATTGGAATGAGTTGTGCACAACCTTGTATAATCAATTTGGGGAAAGAGTTGATAACTTGTCTCTTTTGGAGAAGTTGACCACAATCAAGAGAGCACCTAATGAACAAATGGCAGATTTCAACTTCATATTCCAGAGAACCTCAGACATAATTCCATTTCTTGTCAGGCCTACAACTGAAGGTGCATTTCTTTACTTTTTGAAATCTATTAACTCTGATATATATGTTATGGTGCAATATATGGGAGGTGTAACTCTGCTACCAACTTATGCATTGGCCATTAGGGCTGAGAATTGTTTAATTCAAGCTGGAAAATTAGCTCCTAGATCACCTATGCCATTATCCCCTGAATTTCCACAAGCCGCACAACCCTCAATTTCTCCTATTCCCTAGTCAAATCCGCAGCCTATAGCTTCCACATCAAAAACCCCTATAAAACAAAAAGAGGATGAAGAAATGAAGACTCCAATTAGAAGCTTGACAAACAAAGTTATATCCCTAGAAAAAAAGCAAGCCCAATCATATATAAATTATCAAAATCAAGGGCAATCTTCAAATTAGGGATATCATCCTTATAAAAACCAACAACCTAATTAAATATACAAAACCAACAAAATAACAGATGGAAAAATCAAAGTTCTCCTCTTCCATTGGCAATAATTCCTCCTCTATAGGAACTTACTACCCTCAGTTCAAGCCAAGCCTTAGTTCTAGTGCAAAACAATATGGTGCAAGAGATAGAGTGGTGCTTTCCATGTAATCTACCTCATAACCAAATTGGTTGTGAAAGAGAAATACATCTCCAAGCCTACATGGTTCAAGGTGCTTCCAATCAGTAAGAACCATTTATTGAAGCACTAAACCACAGTGTAGAAGAAGTCCAACAAGCCGTACCTGATGCAAACCTCGTGTTTTTCAGAGATGAGGATTATTATGCACTCAACTCAATGCCTGGTGGCTCTGGTGGACCTCAGATGAATGTTTCTGACAACGCGCAAAACAATAAAAGAATGCTGGAAACATAGGTGGTAACTCCTGCAGATCATAGTAGTACCGCGGACAAAGCAAAGGATGGTGTAGGAATGAAAGAAAAGCTACGGACTGAAGCATAAACGATAAGCTGCGAGAAACTGCAGAGTGAAGTAGGAAACATGATCAAACAATCCACGGTTCTTGATAATCATGCCGTGGGAAAAGAGGTCATTATTGCACCTAAACCGCATGATCAAACAATGCCACAATAAAGGATGGAAGGTAGCATGTCATAGATGCAAAAGGCCATGGGTCTACCATTCAATATCGTGGAGCAAATGAAGAAACAAATGTTAATGTCTCCATGTGGGATGCATTAGCCATTCCATCACAACGTGATCTCCTATGTGAAGCTCTCAAGAAACCGCCTTTGGTGGATCTAGTAATGCAGAAGATGCATGCCACGGTGCATGTATAACAAGAAGAGGGTGATCAAGTAAGTAAAAATGTCAAAACCCCACCCTTTTACATGTCTATAATTGTGGGTAAGTACCTAATTCATAACTGTATGATTGATTCATGGGCTGGCTGGGTTTGAGATATTTTCAATGCTTGATGGATATTCGGGTTTCAACCAAATCAAAGTGAAAAACGAGGATAAGTAAAAGATCGCATTCACTACTAAATGGGGAATGTACGCATATCGGAAAATGCCTTTTGGCTTATCAAATGCATGTGCTACCTTCTAAAGAGCAATGGATATTTCATTCAAAGGATATATTAACCAATTTATCCTTGTGTATCACGATGATATCACTATCTTCTCAAAGCATAACCAAGATCATATTAGTCATCTCGAGAACGTATTTGAAAGATGCAGGGAATTTGGGGCATCTCTTAACCCCAAGAAATGTAATTTTGTAGTCCCTAAAGGTAAGCTTTTAGGGCATGTTGTTTCTAAAGAAGGCATTGTCATTGATCTAGAAAGAGTCTCTGCCATCTTTGTTCTTTCCTTGCCAGCTCATAAGAAAGCTTTACAATATTTTCTTGGAAAGGTTAACTTTGTTAGGCGCTTCATACATGGCTTGGCGGGTTTGGTAAAGCCACTCACATTGATGCTTAGAAAAGAATCAGTTTTCAGATGGAGCATGGAGGGAAAGGATAACTTTGAAAAGATCAAACAAGAAATAGCCCAGGATCCTACGTAGATTAATCCAGATTACTCCAAAGATTTTATCTTATATGTGTATGGAGTTGATTCCTGCATTGTCACGGTTCTAACCCAACCAAATGATCAAGACTTGGAGCAACCAGTAGCCTTCTTCAACCAAACCCTGAAGGATTATAAGCTTAAGTACAGTCATATTGAGAAACAAGTTTTTGCCATCATGCATGCCTTGAAAAAATTTAAAATCATGATCATAGCTAGCCACATAAAGGTTTTGGTATCACATCCCAGTGTCAGAGATTTCATTATAGGAACAGAGATCAATGAGAAACGAGTTGGATGGGTGACTAAAATTATGGAATATGATGTGACCATTAAGGCCACAAAATTGGTAAGAGGCTATGCTCTCTGCAGACAACTAGTTGAGGATGTGCGGTATGACCTATAAACTACTTTATTCGTAGAAGAGGAAATATGTGCAGAACCTGAAAAGAATGAAGACATAGTCGTGGATAGTTGGATGAAGATAATGATAACATTCCTCTCCTCTGGTATATATCCTCATGGTCTTGGTAAATCAAAAAGGCCGCATCTAAGGTTGCAGTCTTTCCCATATGTGTTGATTGATGGTGTACTGTTTAAAAGAAACATTAATGGCGTGTTGCTCAAATTCATTGAAGACAAGCAATGTGACAGGGTTTTGACTGAATTTCATGATGGTTTTTCTGGCAAACATTTCTCTGCTAAAGCCACATCCACGAAGATCATAAAAGCAGGATATTTCTAGCCTACATTGTTCGCGGATGCTCACAAGTGGGTGACTAAATGTAAAAAGTGTGCACTCTTCACTGGAAAGAAAAGATTGGCAGCCCTGCCACTTCATCCAGTCCAAACGGATCACCCATTTGCACAATGGGATCTTGACTTCATTGGTATGATCAATCCTTCATCCAACGTTGGTCACAAATAGGTTCTCACAGCAACAAATTACTTCATCAGATCGATTGAAACTGTGCCATTGAAGGAAGCCACTGAATCAGCCATCTTGGAATTTCTTGAAGAAATTGTTACAAGGTTTGGCGTACCCCAAACCATTATTTCTGACAATGTTAAGGCTTTCTTGGGTGCAAAAATTTCTGATTGGGCTCTTCAACTTGGGATTTATCTCAAGACTTCCTCCAATTATTACCCCCAAGGCAATGGATTTGAGGATCTACTAACAAAAATTTGATCAGAAACTTGAAGAGAACCATGGACATAAATCAAAGGCATTTGCATACAAAAGTGAAAAATGTTCTTTGGGTGGATAGAATAACAACAAAGAAGGCCATTGTCACCTATCCCTATAAACTGGTATATGGCAAAGAAGCTTGACTTCCTTTGTCACTTGAATTGCCTTCACTTGAATTAGCTCAACAGCTAGAATTTGAAGGCGCAAATCAAAGAGAAATCAGAATGGCGGAACTGGGGGAACTTGAAGAAAGCATAAATGTCCATCATGTTAAGGATGGATAAACATCAGAATTCAACCAAGCAGTGGTTTGATAGAAAAGGCTAGGCCTAAAACATTCAAAGTCGGAGATCTAGTCTTAAAATGGGAAGCGGATCGAGCTAAACGAGGAAGACACTTCAAACCTGATGTTATTTGGAGTGGACCATACATCATTACTACTTGCAAGGCGGCTAATTGTTTTGAGTTGTCTGATCTTGATGGGAATGCATTTCAAATCCCAGTTAATGGGATTTATCTCGAACCTTCTCATTAAGGTTTCATGCATCGTGTACATAGTAGATAGGATTCCTAATTCCTCCAAGTGCCTTTTGCACATTGTCTTGTTGGTAGTTTAGATTTCTTTTCCCTAAGTGCTTTGCACATGTTTTGTTGCTTGAGAGCTCATTGCACAAGTTCCATGTTTTCAGAGGATGTTGTTGTTAATGAAGTTAAGGGTGTTAACGATCGGTTGCCATCAAGTGAAGGAGCCAAATACAAAACAGCTAAATCAATCAATTGACTTTGTGCCCAATGGATGCCTAAGGCTACTGATCATCTATCTAGCAGGCAGATGACCCATGTGAGTCGCCAAAAATGTTGCCCAATTTAGCATCCCTTGCAAAATTTGAGCAACTTGTACAAATGTTAGACTTTGTGGATATCCAGAGACAAATTTGAAGAACCACAAAAGCTTTTAGTGTCCCGCAGATTGAAGAGCAAAACCGCGATAAAAGGAAATTGCTGTGGAAAACGAAGAAATGGCTCCGCAGTTGGATTTTCAAAACCGCGCTATTATAGACAATGTCACAGACTGAGGCAACAGTACAAGGCGGGCCGCAAGTAACAGGGCAACTGGTTTTGTCATTTAGGCAAGCCATAGAAGGTTTTCAAAAGCCGCACTAGACCTGGATGCCGCGATACAAAGAAATGATCCGCGGATATCAAAATCCACATAACACTGAATGGAAAATCCGTGTAACAAAGAAAAAAATAATTCCCATGGATTTCTATGATGAGCTAAGGATATAAGATCTGATTTTCTAATCCAAATCTGATTTTATTTGAAGATTTTGGCCTTCTCCATGCGAAGGAAATCAAATTTCATGAAATAAATGTTGGTAGGCGGCGAAAGTGAAGGAAACTTCTCCAGCACACAAAAGTGCAGCTCCAAGTTACACAACCACCAACATTAAATGCAGTATGGGCACTCACTTGAAGAAGGCGTGTAACAGTGGATAAATAGAGCGGCACCTTGTTTTCCAAGAGAATTTAATGAAAGTGGTTAGGGTTGGTTAAGGGATTCGATTTCTTTCTAATTTCTCCTCCTCCCTTCCACGATTTTCTATATATTGTAGAGCAATGCTCCTTTGTAATGTTGGATACTTTTAGAATTTTGGGCATCTTGTAACATAAGGATTTTCTCTTGCGTTGCGTGTATGTACTAAGGTTGCATGCCTTAGATTTAGATTCAGCAAATTCTTCACATCTTCCTCTCGCAATCGTAATAGTTTGTTCATGATATCGGGCAATGAAATCTAATCTTGTGGCTTATCCTGCCCTTGTTCCTTTTATTGCATTCATTTCCTTTATTGCATTCACATGTGTGTTGTATGTATAATTTTCTAAGTCTCTTTCTATTGTGCATCGTGAAAGTGGATTTTAGGAATGATTTTGATTTGTGTTTGATATTCAATCCTATTCGTTATCACTGCCTTCCCTTTTCTCTCATTAGAATGTATCCATCCTCTTATTTTCTGGTGTTATCACCTCTGTAGATTAGAATTCTTGTTTTATGCATCTCCTTCTCACCCCGACCCCTTAGAAGGTTAGAGTAGAGCTAGATAGTTGCATTTCAATCCCTAGGAGTAGTTTAACATTAGGAATAGGTAGAGGAAGCTGACCTTCTCCAGAGGTATGTCTCAGTTTGAGTCCCACAACTTGGAGATAGTCACATGTTGTCTCAAACCTCAGATTCATGTAATCTGATACGGGTGCACATTTGAGCTCCAACAGTGACCTAATACTGGGCTCTACTTAGAATACAAATGTGTTATGGAAAAAAACATTAAACTATGCAAGCATAATCAAAATTTAAAAAACAAACACTCATGCACAAGAATAACATATTGATTCCAAACTCTTTTCTCTTCATTCATCAAATATAGTTCTCATACATAAATTTTGCATTTAAAGTCTCTCGTACAATCTCTTTATCTTGATCTTTCTACCTCTGTGTCTTACATTCATCCCACAAGGGGGTAGTTATACTAATGGGTTATTTCCCTTCATTAGTTTTTACAAGAGATCTACTAGCCCTTAAGTTTAGTTTACAATAGTTTAACTAATATAAAATGGTGGGATGTATGCCACATGACACCACATCTCATTCTCATGGCTTGAATTTAAGCCTTTATCACCTTTCATGAAATCCTTATTACTTTGAAAATTTTGATCTACCAATTAATTTCTCTTTCACTATTGTTGCACATGTTGCTAGTTTCACCTTGTCATGCATGGAATTCAAACAATAGTTATCTAGAGTTATTTGTTAGTTCATTTTGTACGTTGATATTTTAACTACATGCATCTTACTTTTTTAAATCATATCATTGTGCATCAAATTTTGGTCCCACCTTCTTATATTTGCACATGTGGGATTGTTAACTTGGTTCAAAAAATGGGCTTGGAATTTTCTTATAAATTTTAAAAAGGTGTGCATTTTCCAAAATTGGTGTCTTCTGAAGACTTAGCGAAAATTTGTATATATCCTTATGTTAGGGTAAATATATTATTACTTTAATTAATTATGCATTGCATAGTTAGTTAGTTTATTTATTAATTTTTATATGGTTATATTTAATTATAACCATCTATTTTGTTTTATTCAACATATGTGAGTTGTTGTATTGTTTTAACAATACTATTGTTTGTAGTGGTTCATGGTTTTACATGTGCAACCCATTTATTTGTTTGTATATTGCTGTCCAATATGTATAAATATTACAGCACAAACTATTGTACATGTTGATTGATTATTAATAAAATCATCCAGGCTTCCATCCCTATTTTACACCTTAGACAAAATTGGGGCTCAAAATCACCCCACAATAAACCAATTCTTTTCCCTTGGGAAGCCATTTTTTAGCCTCCTAAAAAAATTCTAGCATCTCCTACCTCAATTGATCTTTGTGCACCTTCCATTTATCTATTTTTATTTTCAAGAGAGGGCCTAACCTATCGATGCTACAATTAGCTCTTTCAGGAATTTTGCACTTTCATGAGAATATTGGGCCCCAATTTGCAAAATTTACAAAGTCTTCCTTACTTCTATGATAATAATATTGAGTGTAATTTCTTCCTTTGAGGTTTGTTTCTTCAACTCTCCCAGAAGCATCTTATTCTTATCTTTCTTCACGATTATCTCTTCCTTCATATCTTCATATCTTAGAGCAACCTATCCTTGCTTATTTTTTGTGCAGCGATGGTTTAAAATTGCATACCCAAATCATTTTTCTTTTGTATCTTAGGGAGGACATGTGCATACATTTTTTGGTGTGATTAACAAACCTATTGAAAAATTTGTCTGCATATGCAACCTTTTCAAAAATATTGGCATCCAAGTCTGCACAAGTCCTTAGTTTCTTTGTGGAGAGGAATTTTTCTTTGTCTCTTTCCTCCTTACTCTTTGCACATGGGTTCCTCCATCTTTTCCTCTCTTCTTTATTAGGAGGATGACTAATTTTTTTAATTTTTCCATACCTCCCCCTGAACTTAATGACACAACCTCATCTAGTTTGGGCAAAGATTCATTTACAAAGATTCCAAGCCTTTAAATCATTGTGTGTGTACTTTTTAGAATATATTTATATTCCTTGGCACGTGCTACTATTTTCCTCTTAGTTTCTTGGAGTTCCTTGGTTAAATTATTTATGTGCTCTATTTGTATGTAACTATTTTCATTATTTAAGAGGATTTGTTGTACAACCTCTCTAGAATAATTTAGTAGCACATCACCATCCTATGTCTAGTGGAGTTTTATACAAGATTGACATTAGAACCTAAAACTATGGCTCATGGTGAACATGTCTAAAGGCAATGATATTAATTTTTTCTTGGAGGGGAAACCATATCCTCTAAGTAAGTCCAAAATAAAATATCTTCTTTTTTCTCCTTTTTGAAAGTAGGAACGTAGAGTCTTCAGGGGTATTTTCTCATTTTAGTCACAAAATCATGCACTTTAGACATTTTATCTATCCCCGTCTCATAGTACTATTTAGAAGGTTCTTGAGTAAAGATAGTACCGATTAACCCCTACCCTTTGGCCATCTTGTTTATTTTATTTCGTAATTTTTGACCTATTGCACCCATATGCCCAGCCATTTTCAGATATCACGCGGTATTTTAGCCTCGGCTAGGGCGCCCATGGGCGCCCTGGTCCCACCTGGGGCGCCCTAATCCTTCTAGCACTTTCCTGCCACGTTTTGGGTGTCTTCTAGCCATTTTTCATATTTATATTTCTTGGGGTCAGCCTTTTTGGGGTTAATTACAAAATTAGAGCAAGAGAACCCTACAAATATAAAGTTACGAGACCATAATGAAGGACCTATCATCATACACTACTATCACTCCATCTAGAGTTACATCCATCTATTGCATTGGAATCCACATAGCTCCATCATCAAGGCAAAATCTAGGCATCACACTTCATAGGGGGAGGGATTTTATTTTATTCCATGCAAACATACCATTACATTTTCTACATTTAGCTATTGCTCGCTACTTCACAAAGTGAGACCGACACAAGAGAACCTAGGGCACAACATGCACACACACACACACTAGAACTACATCTGAGTCTGAAATATAATACAACACTCAGTTAGTAAGCCCATTGTTGTGGCAGATGAGATCAGTCTAATCCCATTCATTCTGCATCTTTCTTTTTTTAGGGTTTTGATACTTCCTTTTGGTCTTTTACAGGTTATTTCTTCCTCTTGGAATATTTGGAGCATTCAACACAGTATAAAATAATTATTGCAACAGGAAGTTAGGGTTTTAGACCACCTTCCGACCCTTTGAGCACTAGTTCTAGACATTTTTCTCAGACAAGGGCACCCAAATTCCTTACTAGAGCACCTGTGTGTGCCCTAGTCCTCTTCCAGGCACCCCAATCTAGCCACATTATTTAGTTCTATAACTTACGGGACCCCAAAATCATCATTCCTACTTTCTGAATTTCTACACATCACTACAACATAGTATGAGATTCAACAATTATTATCTGAGTTCTTTCCTTTCCCTTCTTGCATATTATGGGTTTTTAATTTCATTAGTTTATTTACTTATCTCATTTACATACTATCTTAGTACATTTATTTATTGCATTTATATGTCCTCCTAGATTAGATTAACTATATTTTACTACATTAGTCTAGCCAATTTTAGTTAATCATTTTGGTGAACTCGACCGTTTCAATGCCACCATTTTGAAAAATGTCCTCTCCATCTTGTGTTGTGGCTAAATCCTCTTATCCTACCTTTGCACCAACTAAGGTCATGAGCATAATTACTATTGCTACTGATTTCATGTGTGTCCGTACTCAACATCCTTCTCACTTTGTCACACCTAGGGTTGATCCCTCCATCAATGTCGTTACTAATCGCCGTACTTATCCCAATCCTCCTATTGATCCACCTGCGACTAGTCCTCCACCCATTGTGGAAGCCCCTACTACTCCACCTATGGCACCCCCTACCAACATCATTGATAATGCCATACCACATGATGATGTTCACACTGATGACTCTAAGGATTGTGATGACGAAGTTGATGCTATTGAACTTATAGATGAAGCATTAAGATAGCTTGAATTTACTCCGCTAGGTGTAGATGATTATTATTTTGATGAAACTTTTGTGGCTGAAGACCTTGGCGAATATAGGTTTAAAACCCCTCCATCTACTAATGCTATGGTATTATATAGGGGAACTGTTCACAGTGTTAAATCTATCTCCTCTTCTCCTCCACAGATTTCCACTCCATTACCTCCTTTTACATAAACATTGTTCATTAATAGGACATTTTGGAAACATATCCATGTTGATTATGCGTGCTTATAACCTATTTATACCCATGACAGTTTGGCTAGGTTTGGCATCACACTCAATGACATCTTACCACCTCTTCATTCACCACATCTCTATCATGGTTATTTTCACACTACAAAATCTTATGGATTACGTGTTTTTCATTTGACGGTTTTTGTTGCACACCCCCCTTGTGACTATCCCCTCACACTAGGACAATCTTGGCTTGATTATATTGGTGGTATAATAAACGCTCATCGCTCCTTGCTCACATTTCCCATGCCTTTTAGAAATATATCTATTCTTAGTGATTCTTCTATTGCTTATGTTCCAAACATCTCTCGTTGGCATGCTCATGGTTGCCCATTAATTACCTTTACTGATGAAGAATATGCAATGAATTTATACACAATCTACCAAAATGGGTACCTCTATGACCCTCCCCATTCTATAGCTTATCAAGTTTCTGATGTTACCCCTACATGTTTAGATCATGATAATGATGATCTTATTGATAATAGTTCATATGAATATTTTCTATCACATACTTGCGGGGCATGACACTCCACCTTCCCCCTTATCTAGCCTTATCATAGTTACAATCATCATCTTTTACATTCTTACACATTCATAGGCATAATCATCACACGTTCTAGCATCGTCATTACTCGATGACACACTCTTGTGCTTTGGTTCACACTTAATTGTTGAGGGATTACTACTACACTGAACCCCACACATTGCACCACAAGTATTTTCCCATTGCACTTCATCATACATTACGTGTAATTCACCCTACACTCTATTGCAACATTTTAACATTCACACATTCACACATCCTCCATTATGATAGTCATCATTAGGCATACATCATTGTCTACGTGTATCACATCCTAGACTACTTATCCTACATATTACATTATCCGTTTGTCTACATACCATGCATACTACACCACAAATTTTCACACATATTCTACATATTCTACTAGTCTTCATTCTATAGGAGTTTGGCCTTACATTAATATTCTACATACATTACATGTCATCTTATAAACTACATATTACACATTCTACACATTTAACATTGCATCCTACATACTTTCCACTCACTACATGGTTGAATTATATCATTACATACACTACATTGTCTTTTACGCACTACATTCATTAGCCGATGATGCACTTTAGTTATTTGGTCCATACTCGACTGTTAAGGGTTTTTAAATCAAATGGACCCCACAGTCATCACAACTTTACTATTCCACCTTTCATTGTTTGACATCACTAGGCTTAGTGACATACACTTTAGGCTAAACCCTCACCTATTATATCATGTTGTAGTAGTATACACCTTAGCTTACATTACCACTCCCTACTATTCAACTTATAGTGACACACACTTTAGGATACATCATCACCTATGCTATCGTTTCCTAGTGATCTACACCTTACATTCTATCACCACACCCTCCTTTACATATTATAGTGATATACACTTAGTGCTAAATCCTCACTCAGCCATTCATCTTATAGTGATATACGCTTAGGGATAAATCATCACTCCACATTTCATCTCATTGTGGTATATTAGGCTATAAGGTCCATGCACATCTATTTTACATGTTGCATATTATCACCCCTACACATATACACATTTCCTCATAGCGCGCTAAACATGAATCACACTACTCGACCATTTCCCAATGACACACTCTCATTTACGGTTCATTCTTGACTATTGAGGGGGAAACCAAAATGAACCTCACTATATACATTTCCATTCACTTGGGGGGCATGCAAATCATATCATTCCACCTTGCATTCCATTCCATCCATCCATAACATACTACATACTATGGTTTCTTATATTCTTTCTTACTTTTACTTATTCATGGTCACTTTATTACACATGTTAGTTTGATTACTTTTATGTCATTTATCTATATCATACACACATGTGTGTTCATGCCTTCTTCTAGTTATGATCATGGATATAGGTCTTTTACATGCGACATGGATGCTTTCCTTCTACCCTTCATACATTGGCCATTGGGGGCATCCACATATTTGTCTCTTCTAGGTGTTATTGTTTCATGTTGTACTTAGAAATTTACATTACTTGCTTATACATGCTTTTGACATACTAGCTATCTTTCTAACATGCTAACGGGTGCTTCATGCACAACATTTGTTATAAAGGGATACTAGTTTCCATACTTGTTTGTTACATTGTTTGATAGTGTTTGCTATTATTTACAGGCCTTGCCCTATGTTTGGTGTGCACACTTGTTTGTTGTTTGCAGCCATGATGGCCTTGCATGTCTTATGACATCGTGAGTGATGTCCCATATTTACAACCTGATTTGTGCAGCATAATTTTCTTCTTGCGTGATTACATTACTTTTCTTGGTAGCATTTACACTATTTTCTTCATTAATGTGTGTTTACACTTGTCTTTGGCTAGCCTTCTTGTTCATGCGTGCCTTGGTTTCTACCAAGAAATATTCAGCATACATGTAGTTGACCCTCTTTTGGGGCTGCATGTCTCCTATCAATGACATCGCATGCGCCCCAAAGAGGGGGGCATCATTTGGGGGTTTACATACTAACACAATGTATTTACACTGGTTCATTTATATTCAATGAGTGGGTTTAGAATCATCTATGAATCCCATACACAGTGGATTTTACAGGGCATGGTGTCCTTATCATTTTTGGGAAGCAATTATAAGTTTAGAGGTTACAGTGGGTGTGTCTCTCTACACTACTTCGGCCAGTGGCGTCAGATCACCCAAAAAACTAGGAAAATATAAAGATCTCTTCACACATATTTAAGTAGAAGCGGTTAGAGCTTAGAGGACACAGAGAATTTCATCCCTACACTTCTTCAGTTAGGGTGGTGTGAGATTTCCCCAAAAACTCGCAATACATGATATCCTTCTACACTTTCTCTCTTGACATGGAGTAGGTGCACATGTTCCATTTACCTTTACATTTACATTTTTCATTTATATTAACGTATTCTACATACACATGCATCTTTTACATAGCATTTTTTACTACTTGATAATTTTATCCTTGCAAGTCTTGTCGTATGAGACACAAGAAATCAAATGGGGGCAACAACAACAACAACACTATGCGGTGGCACACTATACCACACACATCACACTTTTATGTATGTACACTACACTATGCAGCAACTACACACACATTTTCCCCTAGGTTCACTCTCACCACTTTTTCTTTGCGCATTTTTCATCTATAGTTTCCAATCTCTTCCATAATTTTATCATTCCACGCTTTTGTCTAGTTCTTTGGCACGCTTCTACTACACTCTTCATGGACATTAGGTACACATCTCTATCTACTTTATGTTACCAATATTTCCGCTCACCAACCTAAAGTGGGGGCAAAATATAGTCACAAAATAATGCACTTTAGACATTCTATTTATCCTGGTCTCATACTACTATTTAGAAGGTTCTTGAGTAAAAAAAGTACTAATTAACCCTGTCCTTTGGCTATCTTGTTTATTTTATTTCACAATTTGTGACCCATTGCACCCATATACCCAACCATTTCCTAACATCCCATGTTATTTTAGTCTCAGATGGGGTGCCCAAATTTAGTACTGGGACGCCCATGGGCGCCCTTGTCCCATCTAGGGGTGCCCTGATCATTTTAGAACTTTCCCTTTTGGTCCTCTTCTAGCCATTTTTCATATTTATCTTTCTCGGGGTCAGCCTTTTCGGGGTTAATTACAAAATTAGAGCAAGAGACACCTATAAATATAAAGTTATGAGACCATAATGAGGACCTAGCATCATACACTACTATCACTCCATCTAGAGTTCCACCCATCTATTGCATTGACATCCACATAGCTCCATCATCATGGCACAAGCTAGGACAATCTGCATCACTCTTCATAGGGCGGAGGGATTCTTCTTTATCCCATGCACATAAACTATTAAATTTTCTACATTTAGATATTACTTGCTACTTCATAAAGTATGACTGGCACAAGAGCACCTAGGGCATGCCATGCACACACACGCTAGAACTACATCCATGTTCGAAATGAAGTGCAATGCTCAGTTAGTAAGACCATTGTTGTGGTAACTAAGGTCAGATCGACCCATTCATTCTACATATTTCTTTTTTTTAGGGTTTTGATACTTCCTTTTGGTCTTTTGTAGGTTATTTCTTCCTTTTGGAATATTTGGAGCATTCATCACAATAGAGAAAAATTAATGCAACATGGAGTTAGGGTTTCAGATCATCTTCTGACCCTGTGAGCACCAGTTCCAGAATTTTTTCCTAGACTAGGGCAACCAAATTCCTTACCAAAGTGCCTATGGGCGCCCCAATCCTCTTCCAGGCACCCTAGTCCAACCAAATTGTTCAGATCTATCCTCTGCGGGACCTCGACACCATCATTCCTACTTTATGAATTTCTACACATCACCGCGACACAATCTGACAGTCATTAGTTATCAACTGAGTTCTTTCCTTTCCTTTCCTTTCTTTCGTATTAGGGGTTTTTAATTTCATTAGTTTGTTTACTTATCTCATTTACATACTATCTTAGTACACTTATTTGCTACATTTATATGTCCTCCTAGATTAGATTAACTATACTTTACTACATCAGTTTAGTCAATTTTAGTTAATCACTCATCCAGATCCATTTCTTTATATTCTTCTTCATCCAATTCTTCATATATGTCTTTTCCATCATCCACACAGTAGTAATGATATTCTTCTACATCATTGGTGCATACATGGTATTGATCCTCCTCCTCATCATTTAAATTTTCTTCTTCCTCCCCTTTAACATTGATTATCATAGGGGGTGCCTTTGTAGTTGATTTGTTTCTATGTTGAATTACTTAGGATTTTGATCAATACTTTATTCAACCTCTATATACACAAAAAATTGGTGGAGAAGGTTATTTAGGATGTGTATGGATATTTTTTGCATCACCTTCTCCCTTTTATCCTTCTTCAAAGGTATATGTATCTGTTTGACTGAAATTTGTGTTAGTATATTTTATTATTCCCCCTAGATTGATAAAAATATCAAGCCCTCTTCATGTTTTGTCTATATATGTTTTGAGTTGTTTTCTTTAGGATCTATTGTGGTTTTAGGGTGTGCATAAGTTTCAATCTAGTGCACATAAGTTTCAATCTATTTAGCCATTGTAAAGAGTATCCTCTTCTTTCTTATGAGAGGGACATGATCTAGATCTCTCTTTTTCTTCATCTTCACCCCCTCCGATGTGCTTGGGTACTTTGGTAGGAACATCTAAAGGTTTTTTCATCTTGGACTTATTATGTAAGATTTTCTTATTTTTTCATGTGCGCATATCCCTATCTTCCTCTTATTATTATTGTAGTTTATCTCATACCTTTTATTTGGCTTAAGATAATAAAACAACTAACATGTGTGGTTGTTTACGATAATTTTTTGATGGGGATTTTTGTCACATAGATCAGTCTCCAACAACTCTACATAAACACTCTTGTTAAGATATACAATTTTTTTGAAGAGGAGGTGTGTGTTAGCATCCATGCATATTACATCTAGCTGCAACTTATTAGAATTCTTGATCCAGTCAAGGGATCACACAAAATAATCAAATGTGAAAGGAAATGATCTTGGCCCATGGAGACAGTTCATTATTCTACATGTTAAAGAATTTTAGATAATAATATTGCATTAAAACAAGTTATGCCTCTCCCTTATCCAATTTGGGTGGGTTATTGGGAATGCACCAATCATATTCAAATTCATTTCTTAAATACTAATCACCATATCAAATTTCTATCAACGCACTCACAAATTACAACATTTTCCATATCTATCTAGATAGTCATAATATAGAATCTTACATCACTAACCTTGCTAATGCTCCTAATACACTAATGAAAGTGACTACACATTTCCTGGTACTTATAAATCATTTTTCCATTATATGATTGATGCACATAGTTTAAGAATAATCACAAAAATGAAGATTGATCAATTCAATCACAAAGTACAATAGTTTCCATATTCATCACTGTAGTTGTGATTGAGAATCTTGCATTAGTGACGTCATAGATAATCCCAAAATTTTAACCTTAAATTACATTTCTGGCTCAATTTAATTAGGTGTATGATATATTAGATTTTATCACTGATCCAACAAATATTATACAATATAAACACTAAATCAGATTCGTAACTTAGATTAGATAAGGAAAATTTCCATACACCACTTAGCCTAACATGAAATCCAAAGTAAAAAATAGAGTTATAGAGGCACTTAACTTGCCACAACTGATTTTTGGAAATATTTGGGACTATACAACATAGAAATAGGAACATACAATATAGTTAAGACCATATCGTATGGTTTAGGGCCTTCTGTACATTCTTATACCTGATATAAAATAAATTCTATAACTTTATGGGTTGCTTACCTTATTGGATTTTCCTGTCACTGCCAAACACCTATTGCACTACATTCACCTATTATACTTTTCCCCCAATGTTAAATGAATTCTTTTATTCCCTTTTTTAGATCTTCCATTTCTTTGAGTTCTTTAAAAGGTTCCAAAAGAGCTTTCCCTTCCAGAACTTTTTGTTCACCATTATCCTTTGTACGCCATATTTGGATTGGATGGGACCAATGCAAATATTTTATTTTAGCTTTATACTCCATTAATGATGTGTCATCCACAACATGAAATCTGAACATCTTAGGTTTTTTGATACCCACTATCTTATGGTTTATATCCAATAAGAATGAATCCATAAAGTCCTTGAAGTTATACACTTCCTCAACAAGGTAAGAAGTGAATGTTCTTGACCCTTCTTGTCATGTTCTGTAGCAGTCTATGATATGTGGCAAAGAAAATGTGTCTACCATAAGTAACAATACTACTAATCATCCAAAATTCCAATCTATATCCTCATGAGTGTGTCCCACTGGAAGGAAACTTAGATACATAATGTTGAATACCTTTTTTCTATCAACATCGATGAAATTGCAAATAAGGTACAATTCTTGTTATCACTCGAAGCATTATCCAATTGCAAGTAGAGGATCAATGATTGATTTTTGAATGAAGTATTCATACTAGCAACACTAACTGATCTTGATTTGTCCAGTTTTTCCTTGTACCATTTAAATTTTTCATGCACATCATTTTGTAATAGTGCATAATACAATGGCTATTTGGATGATTCAAAAATGTGTAATAAATCTCTATACTCATCAATTAAAAGTTTTTCAAGCTTCCTAAGACACAAATCTAATTATGTGACTGTGTATTTTTCTCCATGTTAAACAAATGGTAGGAAAAGTGGTTGAAACCTCGTGTCTTGTGTCCATGTGTGAGCATACCAGTCAAAGTAAATGGTAGGTTCATAACATTACTTATTGAGTTTGCCTTTTACCCATATTTTTTAGGGAAGTTTTCATTTTGTCGATTTTATCATGCAAAATGCTCAAGGATCCATGAGGTTGTTATTCTGATTGTAATATGTGGGAATAGTAAATTCCATGACAAGTTTGAATATATTAAATGTGCCATGTTTGTTCCTCTTCAATTTTGAGAGTGATTTTGGAAATGTAGTGGCTCTACGTGTTGTAAACATGTATGCACTCATCAAAATTTGAAAATAAATTATTTATTGTAATGGAAACATGTTGAAATATTTTGTTCATTATGTTGCTGAAGCTTGGTTGTGACATATGAGGAATTTTCAATAATTCAAGATCCTCATTACACGTTTTTCACAATATATTATGGGTATAAAATGAAGGTAGAAACCTCTAAGGAAATTTTACTCCATCCTATCCTACAAACCAGAGTAAGATGTGGAGATATATCTGAATTTATCTCAATAAGTAATGATATGCAGGAAATTATTACAGTGGTATTTTACTTTTGTTTCTCTTTTTCAATGTATTTCCATTCACTGTACATGCATGTCACCACTTATTCAAGTCATATTTATGATTATAGAAGGTACTCCTTAGGTACCCATAAAATTTTCTCCATGAATTTTGACAAACATCCATCCCATCAAATTTCATTTTGTGTAATTTCATGGATCAGTTTCCCATATTGAAGATGGAATTTGTTGTTAATGCATCAAACAAAAAAATTTGTGTCGATTTCATTCAAGGATCTAGTTTTGTACGCACATAGATTTTGAACTCTAACTGGAGAAAGAGGCAATTTTTAGTGATAATTAGATTTGCAAAAATGATATTTCACATTTTCCACTTCATCCATAAATACTGACCATTTTCTATCCTCATTAGATTTTGTATTTGATGGATCGGCTAGAGGGGCATCCAAATTTTGACCATATTAGAACTATAAGATAGATTAAAAATCATTGTGTATGTATGGACCATAACAAATATGTGATTAGCGGCATAGCACATGAGTTACAAAATATGCTAGACAAGATAAAAATGTTAAGTTTTTTGAAGTTGTGTTTTGCATTGAAATGTATGTTATTCAAAGTTTTTTTTCTATGAAGAAGCTAGAATATTTGGTGCATATGTATTGAGATATAACAAAATCCATATGATTAACTGTTTATGTACAAAATCAATATAACTAGCAGGCCATTGTATGAGAGTTGACCACACACACTATGGATGCATCCATTGCAAGCCATGGTTGAACTCCACTATATCAATATGCATATCATAATATATTGAAGTCCAATATCTTCAACCCTGTGCCAATGTAAACCTTCATGTTTGCATAATAATAAAATAAAACCAATGCTATAACTATAATTACTGTCATTTGATGGGAGATTAAAAATGGATATAATCTTTGTAAGGGTGACACGGACCTGATCCCTTGATCATTGTAGACATTGTTATTCATCATTGTGGAATCCATAGTATCTATTTTACCATCAACATTTGGAATTCCATTTCTATAACCATGCGAGGAATCATAGTTGTTGTCCTAGTAGAAAGATAAAACCCTAGCTATTTGTTTTTCCATTTGAATTTTTTTTCAATGTCGTTACCATGCTAGGGAGATAGTCGTAGTAAGAAGATAGCTATACCACATAGTCTATCCAGTTTACCTTAATTCAAAGGAACCTACCTCTCTCCATACTTGGAAATAGTGATGGATTTTTTTTACACAGGAGAAATATAAAACCCATAGCCATGTTTTCTTTTCCTCCTAGATCATTTGTGTTTCAGAATGCCATATACCATGAATAGAGAATATACCCATAGTTAGGGAGATAGCTGGATTAATAGTGACAAGCCTTACACTGTCATCAGGTAGATAGATATTCCATCTCTTGATAGGATTGTAGTTAACTGAGCAAGTTTCTTCTTACCTGTCATTCCACTACTAATAGGGGGATTGAATGACATACTGCATGGTTTGACAATTCTACTCTATTTTTAGTGCGGATGTAGATTTCCTTTATTCTTGACGTCCATACCATGGAATTTTCTTTTTCATCAACTAAAACAGGAAATTTACATGTTGTTCCATCCAATACTTTCAGGAAAATAGTTGGACAATAGTGACAGTTCTTCCTCATATCTATGGAATTGTAATGTTATCGGCCTAATTGGATACACTCTACCCTCTAGTAGACTGGAATTTCTTTTAGAGGAAGAAGTTAATAGGATCATCGTTTGCATCTGTACCTTACATTCCCTACTAATGTATACAGACATCATAGGGTTTATGTCTCCTATGTTTAGGGTGGTCATGAATTTTGAACACTCCAGCTATGCTCTGAAAAATAAATTAAAAATAATGACTTATTTTAGCCACAATTCGACTAATGCTATCAATGTTTTATTTTCAAAGTGTTTTGTCCCAATATGTGGATTTCATATTAAGCTACTTCTTATATTGTTTATAAATATTAGAATGAGGAAATTCACTGGGATATTCCAATATATACGTCTAATCTTGGTATTTTTGCAATTGACATGGACTTGACCCCATATCTTTGTCAAACTATAATCTATAATCAAGGGTTGTCATCCATACTGGTGAATTTTTCAAATCATAAGATGAAATTTATGTATATAACGTTCAGTCCAGGAATAATAATTGAAACCACTAGTGTATTTCCAGGAGAAATTCGTACATAGACCCTAGTATGAATGGTCTAGAGATTCGAAGTATGGGTTGTCCAACAGTTGGATGTACCATGACATGGTTGATGGGAGATTGGAAATAGTGACAATGGTCCTGGAGCTGTAATTATGAATGGTATGGAGCTAGTGATAGATTCTGGATTGTAAACAACATAATGATGAAAATTCATAAACTTGTTTTCTTTCCCTTCAAACTATTGTGTCCATTTTAACCATCATTACTGTAATCCACAGTGTCGAGTTTAATCATCATTTGAAATAGTGACATGTTATACACTTATAGGATTCTTGTCATTTATATTTTGAAAGCAAGAAACTGGTAAAAACAAAGTTGAAATTTCTTCCTACCTTCATTCCCTACTAATTATTAAACATTTAGGGAACTTTTAGTTTGTCATGTTTAGTGTGGCCATAATGACTTCTCCATACGGCATGTTTATTTTTCCAGTCAATCATTTTGATGCACATCGATGTTACCATACTAGGGAGATAGACCTGGAAATAGTGACAATTTACCTTGATCGATGGAATTATTTGATTATAAAGCATTTTATACTTATAGGTAGCTATAATTCCTTTAGAAGGAAGTGGTTAACATGCATGTTTCTTCTTATCTTCATTCCCTACTAATTATCAGACATATTAAAGGGTTTTGCTCTCATGTGTTTAGGGTTTGGGTATCTTGTGTTTAGGGTGGTTATGAATTTTAATGCTCTAGCTATGCTCTATCATATTTTATTATTTTACAGCTCTAGCTATGCTATGTCTTATTTTCTTGTGTTTCATCCCAGTATGTGAATGTCATATTAATTACTTCTTGTATAATTACTTTCAAAATGATAAAAACTAGATATGAGGAACGGTCATGTATTCCATACATATACTTGTCTGTCTTGAGGAATGCATTTTTTAATTGTTTGGGTTTTTAAAATTTGTTATGCTTTCTTTTCAAACTATAGTTTATAATAAAGGTTGTCACAGTGATGGTGAGATTTCATATCTAATACAAATCTTGTATTAACATCGGTCCACAATAATAATTAACCACATACAATTTTTTTTTGGGGAGCAATAAGTATGAATGGTCTTGAGCTCGATATGGGAGAAATATAAATGGTCATGAGATGGATAAAATAGTTTGGAGATGGAAGTATGAATGGTCGATAGCTAAGAAGTATGGACTTGTAAATAACTTAATGATGAAGATTCATAGAACTTAACCATGTATCATTTAACCGTTTCCAGGGTTTAAATTTTGGAATCTATAGGGTGCAACATTTAGAATCCATGTTATAATTAGATTCTTTTCCAATTTATATTTTAATCATGAGAATGTGAAACACTAGTTGTTGAGAGAAAGACTATGGAAATAGGGTTTTTATGTTACCATTGAACTATTGTGTTAATAATTTTAACAATAATGTATAGTTATTGCGATGAATATAAAAAATAATTTTGACCATTTATGATATAATTTCTCCAAAGTAATATATGACTCCAATTTTCATGATATATAATTCTTTTAATAGGTATTGAAATCTATAATGAACAATATTAAGCATAATATATATTATTAAGTGTTTAATATACACATATATAATATTTAGTATGGAATAGAGATAAGAAGGTACTTTCTAGTTGTGATGAATTGGCCCTCATAACTATCTATTATTGGGCATTGAAGGAGAAATTTGTTGCTGTGACATGGCTATCGATTTGACCTTGATCTGACCATACATAGATAATGAAGATGCCTTGCAATCCTTGCATGGGTACCATGAACTATACTGGTTATGAATATATACTGTCTTAAAATGGAACAAGGAGATAAGGATAATGGATACCATGAATTGTAAAGAGGCTAACCATCTACTTGTATTTGATCATGACGATCTATCTTGGGGAAAATTGTAAGACTTGAGAATTTATTAATAAGAAGTGTCATATGATGGATGAATATTACTTCATCTTGAAATCACCATCCATTCATAAATTGAGTTATTTTCATTGATACCCATTAATATATTATCAACACAATAATAAATATATTGGTGGAACACACCACACACACACACACTTAACACATTATACACAATAACAAGTTACTCACTTTGACACTATTAAGGATACTATCACACACACACACACACATACACATAAGGGTACACACACACCCAACAATTACTTGTGTTATGTTAGGATATATATATATATCGAACGTAGTTAAAACGTTAATGATTACTTGTGTTATTAAAAAATGAAATCTATGTTATTAAAACATTCAAATATTATTATGTTTGATAAGTAATTTTACATATAATTTCAAGTCATGTATAGTGAAATATGGGGTTTAAGAAGAAGATAGATCCTAAATCGATTAAGTAATTATTAAAAGATGGGGAAACAATATCTATTTTTTAAGACAAACTTAGGTGGCTAGGGTTTTTAGAATAAATTTGAGGGTTATAACTTACAACTAGTAGAGGAATTTTCTATGAACCTTCAAACTGACCATACTATTTTCAAAGGAGTCAAAATACCTGTGACTGTTAATATTATTGAACAAATTTTCTACAACTTCAAACACAAGGGAATTTTTTTTAAGTAGAAAAATATCATACTCATCTCTTGCAGAGCTTTTTTAGCAGACAATGAAAAAGTAGAGATAGTATGTGACCAGAAGGGTAAGAAAAAGGGAATCAAAAGAGAAACCATACCTAAACGCTTGGACATGGTGGCTATTTGGCTCATGAGTTACTTTTCCAATGATGGTCAGTTTGGGACTCTTTTAGGGAGTTATCATGAAAATGATTATCCATCTCAAAAAGGGGAAACAACATCCTTTCAAACTCCCTTTTTTTGTATCAATCTTTTCATTTTTTGTCTTAAAGGTATCAAAAATATAAAAAAGGGTCTGATACATCATGTGATAATACAATTGATTTGCAAGCACCATTTTCTAGAATAAAAGAAGGGGAAGACAAAATGGGAGTGGTTTCTTAAAGAAAAATTTAACTCAGTCCTCTAAGTATGCCTACTAAGGACCATACATAGTGAAAAATGAGGAAGAAATCCCAGCAACTCCTACCAACAAAAAAGAAAAAGGAAAAACCAATTCAACCATTTTGTTCCTTTAGTTATATCTAATGGATATTCTGAGGAGGAAAACTCCTTGAAATACAAATAAAAATAATAAGAATAAGGCTAGTCATTGGTCATGAGGAATCAAGATGAAGAGGAATAAATGGAAGCTAGAATCATGGAAAGCATGAGGGATGACACAGAGGTGAGGAAGAGCATTGTACCTAAAGAAAGGGAAGAGGCATATTCACAATATGACAATGATGGATCTGAGGAAAGACAAAGGAAGGCCACAATTGAAGAATAAGTTGAGAATATACCACATCTCCACTAAATGAGAGTTGAGAATTAAACTATGCATTATATTTTTCTAATGATGAGAGGATTATTGAAGAAAATAGGGGAGAAATCCTTGTCCTAAAGAAAGCAATAAATGAGAAGGATGAGACCATTCAAGCACTCTAAAATATATATATATTGAGGAGGCAATCAATTGACCAAATGAAAATCCACCACCCACCCAAAATGAAATTATAGATATAGAATCTTCTCAAACACATTTTACTCCACCACATGTTGATTCAGAGGAAATTATTGAATATCCTGATCAAGCAACCCAAAATCCACCTACTCCACACAAGGAGACTGTAGAAGAAGCCACTTAGAAAGACATGATCCAACCTTATACTATAATAAGATTGTTAAAAAGAGAAATTGCTATATAGTAAAAAAATAAAAATGACGAGAAAAAATAGCCAAATTTGAAAGAGAATTTGAAGAAATAAAAAAAGAGAAGGAAACTATAGGAGACAAAAGAAAAAAAAATTGAAAATAGGATCCTAGATGCATGTTTTTGTGGGAAATCATTTCATTGGCTTGTAGAAAACCATCTTCCCATTACATTATGTTTATTCTAGAAAAATATTTTAGGTGGGTGATATTAAGGATTTCTTGTACCTACCTTATTATATGGAATATGGGAAACATTTTGTAGAGGAATTTGTGATGGAAAATGAGGAACATAAAAACCTCATTTGTGAGTTATTTCTACATGGAATATTAATACCCCATGAGACACCATACTTTCCTAATAATATTTATGTAGGATAATTCCAGCTAAGATATTTTACATCCATATTACAAAATTCAAATCAACTGGGATGCTCATACAAATGAATTTGAGCATAGGGATAAGTCTAATTCAGGCCTAGTATATTCACCCAACTATCCAAAAACATCTACTTTTGTTACAGAATTCAAAATGGTGGGTATATGCTCCAGACCTTGATAGGAAAATACTGAATGAAATTGGTTGACTTGCATAAAGGCATGCAAAAACTTATTCTCCAAAAATTCATCTTTGGCCATAAAATATTGTAGTTCCATAGGTGGGATTCATTATTCTTATCCATTGAGGAGAAAGAAGCCAATATCTTATATCAATTTAAAATGGCCAATGAGAAGAGTTATGGTTGTGGTGGAATTAATCATTGAAATGAAAATATGGAATCAGTTAGAATATGTGGTATATACATCCTCTTTTATATGTTCCAACACCACATTCGGGTAGTTATGGAGATCATGACACAAATGAGTTCAAAAAGTGGCTTATGAGAATTATTGAAAATAATGGAGATGGAGAACCTGGACGAAAAGAATGGGGGGATTTGTTTCAAACAATATAACCTTAAATGAATTACATGAGATGAACAAGGATGAAAAATGAGAGGAACCAATGATGAAAATGTCCTATGTGAGGAATGCATTAAAGTAAGTGTGGGAGGATGATGAGACCCATAAATAATCCTCATTTTTTACTTTTTATTGAAGTGTTAACCATCTTAGACTAGAAATGTGAATTTCATTGTAGTTTTAAAAACATGTATTGAATTAGAGTTATCAAATTAAATGCATATTTAGTCTTTTTGATACCACTAATAACTTGGAATAAATGGCAGACATATTAGTGTTTTTGATATCAAAATAGGTGTATAAAGTATTTTTTATGATTCCTATCTAGGACCATACATTGTTCCAGCTCTGAACGATACATTTTCCATCTCTGGACCATACATTATTCCATCACTCTAAACCATACATTGTTCCATCTCTAGACCATATTATTGTTCCAACTTCGTTAATTCATTCACATATTTCCATCTCTGGACCATCCATTTACTTCTAGATCCAGGCCATTTATACTTCCACTTTCTCACGCATTTCACCTACCAAATTAGGACCATTTTTCACAACAATTATATTCTTTCAAGCTCTATTTGATCAAGTCTTACTTGTAATTTGTATTTGCAAACTAATCTAAGAATTGATACTTGGTATTATAATGGTTCTTGTATATATATTTCAAATTGACCTTTATGGATTCACAAATGATGATTAAACTGTTTGATATAATGACCAAGTAGTCATGTCATTTCCCCCTGAAAATATATTTTCTAAACTCCCATGATTCCCATATTATAGAAAACTTTGGTTGTGTTTTATTCTATGCAATCATGAAGGCCTAATTAGGTAAGGATAGAAAATACTTCAAAATTATGAATGTTCAATAAAATTCGACATGAATGCAATTATAACATGGTTGTCCAATCTGATTATTAAAGCTTTACCTAATTCTATTTCAAATTATGGATAAAAGTAGAGGTTACAATTGTATTTAATGTAGATTGAAGGTAAGAAGATAGTTCTTATTAATTGCTTCATTATAATAGGACTTCCAACATCCTATTAAAAGGATTACAACCATAATTTTTCCCAACTACCAGAGTTTCAAATTCTCATGGATTAAATTTAAAAATCCTGACAAGAATCCAATAGTAAATATTTGATTGTTTTATTTTATAACATTTGTCTAGGAATATATGGGGTAAGATATATATTACCCATTCTATGAAAATTAAAAATGTAACCTCCTATTCTATTCAAAGTTACCCAATGAAATGATGAAAAACAACAAAAAATAATACCATAGAAAGATGTATATGATGGAATACTATAACCTAATAGTATTGAAGGATATATATTTCCTATATGAGAATGGGCATCTACCCATTATAAATATTTTCATACAATAGAAGGAAAGGCTAAGTATTGAAATAGAGTACCTTTCGCACATTCTGATTTAAGGAATACAAGTAATAAGTCATGAAATCCATCATATTAGGGTAATGCCAAAAAAAGAATACATACATGATAATCAATGTTCATGAGTATTGTAATGCATATCACGTGGACAATATAAAAATGAAAGATTATCCAAATTTCCCATTCTATTAATTCTCAAACAAATCATCTATCTCATTCATTCTATATATAGATTTCTTTTAATAGTATCAGAATGGACATATGCCCATTCTTGAAATTTATTTAATACATAATATGATAACTGGATCTCATCTACCCAAGATTCTAAATTCATGCTCATGCAATCATATTTCTTAGGATTATTCTATAAAATTAAAACATGTAATGTTTATCATGGACAATATTCCCATTGGGTATAATAGGTGTTACCTCCTTCTACTTCTAGCTCTAGGGAATATGTACTTTCATATGGACTATTATACTTTTATCCATAAGATGACATATGTGTCTAATTCATTCTATATTTAACCATAATGTTATGCGCATGGACATATGCCAATTGTAAACATTTCCTATTATATAATGAGAATGGACATATTCCAATTGTAGTCACTATTCATACAATCATCTTTCTCATTCCTCTTATATTTCCTTTAATGTTCATGAATGTTTCTCATTTAATGACTCCAATCATTTCCTATGATATATAATGGACATTTCCCATTCTATTCATTTCATAGAACCATATTTCTCATACACTTTGGACGTTATCTCTAATGGTTGATGCAAATTATGCACTTCATATCTTTGATGAGTGATTGTAATACTGAGCAAACTGTAGACAGATGTGCATGACTAATTAAGTGAACTTTGGACCATACATACTTCTAGTTCTGGACCATTGACATTTACTAGTTCTATACTTGATGAACTATTGAATGTTAGACTCTGGAACAAACAACCATATTCTAATCATATCCTGTCTATATGAGAATGGGCATCTTCATTTCATGAAATCATCTTTGTCATTCCTTGTATATTTCCTTTATGAGAATGGGCATATCCCATTCTATTTATTCTCATAAAACCATACTTCTCATGCTTTCTATATTTTCTGAAATGAGTTCATAATAGATATATGCCTCATTCTAATCATAAAGCCTATAATATGATAATGGACATCTGTCCAGATTCATGTTCATTCTCAATTCTCTATACAATGGACATCTTTTCATTCATTTTCATACTTTAAACTCTGAATGTGCTATGGAAAATCCATCCTACATTCTATTCATTCTCATACAACATCTTTCTCATTCTTACTATATTACTTGGAATGTTTAGAATGGACATATGCCCATTCTAATCATTTCCTATAATCATTCCAGAATGGATAATCTTCCTGTGTCATACATCATGTCTCATAAAATCATAATTTCTCATTCCTTATATAATTCCATGTCCAGACTGAATATTCAAAATGGACATATTCCCATTCTATTCATTAGACCTATAATAAGATAATGGAATATACCCATTCTTTCATCATTCTTTCTATATTTAACCTGAATGACAATAAACATCTGCCCATGTTATTGATCCTCATTGTCCCATTCTTCTAATTCCTTATACTATGAGAATGGGAATGTTACCCATTCTATTCATCTCTCATATAATCATCTTTATCATTCATTCTATATTTAAACTAAATGAGAATGGGAAAGCTATGCCTATTCTATTCATTCTCATAATATGATAATTCGCATTCCTTTTATATTATCTCTATATTCACAATGGACATTCCCATTCTAATCATTTCCTATAATATGATAATTAACAATCTTCTCCATTTTATTCATTCTCATACAATCATCTTTCTCATGTCCATTATATATTTAACATGATTGTTTAAAATGTACAGTATGACCATTCTAATCATTCTCATACAACCATCATTCTCAGCTCCTTATACCATTACCATAGATGTTCAAAATGGATATATGTCCATTCATAATTATAGCTCCTATAATATGATAGGTGGAAATTCAACTTCGTAACATTATATTATTTCTCATACAGTCATCTTTCTCATTCATTATATGTTTAACCTGAATTTGAACATATAATTATCCATTCTCTTCTTTCTCATACAACCATATTTATTATTGTCTTCTATATTGAATGAATTTTTAGAATGGACATATTCCCATTCTATTCATGAGTCATAACATCATCTTTCCCATTCCTATTATTTATCATGAATGATCATAATGGACATCATGCTCGTTATAATCATTTAACTGTGATATGTTAATGGTCATAGTTGCCCATTCTATTCATTTCTCATATAATAATCTTTCTCATTCATTCTATATTTAATACTGAATGAGAATGGACATGTACACATTCTAATAATTACCTATCATATGAGAATGGACATATTTCTCATATGATTATTCATTTTTATACAAATCTTTTCATCATTCCTTATATATTGCCTATAATGTTTAGAATGGACATATTCTCATTCTATTCTTTCTCATACAATCATCTTTCTCATTCATTATATATTTAACTTGAATGTGAATGGATAATTGTCTATTCTATTCTTTCTCATACAACCATCTTTCTCATTCCTCATATATTTAATTTGAATGTTTAAAATGGACATATGCCCATTCTAATAATTTCCTATGATACGATAATGGAAATCTTCCCATTATATTCAATCTCATGCAACCATTTTTATCGTTCCTTATTTTTATCACGATGTTGTCATGTAAAATGACTAGCCCAAAAATTGAAACTTTAAAGCTTGAAAACTAAGTCCATAGTTTAAGATTATACTTCCCAATCAAATTGAGTCCCTCCCATGGCCAAACTATATTTAATAGAACCATCATCCTAGATCTAAGTAAGGTATTAGTTAAGTTTTAAAGTATGCCTCAGTGTGTAAGGAGGGGTGATTGATTTTATGGATGAATTCAGTAAGTTTTTGTGAAAGACAAATCTTCCTAGAAGCCTAAACGACCAAATTTGGTCATTCTGCAACACGTATCAACCTTCTATATTGCATGAATTTTTAGAATGGACATATGCCCTTTCTAATCGATTCCTATAATATGAGAATGGATATCTACCCATTTTATTCATTATCATACATTTATCTTTTTTCATTCCTTCTAAATGCATTCATGAGAAAGTTTTTTTAAATGTATATCCTGATTGCAATTATGATATATTACTCGAATGTTTACTATGGGTAGATTCCCTTTCTCAAAGTTGAAGTAATATTGAACCAATGAGAAAGAATATTGTATGAAAACTTATGATTAGAATTGGTAGATGCCCATTCTCATACTTCGAGCTCTAGAGTATGAACATTCTAGAGCTAGAAGTATTAATTGTCCATTATGCTCATTCTATTCATTCTCATACAATCATATTTAATCTACCTTTAACAAGTCTCTAGTTATACTGAGGGTCAATTGTATCAAAATCCTGTAAGATTTTATGTTGAATCCAATATTAAGCATATATTTCCTAAACATTAAATCCCTCATATGATTCTTCCATGTCATCGTCATCATGTATACCTGATTTCATATCTTTTGACTTGTTGGCATCCTACCCATCATCATCATCTCAATATCACTATCTTCATGTACTTTCTCTAAGTCATTATCATCATCCTCTTCCTACCTATCAAAATCAAAATCAACACTTATATCATCATCTTTAAGGGTTTTCCAAATATCTGTACCTACACTTATACCCATATCGCATGCATCCTGGTAAATTGGAAATAAAATTTCCAATAGAAATAAGATGAACACACTCCTTGGTCCTAGGCCTATAAATTCCATCATCCACAAGAGAAAAGACTCTTTCATCTTGAAGTTTCCTTCTTCTTGGCCTTTTTATTTCTATAATAGATTTCAGGGGGATTCTCATGGTAAAATTTGTCACCAAATTTCATGGGATTTATCTTGCCCCATAAAGATTCAGGTTCTCTTATAGGCCCTTGAGTATCACATCACCTCAAATCTATAATTAAAACTAAAATAAAATTTTCCATGTAGTCATACTTTTTGAAAAAATCATAGGCCTCCATAACCCCCCAATGTCCCATTTTATCAAATTTAAAAGAAAAAAATAACACATTTCCATGTATACTAATTTCTTCAGAAAATTCTCTCCTAGAAGGTTCTTTCCTTCTTGGCTTCTATTTTTTGGGTTCTTGTTGTTCCAATGTTGTATGGGTAGTTTTTTTTACACTTTTTTTTTGCTCCATTATGGAAATTTGACATTTCCTTTGGGTTTTATCATTGTATTCAGTAGCTATGGCCATTTTTCTGGGGTGTGGCACCCATAGATTAAAAAATGACCTGTTTTTTTATGTTTCTTCTGGCTCTAGGATTCTTTTTGCTGGGGTGTGGTCCCCTTTTCTTGTAACCACTTTGTTCTTAAAGTTGATATGGATTTTGGGCCTTTTTCCCACTGGGTATGGTCCCATTCAATTTTTTTTATCAATAATAAAAAGATATAATATTTGACCCCAAATAATTTTCCTAAGCTTTTTGTTTTGGAAAAATCAAGTTCAGTGTCTAAAAATGGACATCCATTACAAAATTGGATTTCCAACTCAGGAACAGTTGTAATTTGGAAACTCTTTTTTCACCTCTTAGGGGATACCAAAGTGTGACCTCCTCCTCCTCCCCAAGTCAAAATTTAAACACCTAGGTGTTTTATGTGTCCCCTTTGTCCCCTATGTCCCCATGGTGTAAGGGGTTCAAGAGGGAAAAAAAAATGCGACATCACTCCTTCACCCAAGTCACAATTTGGTTTCCTTGGTGTCCCCTCTAACCTCTCTATCCCACAAGGTATAATTGGGACATAAAATTGTATCCAAGGCATGTATGTAGCTTGTGGACCCCCACAAGACCACATTAAACCCCACTGGTGTCATTTCCTAGCCCTAAGACGTCACTTTCAGCCCCTACAAACTCCCAACTCACAGTTTGGACACCTATGTGTTTACCTTGTCCCCTATATCCCACAAGGGACAAGGGGGACACAAAATTTCAAACTGATTCCAATCATGATTTTTTTTTCTAATTGTGAAGAAGCTTTAGGGTCTTCTACAAGTCAAAAATTGCAAAAAAGATAGAAAAAAGTCTTCCTCTCACAAAACCTAAACAAATTCAAACTAAAAATTATAATGTTTTTTTTTATCTAACATCCATTAATGGTTGACATGCCACACTAACATAATTTTAAAAAGTTTCCTTTTCGATTCTATGCAGCTCTGACAGGTGAAAAATCCTAAAATTTGGAGCTAATGTTCCTCGAAAAATCTACTTTCATCTGAGCCAGTTATTGCATGATGAGGTGGCTTATTTTTGAGATACGGAGGAATGAGTTTTCTCTCAGTATCATTCCCTCCTCCATGAAGAATCTTATGGATTTCAATATCTAATTTTTAGTAATTTCAACTATTTACTTTTAATGGATTTTGTGGTTTATGATGTGGTGTAAGGAAAATAAAATCTTCCCCACAATGGGTGCCAAATAATGTTGGTGAAAGATATTTTCGCAAGGAAAAAATATCCGTTTTTTACCAACACTTTGGGATTATGTCTCTCCTACTTGTGAAAGGGGAGGCTCCATTTATTGTATGTAAATAAAACAATTACTATGGGTGGACAACAAACTGGGGATCACATAGATACAGTCCACTAAAACTGTGGCAAATGCTTGCACCTAGTGTAAGGGAATAATTCGCATAAGAGGTGAGATAGTAAGAGTGATAAATTTGAGATGATAGAATTTGAGGATTCTATTAACTACAGATTTAATCAATTAAATTATACAACATTAATAAACTATGCAATATTAAATCAATAAACATCACACTATATTGCATAACAAATACAAAAATATTTATGTAAAGTAAATAATAAACGATATAGGATTTATAGTGGAAAACCCGAAGGTAAAAAAACCACTGTGAAAAGTAACGTTTATTATAGAAAACCCTTTTACATCCAGTAAATTACCTCATCATTTAGAAACCCTAATCACAAGGGTAAAAACACCTTTGCTATATATTTTTCAATATATCAAATGAGGACTCGAAGTCCTTTTTATATGAGGTGATCGGGTATGTATCCCAACCCACCTTTTCAATCTAAATGGTTGATAGAAATATATCTATTTATTATTATTAAATATTTAACCTAAAGTATATCCCTAGGTTTGAATATTTGATAATAGAAATACAAATATTTGTTATTATTAAATATTTAACCTATAGGATAATGTTGGACCCATATTTAATTAAGGGGTGGCCAACCCACTTAACCATTATGTTCCAACACCCCCCTTAATGTTAAGTGGGATAACATATGCCAATAGATTACCTTCCTGTGGTACACTACATGATTTACAATCTTTAAAGCATAAAGGTTTTAGGCTAGCATATAGGTTGAAGGAATTATAACACCTTCATCATACTCAAGTTACATTTTGGTACAAAAGGATTTGGAATCTCAAATATCATCCCGTGATTAGTGGCTAAGTATGATTTGTGAGTTTTACATGTTCTCACAATTTCTCATAAAAGGTTACTTAAAACCAAACATATAGGAGCCTTTTATAACCAAGGTCCTCCTTAACAATATGCTTACACTGGATGTTTACCAGTAAAATCAATAACACTAAATAGTTTACTGAAGACTATCTTTAAGGTATTTCTACACTTATTTCTAAAAATGACGCTAAGGAGGTATACACATGCCTGAAGGTCTTTTTACAATTTTCCCGAAGGTCTTTTTCACTTGCTCGAAGGTCTTTATTACAATGCATTTTTCATTTTATAAATACCAATTTCCATTAGGAGGTGACATTTTCATGCACACTCCCCCTCAATGGAAACTCTGACAATCCAATTTTTTCACAAAAGTGATAAAACTTTGCAACACTCATGGGCTTTGTGAAAATGTCAGCATCCTGTTTTTCAGTCGACACGAACTTGAGATCTATCTCACCACTTAGCACCTTCTCATAGATGAAGTGTATATGTATCTCAATGTACTTCGTCCTCTGATGTTGTACTATATTATGTGTAAGATATATGGTGCTCTAGTTATCGCAGAACAAAGGAATAATACCTTGATCCTTCATCTTTATCTCAACGAACAACCTCTTTAGCCATAGTGCCTCTTTTGTAGCTTCCATTACACTTCTATACTCAGCTTCAGTTGAAGAGATAGAAACAATTAGTTACTTTTTACTGCATCGTGTAATGACACCTACACCAAATTTAAATACATAACTAGAAGTAGATTATCTATCTAATACATCACTAGCATGATTAGAATCACAAAAACAATATAATTTAGCATTTTCATCCTTAGTATAATGTAATCCATAATTGATTGTACCTTCAATATATCTAAGAATTCTTTTCACAAGATTCCAATTATCTCTATAAGGTTATTACATAAACCTAGAAACAATTCCAATTGCATAGGAAATATTTGGTTTAGTTATAGTTAGATAAATCAAACTACCAACTGCCTATATAAAGTAGGATCAACTTTTTTGCATGTAGGTTTAGGATCAAGTTTTATTCCAACTTCCATGAGTGTAGAAAATGGTTTACAATCAATCAGTACATTGACTGCATATTGTGCTTGAGAAAAAACAATATAATGCTTATGTTGAAATATAACCATGCCAAGAAAATGATGTAAGAGACTTAAATCAGTCATTTCAAAGTACTATTTCAATTTTTCTTTAATCATATGAATTAAATCATGACTACCACCAGTCATGAGTAGATCATCCACATATAGACATACAATGATAATGTGAGAACCTTCTTTCTTAATGAATAGATCATTATTAGAAGAATAATTAACAAAACCTAATTGTATAAAGAAAGCATTAATTTTTCACATACCAAGCTCTATGAGGTTGCTTTAAACTAGACAAAGATTTTTTAAACTTACATGGTTTTCTTTACCAGTTTCTTCAAAACCTTTAGGTTGAGACATGTAAAGTTATTCTTTTAATCACCATTCAAAAAAGTATTCATCACATCCATTTGGTGGATTTCCCACCAAAACTAAGTAGTAATATCAAACAAGGTCCTAACAATGCTTATTTTAGCTATAGGGGAAAAGGTCTCAACATAATCTATCCCAAGTTTCTGAGTGAAACCTCTAGCAACAAGTCTATCTTTATATTTTTCAATACTACCATCAACATTATATTTTACTTTGTATAACCATCTAGACCCTATAATGCTTCTTTTCTCAGGAGGTGGAACCAACTCCCAGGTTTGATTTTGAAGTAGGGAATTATATTCAACCTACACTATAATGATCCACTTCTCATCCCAAGAAGATTTTTTGAAAATTTGTGGCTCAGGTTCATACAAGGTCATTAATGCATGGTACCTATGATGGCTTCTGATCATTTTCCTAAGGTCAATAGTATCAGAAATTTCTAACACAATTTGAGGTCATTTTGGTTTCTTAGATAAGGAGACAGGAGATTTAGAAACATCCATAACATTAACACAAGAAACATCATCATGATGTTTTACCATATTTTTATTATCAGAACTAGAACCATCATTAGGAATATTGAAAGGATTACGAATATCATTACTATTTTAAGATGATTTTTGGGTAAGTGCACCAAGTTGGGGGACAATTAAGTGGACATCAAATCCTAAATTTTACATTAAAAACAGCAAAACATCAAATTTAGTCTTCCGCGGACTTGAACCACGCCGAAAAGTAAAAACTATGTCATAAAAATGGTACCATTACGTAGGGGAGACTATTATCTTTGTAGAAATACTGATTTTAAAGTGAATAGAAGAGGGAAAATATCATTTTATAATTTTTTACTAATAGTAGGTATTTAAGACACTTTTACCTGTGAATGTTTATGTCTACGTTTAAGACTGCAAAATTTGTTTCACTTATCAGAATGTGATAAAAATTATGCCATTCCAACCATGGTGAAATTATATACATGTTAAAATTTTTTTTATTTGATTTCAATATTTTTTGATGAAGTTATGGTGGGCATCCGGAAAGTGCTCTGTTTTCTTTATATTTTCATACCAGCTTTCACGGTTCATACAAGAATAAAATATTACTCAAAAAAATACAAAATAAAATCCATCCCAAGATAAATAGTGGTATATAACTTCTCACCAAGGAAAAAAATATATATCAATTTTTGGTCATCCAAATTGTGGGCAAACGGACTATAATCTTATCGGCGTTTTTTAAAAAAAAAACCAAGCCATTTAATTTTGAGTGTTTAATATAGCTAATCTTGTCCATTTTTTACAAAAATTAGTATTTTAGAAACTAGATTCCGGATGCTACGATTCATATTAATATAATTTTGTCTAATTTTGAGTGTATGTATTGCTAATAATCCCTACAAGTTGATATTATGTTGTTATTTGCAATATGATGTCCACGGATGACCCTATATTTGTCCATCAACTTCCTGCACTTACCCTTTTTTTTTCTAAAATAATAACATTGCGATTTTTAGTTACTTCCCTTTCTATAGGGTCGTAAATCCTTAAATATGTAATGTCAATACCATATCTAATGAAATTTCAAGAAAAATAAGTCATCAAGTTTCTTTCTTTTCTTTTTAGGGATATATAAGGAGGCAGGACTACTAAAGACTTTTGAATGTGATACATTAGGTTTTTTGATTTGACCATTTCTCTAAGGGGGTCGAAAGGTGAATAGCTTTAGTAGGGACTTTATCTAAAATGTAGACTGTTGTGTTCATTGCTTCTTCCCATAGAAATTCGGGAAGGCCGACAGAATGAAGCATAGTGTAAGCCATATCTAGAATATTCCCATTTGTTTTTTCTACAACACCTTTAGACTGGGGGAGAAGTAAATTCTCTCTTAATACCATAATCAATACATAGTTATTTAAATGTCTTGCTAACATATTCACCTCCATTATCTGTTCTAAGCTTCTTAATTTTATAATTTGATGAATTTTCAATAGAAGCTTTAAATTCCTTAAATTTTCTAAATACTTCAGATTTATTTTTAAGAAAATATGTCCAAATCATCCTGGTGATATCATTAATAAATGTCATAGCGTACAAAGAACTATTTAACGAAGGTATTTCAAGAGGTCCTCTAACATTACTATGAACGAGTGCTAGTGGTGAAGAGGAACTCTTCTTAGGATGTAAGTGAAAGGGTTTAGCACTTTGTTTTGAGTGTAAACATCCTTCACAAGCATCGTGAGATAAAGCCAAAACAGAAAAAACCTTTAACTAAATTATATCTAGACATTTCATACAAGCTTTGATAATTGACATGTCCTAACCTTTCATGCCATAGTTTTGAATTATTCAAACTTTGAGATACAAAACAAGATGCATAATAAAAATCATAAAAAATATACAGACCATTTATTTGAATTCCTTCAAAAATTATATTATCATTACTATCTTTGATGTACCAAGTATCCTTAAAAATTTGAATAGAAAAACCATCATGAGTTAGTTGTGGACATGACAAAAGACTATTTTTAATCTTAGGAACACATGAAACATTATTCAAAATGTCATTTGTAAATTTTACTTTTCCTTTCTCTATTGCTTCTAAAGATGAGTTATCACCAAGATACACACGTTCATTAATTTTTGTAACATCAAATAAAGAATTAGAAATACTAGTCATATGATTTGAAGCACCTGAATATAGAATCCATTCAAAATTAGAGGAAGAGTATAAAGGAACATAGAATGCAATAGTTTTAGGATCATCATTAGAACCACCCTTTATTCCTTAAATTATATTTAAATGAGACAGTCTATTTCTGATTTTTATGGATAGGTTTACTAGATTTACACTCTTCCTTTTTATGCCTAAATTTGCCACATTTGTGACATTTACTATTAAAGATTACACACAAATGTTTATAAGTAAAAATTTTCTTATCAGAAAATGAATATTTAGATATAAACTTATTATAAGAGAAGGGCTTGTGTGGTTTGAAATTTGAATTTTGAGCAAGAAGTTCATGAGAGGCATTCTCCTTAGAGTTGAAGTTCATCATCACTTTTTTTTCCTGTATCAGAAGAGAACTCAAAGTATTTAAATTAAGTAATTCATCCTCATTCTGCTATTTAGAGTTTAGGATAGAAATAAAATTCCTAAATCTTTCATGTATATTCAATTTCAAATGAACAATAAAATAGATTTTTTTTCACCAATTAAGTCACAATTGTATCCATCTAATTATGATTTGATATTTTTAATTTTGGCTAAGAAATTAACTACTTTTTCATCTCCTTTCATATGAGTCGTAAGTAATTCTAAAAAAAGTTTAATAATATTAGATAAGCGCATACCTTCATGCATGGATTTTAATTGTATCCATATCTCTTTAGGATGTTTGATATTACCAATGTGTAGAAGATATTCATCATTCACATTACGTAGGATCGTGGAAAGGGCCTACTGCGTACACTATGATAATGCATTCATATTTTTTGCATTTTCTTGATAACCGATGGGCGCAAGCTCAATTTCTAAAACAATTGTCCATAGTTTCCTCACCATAAGTTCTGATTTGACCCTGATCTTCCAAATATTGTAATTTTCTCCATTTAGGATGTAGGATTTATTGAGGCAAAAGAAATTGGACGTAATTGTCTTTCAAATTTCTTGAAACACATACCCCATTATGATATAATTCATCACTGAGTTAGAAACATATTAATAAAAAATGAAAATACCCATATTTTATGATTAAAAAAACTTGTATTATTTCATTAAAAAATCAAGTATTATATATATATATATATATATAATAATTTTTAAAAATATGATCATAAAAATATTAATAGAACCAGATCTAAATTTATAGATCTAAAGAAACTATTTAACCATAACTAATTTTGTCATTAAAATGCATACTAATTAACTTTCCATAATCAAATAATAATTCACATTATAAAGGGCTCTGGCATTATACCCCATACCTATCATAATTTTTTTTTGCCATTTAGAAGTGAAGATGAAACCCCTAAGAATACACAACAACTTCAATTTTTGGAAGATTGTTAATGAATATAAACATCTGGCCAACTTAAATTTGACATCTAAATGACTGTCATTCTACCTTATGGCCAACTTAAATTTCATTAAATGACTGTCATTCTACCTTATTTTGGGTTTGCCATGACAGTCATTTGACCATCCAATTTAACACAGTGAAAATTACCTGTGTATTTCCAGAATACGAAATTTCAGAATTTCTTCTTGTTTATAAATTATAATAAGATATAAACAACTATATAAATTTTTTGAGAATAGTTTATATAATATAAACTATAATGTTTTTTATTCTATAGTAAATTTTTATTCAAATAATATAGTTATAATAACTATAAACTTATATTTTTATAATCAAGCCATATTAGAGAGGGGTCCAAAGGACACAGATATATTATTTTGAAAAAAAAAAGTAAAAATAGTCAGTGAATATTTACCAGGTGCAAGGAGATTTTGAATCACATGAGAGTAAAAATTAATCTAGAGATTTACAGAGGGGACAAGTAATTTCACCCGGCCAATGAAATAATTTGAAATCCCTATTTTCATGAAACTTGTCTCCTCCCTTCGTTTACTCTTAAATTTTACCCTTGAAAACATTTACCCTGTATACATTTAAAACTATAGAGAAATAGAAATATTTCATATATTAATTTACCCTTACCTGTATGTGATTTTTCACACGCATGCAAACCCTTTTCATTTTAAATACCCTTCCGTGTTGGTTGAAAAAACCCATACAAAATTAAATAAATTAAATACAACAATATTTGATCTAATCTATTTAATTTACTTCACTCTGTTACCATGATAGAATTTGAGGATTCTATTAACTACGTATTTAATCAATTAAATTATACAACATTAATAAACTATGCAATATTAAATCAATAAACATCACACTATATTGCATAACAAATAAAGAAATATTTATGTAAAGTAAATAACAAATGACATAGGATTTATAGTGGAAAACCTGAAGGTAAAAAACCACTGTGAAAAGTAACCTTTATTATAGAGAACCCTTTTACATCTAGTAAATTACCTCCTCATTTAGAAACCCTAATCACAAGGGTAAAAACACCTTTGCTATATATTTTTCAATATATCAAATGAGGACCCGAAGTCCTTTTTATCTGAGGTGATCAGGTATGTATCCCGACCCACCTTTTCAACCTAAATGGTTGACACATATACCAGGGTTTAAAATATTTAATAATAGAAATATATCTATTTCTTATTATTAAATATTTAACCTAAAGTATATCCCTAGGTTTGAATATTTAATAATAGAAATACAAATATTTGTTATTATTAAATATTTAACCTATAGTATAATATTGGACCCATATTTAATTAAGGGGCGCTCACCCCACTTAACCATTATATTACAACATGAGAGATGGGGTTAATATTGTAAATAGATAATAGAATATTTTCTACAATTTTTAACCAGAATTTATCCACACACAATTAGAAGAATTTTTTTTTGTTAGCAATGGAAAGACATAATGAATTATGAACATAAAATTTCATTTATCCATTCATCAAAGGATTTAACACCCTTATTTTTTATGCAAGATTGTCATGTTCAAAAAGATACAAAAGAGAGAAAGATAGAGGAAACATATAGAAAAAAATAGAAGAATGTTATCTTTGCTTGTTTCTTTGTAGTGCACTAACTATCTACTCAGAGACTCACAAATTGACAACCCCTTAGAATGAAGGAGTCATATCATATATAGATTTACCAAATGAATCTCTACCTACCCCCCACATGAATTTTCACTAACCTTTACAACTTGTAACCTTTCGTATCCTTAAGAAAGAAAGTGAGTCCCTTTTTTATTGATTGAAGGAAACTCAATACAATGTATAACTATAGAACATGAGAGAAGACAATGAGGGGGTGGGAAAGAGAGAAGAGGTGATATCTACTATGAAGAAGATGGTGCATTTTCCGATGAAGATCCACTTGCTGACAGACCCTAGGAAAGTGCTTCTAGAAAGATCTCAATTATTTTGAGCTCCTTGTTGAAACATGACACTACGAGTGTAACCTTCTCTGCTTGAGGAATGTGCACAAAGCTCATAGACTTAAGCCAATTATCAGAGTTTTTGTTGATACCTTTACATTTTTTGAGCCAGGCTTGATGCTCCTATGCAGTGTTGGAGATAACACATCTGATCTCGAAAAGAGATTCCAAGGTGTCTTCATTGAAGGAAAATGGGTCTCCTACATCTTTATTAACCAATTCTTCAAATGGATTCATGAGATCATTCACCGAAGTGTTATCATTTACCACATGTAATCAAAGCTTCTACACTTCCATGTTTATGTCTTCATGCATTTTAAAAGTGAGCTCATCACATGAAACCAACTCATCAAAAGCATGATTCAAAATATTATATCAATCAACGAGAGTTTGGGACCAAATTAGAGACATGTTTTCAAATACAAATTTGAACGCATTTCTGCCTGCTTATACAAAATAATTAATTTTTACCAATTTCAGTCACCATTTGAAATACCTGATCCCAATGCTATTTCTCCTTTTCAATCTCATCTCTAGTCATTTTCAATTTTGCGGCGATGATAAGTATGAATTAAAAAATTTAAAGGATTTATGAAAGAAAGGTCTTGCCTTTCTCAAGGATTTTGTTCACCCACTTGTCATCACCCCTAGCTTACATTGTGAAACCCTACATCCTCTTGATTGATTCTGGATCAAATCTGTTGATTAAAGTGAATTCTTTAGCTAGGAGAAATGGGATGAAATTAGGCTCCATGAAGGATTGAACATATGAAGTGATATTTATCACATGTTCTTTCAGCTATTAAATATTCTCCTTGTACTCCTCATTTCTTGCTAGAAGGTGAGTTGAAGATTCTTTAAATAGATGAGCATCTCATTAGTTCGTCACTAGCCTCAGAGGAATGGTGGTCGTTTTGTAGTTAGTCAGGGTCATTTATTCAATGGGATTGACTACCTTTAGATGATATACTTCCACATACCGATTTCTTGAGGCACCACTGAAGAAGTGGGAAGAAACTTGAGCTTTATTACCTCACTTTGTTTTCACCATCATTGAATTAGGCTTAGTACTGAGAATGATTGTAGTTTTAGGCTTAGAGTGAGAGGGTACATCTTACATTTGTTGGGTTGGTGCAACTGTAGAGGAGATGATTGGAAACTGATGAGGAATCAGTGAATGAGAGGGATCAATTTATTCTTGCTCCATATCTTCTACAGGATCTTGAATGTCTCTTAATTTCTTGTGCAACCTCCTATAGTGGAGGACATTAGCTTCCATGGATTTCCTTTTTGTGAGCTCTCATGAATGAGAAGAACTCATAGTATTCTCAGTGGCCTTAGAAGTAAGGAGATGAGATGCCTTCTTTTAGAGATCCTGAAGACCTCCTGATTCAATGAGTACAAGCCTATTTTTCTTGAACCATTCCTTGGATATTTGGATTATCATTTAAGTTCTTTCATTAATGTCTCTTGAATCTTGAATGCTCCATGAGAGTTATGGGAGAGGCGAGACCTTCACCTCTTGATATTTAGGATCATACAACTTGGTCCCATCATCTTTTAGTACATCCTTGAACTAATCAAATTTGAAATTTATTATCTAGAAAATGTTCATTCTCATGTGATCACACTCTCTTACCTAAAAATCATCCTATAAATTTACAAATAATATTTTATCTATGGAACATGGTGTAAATTGGGAAGATGGAAGGTCTCAGGGCTGCTTCGAATGTCAAAATAGGTCCTAGGAGTATATGAATAGAGGTTCAAGGGGGAAAATGAAGCTTCCAGGTTTGAGGTGTTAGAGGAATTCTTACACTAGAAGATTTCAAGAGAGATAGGAAATGAAACATCTTTCTTTCTTGTTGTTCTTGAGTTTTCTATTGACATGGGTGAGTTTCCTGCATAGATCGAACATCACGATCTTATGACTGAGGTATCTTGGGAGCTTACAGGGAGTGAGATCAAACACTGAAAATATAATATATGAGAAGGTTAAAAATCAAGTCAAATAGGACCCATATCTCTTGATCAATGCAACGGCTAGAGAAGACAATCTTAGCTTAGGGTTATGTTCCAGCAATCATATGATGAATATGGAGAATGCATCTTTCACTCTTGAAAAATGATTATTATTTTCTTTGAGGTTTAGTTATGGATACCTTTCATAGGTATGATCCCTTTGAGAAAATTTCGGAGTAATATTCAAGCCTTTGAATGATCTTGTACTCGCGAGAGCGTATACAAAATATGATGTTATTGAGAACTTTTTGGTGACCTGCAAGTGAAGCAATTGGTGACGGCTGTTATTACTTATGATTTTTCCCTAATTAATGCTTTATTTTCCTTCAATGAAAATGAGGATGAATTATTCCATTCAATCTTGAAAATATTATGTCGCCTCTTCTCCTATTACCCTACTCAATAGAATGATGGCATTATAATAGACTTCATGAAACTCACTTCTATATAAATATTTTGGTACACGAGAAGGCTTCCTCGCTTTTTGTAGATACAATCATGGTGTAATACGTTGGAGATGGGATTCAATTGTTTACCATTCAAAAAATTTGAACTCCTTTGTGAAAATTACCATGTTACCTATTGGTATTTACATAATGAAATTCCCTTTGGAGTGAGCACTGCAAGTACAAAGTTATCATCTACTCTTATGATTCTTGATTCCAGATCATAGTACTGAGCACATGTTAACACCAATTTTGTACTTTGTACAAACATGACTTGACCTCCTATAGTATATAATATGCTTGTGAAAACTTTATCTTCAACTGGTTCCCTTGGTCCTTTGAGCATTCGATTCTTCAGGAATTCCAGGTCCATATGAGCAACGTCATTGTCACCTACACTTGGATATTTTGATCTCAAGCTTGAAATAGGCTCCAGAAAAGAGAAATTAAACTTCATGTTTCCAAAAATCAGCAAGATGATATAAAATTTAATCAATAACAACTTTCTGCATTTGAATCCAAAACTTTCTATTTTTCATCAGGTAGGGTTTAGGATTTGTTATTTTGGAAAAATGTGATTTTTGGCTCAAATTCAGTTTTCTGAAGCTCCTAACATGTTGAGAGTGTCGTCAATGAATTTAATTTATTGTTTTTTGAAAGTTTATATATTTAGTAAGTTGTTTTTTTTTCTCAAATTATCTATTTTGCCTAATTTGTCATCTTCATCATTTTTCAAATCTTCTGATCAGAGAGATATTACCATTTTTGAAAGTGTGCTATTTTTTGTAACTCAAAGCACTATTAATTTTTTATTTTTATAATGTGCACTTACCAATGCCCATTTGCAACGAAAATCCCTCATCATATTTGGCTTGTCTCTGAGATCCTGTGCTCTAATTGTTACAATGATCCGTCTGCCAAAACTCTTGAAAATTGAAAAATAAAATTCTAGGGAAAGGGTTTCATGTTTTCTATAGTCAAAAATCAAGGGAATCATAAAATTTTCATTGACAGTCTTCTTGAAGATTCCTGGAATGAATATGTGCCGAGAAAATCTCACTGAAATCCATTTTGAGACTTGGAAGTTGTGAATAAATGTCTTTTTTCATGCTCATGGATTCATTGGAAAAATTTTGGTAGCATGTCTCATGTTTTTGTAGGTATTTTTAGGGTTTATGACATCAAAAATGACAACAAGGTATAATTAGATGAAGAACTGGAGTTGGAAACAAGTTATTTCATGTTTTTTAGCTACTCGACAGTTAGTTTTGTTCACATGTGTGCAAGCAACATATAACTTAAAGTTAGGGTTTTGGAAGTTTTGGTATAGGGAAAATTTTTGTGTTGACTCTATCCCCTTGGGAATGGAGACAAGGGGGATAAGAAAATGTGCATTAAGGAGATGAGGACAAGTGGCGCTTCATGGTACAAGATGAGAGAGATGGGGAAAACATAGCCTTGCACCTAGGACATGTCATTCCATCATATGAAGAACCTGAAGAGGGGCTAGAGTGGAGCACATTTTTGTGTCCCGTATATCTCCTTGGGAATGAGGATAAAGGGGAAAAGAAAATTCTCCCTAACCAAATGGTGACCAATGAAAATTATAAGGAACCCCCTTGAAAAATACTTAGAGAAATCGTGGTGAATATACCTTTAACCAGTTTTGTGGTTTTGGCAAATATACTTGTAACCAATTTCATGGTTTTGGCTAATATCCTTTTAATATGTTTCCTTCTTTTGGTGAAAATGGTAAAAATATTAAAAAATAGTTGGAAATTGAATGATGAATCTCCTTTAACTTGTTTGGTGTGCACCCTTTGTTGAATTTAATTGTAATGAGACACAAAAAAATTCATTTCTTTTTCATGCCTTACCTTTACGATCAAGTGCCTGGAATGTGTGAAACTTGGCCACTTGGAGGAATAGGAAAATGACACATGGTATCTTCTGATTACTCGCTGCCACTCTACCTTGCCTCACCAACACCGCAAACCAAAAATTTATTGAATCAGTTCATTCCACGGGCTTGGAGTCCAGGGAATGCCTTTGACTTGGGGAGGCCCAGAATCTTGCCACATGTTTTTCTGATGGGAAAGGAAGGATTAATAACTTTAATAATAAGTCAAAAATAACTTATATTTAATAATTAAGGATACACCATTGTGGTTGGTTGTTAATTTTCTTATGTCAGGTATGTGCAATAGTAAGAATGTGTTTTTTTAACAAGGCCATGATATGGAAAATCTTGCTGAAGCTATTGTCTTTTGATAAATAATGAAAAATATAATGGGGGGTCTAATTAATATGTCTAAAATTAAAATTACATGTATTTACAGGGTCTTGGTGCAATTCTCATTGTTAATCACAACAACAACAATAAATCATTCAATAATCGATGATTGAATTGAATAAAGATGCCAAATGGTCGTATTCAAATGCACAGTTAGCACCACATGTGTGGGAATAGGGATGAATATGAGTGTCGAGTATGCCTTTGCATGTAACTATGGAAAGCAATAGAGTTCGGAAATTCCAAAAACATGCCAAAAATACATGAACCGAAAATCATGCCACTAAAAGAGATATATTAGTTTCCAATAGAGAATAATCGTGCCTTAAATATAGAACTTTTCATTTTTTGGATGCTTGTATTTTAGTAGATAGGCCATACCAATAAAAATAGGAAAAGATGCTACAAATTTGTAAGTTTTTTTGAGGAAAAAAATTTGTACTTGTCTTAAATTAGCCTAGGCTCAAAGGAGATGCCACCGTTATAACATATGCTAGTTGTGTTTATATATTCTGGAAGCCAAGACCAATACCCCTAATTTAAATAAAAACAAATGATTAGGATATTTCTATAAAACACCTTTCTAAAACACAAGATCTCTCCCACCGCAGTGCAACTAAATAAGAATATCCTTTTCCTCACATAAATACATTGACACATTGCGTGGGGCATCCTTGAAATTTATTTCCAAGACCAAACATTTACTATCCTCCTTCCAAACTCAAGCTTGAGCTCAAACACAATTATGTCCTTCAAATGGTCCCCATCTGCAATTGGTGCTACAAGTAGCACCCTCTATTCAGATACAACCAACCTTGATCTGTAGTGTGTGAAATGGTATCTTCCATATCTTACAGGTAACAACACAAAATACATAGTAGCATAATCTTGAGTGTTATAAATTCTCACACCCAACATAGGTTCATATGACATTAAGAATAAAAAATTATTGTTGAAGACAATGGGTCCATAGAAGAAATAATCTCTCAATCATGCCACAATCCTCCAAGTCCTCATAGAAGAATCATAACTTTCTATAACACCATTTCCTACATTAACTCCAAATCTATTAGCACTTTCTTGAACCACTTTATACCCCTTATTGCCATCCATAACTAGAATTCCCCATGCATAAATATAAAAGTGCAATTCATTAGCTGATAACATTCGAGGAAGCTTGAAGGAGGTTCTAGCATTCAGTGGATTACATACCCTTGAAATGTGACTTGATTCACTTTAACATAATATGATTATGCCTCGATGTGAATCTTCAAACCATACGCCATAAAAGCATCATAACCATTAAAAGTTGAATCAATGGAAAGTGAAACCGCAACACACACACACACACACACACACACACTCCGGAAGAGAAAACATTAACAAAAACATTCAAAGAAGATACACTGATAAAACAAGGAATATATAGAGCAACAACTCGTGGAGATGTATGAAGTGATTTTAAATTATATATATATTACGTAGAATCTAGAATCTAGATGTATCTAAGATAGGAATATTAGTTATGCAAGTAGAGTACTATTCTAGATGACATAAAAAATCATAGTGGTTATGAGGATGAGGATATTCAGGGTTTGTAATAACTTACAAAGGTGGAATCGTAGATAAAGAAATGTGACATGATAGAAAATAAGTCTCAAATAGATTGAGGACTCACTTGCAGTAAGTGCTTCTAAGATGTAAACTGCAACGCACTAGCCAGGCGCTAGCAAGACGTTGATTTATTTGAAATTTTGTAAGAAAATTGTAATATGCCGATTCGCTAAATCCCTTTCTACTACTTCGCAAATTTGTAAATTGGTAAATTGTGGGAGAACATCACCTCTATGTATATATCAGGAAAATTTTGGGAATGTTTTCTTAGCAAAATAAGGCTCCGTAGATTTCTTGGCAAAACATTAATGTTTTCAAATCCCGATGCATCGATTTCTTGGTGAAACATTAATTTTTTTAAATCTTGGTGCGCCAATTTCTTGGCGAAACATTAATGTTTTCAAATCCTGGTGCATTGATTTCTTGGCAAAACATTGATGTTTTCAAATCCTTGTGCATCGATTTCTTGGTGAAACATTAATGTTTTCAAATCCCTATGCGTCAATTTCTAGGTGATACATTAATGTTTTCAAATTCCGTTGCAACGATCACGCGGCGATTTAATATACAAATATACTTTGGGATTTGAAATTACTTGGCAATTTAGATGGGACATATTACTGTTTATGGTATTTTGGGTGAAACTTGGAAACTACTGTTGCTGTAGTTTTCACCAAAATCAAATTCCTAGAATTCTACTATTCGCTAAACTACAAATATTCGCTACTAAAATTTTACCAAATGGTGAAAAGTGACTACAAGATGAGAGGATGGAGTGCTGGAGAAAGGCATGCTTTGGCATTCGTGAGCTAGAAGTTGATCGTATGGAGAACCAAAGGTGGGATAGGATGGAGAACATTTTGGTGTCCCTTCTATCCCCTTGGGAATGGGGAAAAGGAGGATATCATATGGGAGACCAGGTGGAAGGAATGATGTGGGGCACATTTTTATGTCCCATTTTCCCCCTTGGGAATGGTGAAAAGGGAGATAAGAAAATGTGCCCTCATGAGAAGGTGACATGTGTCACCCAAAAAAATGAATAAGTATGAGAAGCGTACCTCGTACCAGAGAGAACTTGACGATGCAATTCCCAATGATCTATGTGGCCATTTTCAGATGAATTTTTAATGATTGTGACTCAAAATACCATTTAAAGAACAATGGGACATGTATCAAATGTCAATTAGGCTTGCATATTCAAAATTTGGCCCTTTTTCCTTTGGGACAACATGGTGTGTTTTCCAACCTTGAGATGCCTTGAAAAGTTATCAGGTATTGTGAAAGATTTGATGATTCCACCGTGTATATAATTAAATAGGATTTCAAATTCCTCTGTTTTCTTCCCAATTCCTTACGAATCTCCCAAAATCCTTTGCAGAAGTTCATGTACCAATTTTGACTACATACTCCTTACTCCAGAAAAATGTGCTTTCACATCAACTGTTCCCAAACATCCAAAACTTCCCTAAAGATTCCTAAATCACATTAAAAACTTTCATAACTCTCCAATATCACCTCTATATTATTATAGGCTTTCATATCCTTCACGAAGGTTTCACAATTGCCTTGAAATGGCCAAAAATGGCCTTTTCAAGCCTACTGGAGAACTCGTCTTTGGAAGTACTTTACTATATGATATGAATGACCTTGTTACCTTATTTAAAACACCATGGAAATATTTATTCAACACATTAGGAGGACCTAAAAGTTCAGGTTGAACATGATACAAAGAACAAACTAACCCAGATAGGGGTTCAAGAGGTGAAGCAAGTTTTGACACTTAGGCTTGGTTGTCATGGTTCAAGTTTAAATTTTTGGACTTGCAAAAATAAACGACAACATAAATATAATATAGAGTATTATACTTATAACTTATAATGTATATAATAATATTATTATATATAGTAGATCATACATATATCAGTTATAACATTAATATAACTCTTTATTACATGTGATATAATAATGGGATATTGTTTTAACCTTCTACGGGTATTAAAATAATTTTATAAAATTATATATAATACTCAATGGTGTTATATTTATAATATATATAATAATATATTATGTATGACATTATTATTATATATAATATAATAATGTTACAACATTTAAAACAATGTTTATAATACTTGTAATGTTTAAAATAAGGTTCATTTTGTTAAAAAATTGTTACAATGCTCACATGATTCGTAAGTTTTGACATTTTAACATATATAACTTTATAATACTAAATTACATATAATATTACAATATATATAACATAATATTATTACAACGTTACGGCAATATAATATAATGTTACTATAATGATCATAACAAAACCTATTACGTATAACATGGTAAATACGTTGAATAATATAATGTAATAGGACATAATATAACCAATACAATGTAATGAATGTATCTTCATAGACATTTGATAAAATTGGAATGATACAAAGAAGATTAACATGACCCGTGTGCAAGGATGACACATATAAATAAAAAAATGATTCGTCTAAGCATCATATTAGCGTAAAACAAATTGCCCAAGTTTTGGGTGAAAATTTTAGGTACGTGACACCATATGTTTTATTCATTTTATTTGGTTTCCTATGACATTTATAATATAGAATTGTCTCTAAATCCACTCTTCTACCATCAGGTCCGACTAATTAATTCCATGTTGTTAATTTATTTTTAAATTAGTTATCCATTATTTGATCCTGAAGGATGGATACATGTTGTTCTTGCATGACCATTTCTGCATTAAGACCACATATTATTTTATTTTGCACCTCAAAATCTCTATGACAATCCCTGATTTATTAAAAAAGATTTTTATTAAACAAAAAGGATCGTATCGGCTGTGGATTCAATCCTAAGACTTCTAGCTTTCCAATTCGCCATGTTTCTATCCCTTTCCTTTCTAGAAGCACTTTAATCAAGGGCTTTATCTCCCTATTTTAGATTGTAGAGGATATCCACAACAATTTCATCACTATTTTCTTGATGTCTTGCATTTTTAATGCAAGTCAGATAATTGGCAAGAGTTTCATTGTTTGAATCCACCTCCATATGAACATGGGGTTGGGATGGGAACAATGGTTTACCTTTCTGATACATTAACCAAATCAACCCATGATGTAATAGAGTTTGTAATTTCTTATTTTGATAATAATTGATGGAGGAGGTAAGGGATCCGAGGAGAAATAAGGGGAAATTTATTATTTGATTCCTACGCAGGTAGTTGAGGATAGACAAATGGTAGGAATAGATCTTTATAAATTTTTCTTCCAAGGTAAGGTACTTCATAACCACTAAGCACACATCTGAACATCTATCAGGGAGGCAACCTATCACAATACCATCATCAACTATGAGGATTATCTCACATAGACCAAAGAAAGAAGATATCTCATGCCTCCACCTGGTTTTATCGTTAAAATTTTTGAGACCATCTAAGGATAAATCTGTGGCATCGCTGATATAATCTTCAATGACTAAAATTTCCACACCCCTCATTTTCACACATCCCCCATTCCAAGAATTACAATTTTTGGTAGCAAGTTGAGGATAATTACCTTAAGTCTCTTGATGTAGTTGGAGAGGCCATCTCTTTGTAGCAACCTCCACAGAGTGGAATACCTGTTGATATATAGGTAGGTAGATGGCTCTGTTTAGAATATGTCATCCTTATGCTTAACCTAGCACTCTACTCAAAATTGATGCAAATAAGAATGAAACTGTAGACCAGTCACTCGAGCCCAAGATACTATCATAACAAAGAACATGATGTCTTGTCATCATTAACAAAGTTTAATATATTATTCTATGGTATAAATTTTCCCTGCCAGAGCACCTTTTCCGACATGTCATTTACATGATTAGCTAATCCGTTAGTAGGTTTATTCCTAGCTTTATAAATATGGTTAATCTTCACCTTCTCAAATGAAACAAGTAGGATTCTAGCCTTGGTGATGATGTTTTTTATGTTTCCAAATAGATTCCGCCTATTGGTTAAGGGCATTGAAAATACATAGGGAGTGACCTTCTATTATTAGGGAATTAATATTTATAGAACCACATAGCTCAATACCTCATAACATAGCCATAGATTTGGCATAGTTGTTTGGATGATTACCTACGAGGCCAACATTTACTTAAAAGCACTCACCAAAATGATCTTGAATTACCCCTCCCTAAACTCACCCCTCTAAAGTTCTAGCTAATTCGTAAAAAAATTAGTTTGAGACTACCCTTAGGCGGACATCTCCATTTAACAATTTTTTATTTTCTCTCGTATCTTTGCTATTATCCCATTTTGTGGGACTGATATTCAAATTATTCAGGATGGAAATTTCTAAAGCCGGACAAGGCTTTATAGATTTACTTTTGATGATCTACGTGTTTTCTCTTAGAGTCTAACTGATTTTTCTAATAACCTTTTGAATGCTAGAGCACTAGTTACAAAATATCTAGTTGTTTATTTCGACCCAGATGCACCAAAGAGTGTGAGGAAGAGCACATTTCTAGATTTATTTGATGAGGTCATGATGGAAATTGAAAAACCACTCCTTTGAGAGATTAGAAACATATCTAGGAAGGACCATATGCACTTTAAAAAATTCTAGATTAGTAAAAAAAACTTGGAAAGTAAAAATACATCGAAGGAAAATATAATTGGATGTTTCTTCTTGTTATTTGCACATGATACATTTGTTAATGAGAATCATACCTTTCTTCCTTATTTTTTCCATGGTCCACCGTCAAAATATTCTTCTAGACCACTTCTTAATGGAAGAAATTAATTTTAAGAATAAGGTTTTTATTCCATATTTTCTGCCAATATCCATAAGCCTCAATTTGCTCAAAATTCAAAAGATATCCAGACTTAACCTCATAATTTCTAGAATCCATACCTCACCAAATCATATCATCATGACATTGTCTATGAGGGATGTGGCATTACTTTATTTTATTATTAAGGATTTCAAAAGGATGTTGAGGACCTCTATAATTCAGGGGAGGAATTATTTGTAACCATCTTCTCTCATCTGTCTAATAGCCACACACCATCTCTCCATGTTCATGCTTATAGAATTAAGTTACATTCGTCCATGGTTCTTACATATTTTGGGGGTTATTTCTAATCTAGGGATCCTCCTAGAATTTAATTTCTGTACCATTACCTAGATTCCAGTTTGTGCCCTTAACCACCATCTTTCTGGCTTGAATCAAATTGTTCCAAAAAATAGAGCCTTTCGGAATTTCCTGATTTGAGAATAAACCAAAAGTGTCACTAACATTTTGCAAGTATTTCAATTTACAATATCAATCTAAGTACCTTCTTCTTTGTTCATTCTCCATCCAATTTTTTCTATTAGAGTCTGATTTAGTATCAACAATTTTTTCAGACCTAGACCTTCTGTATCTTTAGGCCTCATAACCTTATCCCAAGCTATCAGCGGTATCCTAGACTTTACCTCCAAAATAGACCATAAAAATATATTTTGAATGATCTCAATGGATTTTATGACTTTTGTAGAAATAATGAAAATTGACATAGTGTAAATGGCCAATCCTTGTAAAGCGCTTTGGAGAAGTTGGGATTTTCCATCCTATGACAATAAAGATCCTTTCCAAGAAGCTAATTTCTTGTGAAATATTTCAATAAATTTATTCCAGGCTATGTCTTCCAGTTTACTCCCACAAAGTGGCATTCGTTAATAATTATCCGGAATCATTTTTATGCTTCACTCCATGATGTTGTCCAATTTGTTATGCTATTATTCATTAACATTGATGAAGAAGCAAAAACTCATACAAAAGTTCAATTTTTGTCCTGATACTTCCTCGTAATGTCTAGTGATGTCCTTAAATGAACGAGATTCCTGAACAATATCCTAAACGAGAGGAGTCGTATCATCAACAAGTTTTTGAAGGAACATGTTTTCCACCCCATTAATAACCTTAAAACCTTAAAGGCTTCCTTCACTTTGAGCTTTTGAGCACAATATGCTCAAGGATTCAACCATAATGATATATAGGAAATGGGAGAGCGGATCCCCTTTCCTTAGACCCTTTTCCGCTTTGAAGAATACTTGATTTTTTCTATTAATGGTGACCAAGAACATGGGGAAAGAGGTAAAAAATTGAATCATCTTGATAAAGTGGGGGTCAAAGCCTAGTTTATGTAACATAAGAATCATACAATTCCATGAGACCCGATCATAGGATTTTTGCATGTCTAATTTGATAAGCATGGTCTCCCAATTGGATTTTTCCACCGAATGGATAGTTTCATGGATAGAGATGGTGTTGTCTATAATTTTTCTTCCCAGTGTAAAATAACCTTGATTAGGAGAAACAAGGTTACTAAGAAACTCCCTCATGCGGAAAGCCAATTTTTTAGAAATAATTTTTTGCAAGGTGTTGCAAAGATTGATGGGTCTGAATTCTCCCATATCTATGGGCCCATATTTTTAGGTATGAGAGATAAGAAAGTATGATTGAATTTCTTGAGTAAGATTCCAGATTTGAAAAATTCTTGAACCGCCGCAATCACCTCTTTCTTCATAATGTCCTAGTAAAGTTGGAAGAAAAAAGCAAGAAAGCCATCAGGTCTAGGGTTCTTATCCCCTTCCATTTATGATACTATGGACTTGATATCCTCCTCAAAAGGTATTACAATAAGGTATTTTTTATCCTCTATACTGATGGTTGGATAATAAATATTTAGAGTCTTTGTGACAGATTCTATGGAGGGAAGTTTACCCTTAGCAAAAAATTGTTTGAAGAAGGAAATTATAGTGTTCGAAATTCCATTCTCATTTGTATCCAATTATCCATCTTGTTTCATAATTTCTTGGATATTCCCTTTTTTAGCCTTAATATTAGTTGAGATATGGAAGAAATTTGTATTTCTATCTCCCTCTTTAATCTAGTTAACCTAAGATTTCTATTTACGATAAATTTCTTCCGTATTGATAATAGTGTGTAATTCGGGAAGGATAAATTTTTCCTTTTCTTTGTCTTCAATACTCCAGAGTCCTTCCATTATCTCTCCAATTTATCTAAAATTCTTAGTTATTTTACTCTTTTACATGAAGATATTTCCAAATCTATCTTTATTCCTTATTTTGATCTTGGTATTGACATTTTTTAACTTTGTTGTAACTTAAAACATACTATTACCTTTGGTTTCTATGTTCCACCATTCCTTGATCATTTTTTTAATCTCTGGGTTGGTAGTCCACATATTTTCAAACCTAAAGGGTCTACCTTAAGTATGCGGGTCATTTCTCCAAAGTTGAGAAGAATCAGATTGTGGTCAGAACCAATTCGAACTAAAGAAGAAAGAGAATAATGTTTCTCTTGTATCTAATGATAATTAACCAGGAACCTATCTAGTCTAATATAGATGAGATCTTCACCACTTCATATGTTAGTCTAGGTATATTTGTGGCCACTGAGCTCAAGGTCCAACAAATCATTCCAGTTTATGAAATTAGCAAGGTCCTCTATACTTTCGGTGAAGGATATGACACCACCTATGTTTCCTAAGGGGATCAGGGGAGTATTGAAATCACATCCTATAACCCAATTTAACTCTTTAAACATCCTTTTGAAACTATTCATTTCCTCCCAAATATCACGTCTACCCATAGTTATGTTGGGGGCATAGACATTAGAAAGGATGATTTTTTTTAGAACTAAGAATGGTGAAGAAGGTGACTATATGATGTTGACTGTTGAATAAAGGAAAACCTTCTAGCACATTCACATTCCAAAGACAAAGCAAACCTCCTAAGGCCCCACTAATGATTGGCCTTGAAATCCATCCTCTTTCCAAAAATATTTATGATATTCTTCCATCCTTTATATATTCATCTTTGTTTCTTGTAACATCATGATATTTAGTTATTTGTTTTTCATAAAATCTAAGGGAATCCTATGCTTACTGGGGTTGTTTAAACCCCTTATATTCCAAGAAAAAAAATCATTTAACAAGATTTGATTTTTGGCTTACTACTAATGATCTTTGCTTACCTTCCATAACCTCCTTCATGGAAGATCTTTGGTGCTTTTCCTTTTATGATGATCTTTCTGGAGAGGGTTTGGTGCCTCCCACATCAAATTTATAGGTGGTCCCTCTTGTCCTAGGAGTAGATTTCATTTTGGGTGAAAGTTTTGGAATTTTCTTGGCCGTTACCAGAGGAGCTCATCACTTTTGAAACTTCATACTCAACTTCCTTAGTGTTGTTTTAAGAAGTCTCAATCTTGTCCTCCTCATTATGGTTGTCTTCATTCTGAAAAAAGGATTAATAGGATATGAGTCCTCTAATCCTTCATCCTTATTTGATTATGAGACTCTCTGTAAATCCTCCTCTAATGTAAGAATTTCCTCAAGATGAGGAACCAACATATTAAACTTGTTGCTAATCTCCAAGGAAACTTCCTCATATCTTTGAGAAAAGAAACTAGCCTCCAATGAGTCAGGCACCATGGATCCTATAATACTATCTCCTTATAGTGGGACATCTTCCATCATCTTGTTTTTTGTTTCTATTTTTGGGTCTGTTACCCTTTTGCTATCCTTTGCTTGACAATTATTCAATGCACCTCCCACTGCTGTGGAGAAGACCATTTTATTACCTGACTTTTTAATCAAAGGATATTTATGAATGTGCACCCAAGTGGGAGCTAGTTTAGAGGGTCCACCCACCCCATGATCTATAACCTATTTTTCCTTTGAATCATTGCTAGGATTACATTAAATTTTGAGTAGAGCCTTGCAAGCAACTTCCTCTTTAGATTTAGGATACATTTTGGAGTTGTGGCCCATTTTGAAAAATGAGAAGCACATAAAAAGAGCTATCTCATAATCATTATTCTAGAAGTGACCCCCCTTTTCTAGTTTAGATTGATGCTTTGAGGTAGCTCTATATTCGGAATCACACTGACACCAAAGAGAGAAAATAACAATCATGACTTAGCACTGGTTACAGGGCTGATAATGACCAATGAACCAATAACCTTAACAATTCCATTAATAATGTCACGAACCCAATATTCTAGTAGTAAACCCATAATCCTGACCCAAAACGAGTATTATTTAATGGCGTTTTCCAATGGATTAAATCTAGGCAGTCATTTTTGGAAAAGCACAATAGAATAACCCATGAACCAGGGACCTTCAATAAGGATATTAATAAGATCTTCATCCAAAGAGAGGGTAACCACAAAAAAGGAATTAACATAATCTGCAATGCCCATGGCTCCTTTAGGCGACCACTTCCGGCATGCCCATTTTATAAACTCATCAATATTGGGTCTACTTCTCAGTATTTTGGCAAGAATGGTGTTGCCCATGGATGAGAAGATCCTCTCAGCCACCTTATCTAGGATATCCAGTGAGAGACCATTTTCTTGGAAAATGGGTTGAAGGTTAAAGGATGATACCTACTCTAGTCTCCTTCCTGAGACCATCTTAGCCCATGTGACCATGGGGTCCATTGACATATCTCCATTGTATCTCTCTGCTAGAAAGTCAACATCCTTACTCCCATCAGTCTGATCTAGGTCTGGGTCCCCTGGAACTAGACCAACAACATTTTCCCACTCCTTCAAAGATTCAAAAACCACTCCCTCCTGTAACATCTCCAGCATCATGTTGATTTTTGATTGCTTGTGTCTGATGAAATGTTGTTTAAAAGGGTTTTGGTAAACCATGGTGAGAGTCAAACTGGAGACATAGCACTGGGATCATAATCCTAACACTACGCCTCACAACACACCTTCATCACTGACTCGGCTATCCTCCACCCTTTAAAATGGTTTTGGTAAACCTTAGTGAGAGTTGAACCAGAGACGTAGCACTGGGATCATAAGCCTAACATTATGCCTCACAAAATGCCTTCGTCACCGACTCGGCTATCCTCCACCCTTTATTTTAATATCTTTTATTTAAGTGTTTTAATTATATATTGTCAACTTATTCATGTTTTGTTTTATTAATATTACATTAATATGATATTTTAACATTTTTAATATTTGGGTTTCAAGTATTTTAAGAAAAGAATTGGCGATCAAGTGCAAAACATATTCAAATCATATTGTCACAAAGAGTAGAATAAAATCACAAGAGACTAATTCATTTAACTAAAAATGATTTTGGGACTACAAACTATAAAACAAGATTAATAAAAAATATACAGAGGCATGTTAGGGTAATTTTATTGTGTAAATAACACATTTAAAAAATAATAATTCATACTATTGTACTAATTATATTATACCTATACCATGCAGCTAAAATATGAAGGAAACACTAATGTGGAGAGGAGATTTCTTTGACCACCAAATGTAGATGACGAAACTTTGAATGGCCTCTATAAAAATGGCCCCGAGAGGATTATAATAATTCTACAACTTAGTTAACTCAATTTATGATATCTAAAATTTTAATTTTTAGTTAATTAAATATTTAACAAATATTATAATTAATGCTAGGAGGAAAAGTAACTAGCTATTAGGTTATGAAGCACGAGTTAAAAAATGAGGAAGGGTGACCCATCAAATGGGACAACACAGTTTGGGGGAGTTAGTAAACAAAATTTTAAGTTTGATATAAGTTATTCTATGATTTTATTTCATTATAGAAATGATCTTACATGAATTATTAATACTCTTATTCTTTTCATTTCATTGTTTTTGCAAGAAACCCACTATAATAGAATTGCAACAAAAGAGGTGTAAGAAGAACTAAAATCAATGGGTCGGGAGTCAACTAAATTCATCAAGTAGGCCAATGAGAATGCATTTTTGTTGGTAAGACACATTGTTTAATTAGTTATGAGTTACATAATTTTTAAACTCAAATAGCTATAATATTTTATCACTATATATTTGCATGTTGATAGACAAAGGGAGTTTGAAGAAGAAGAAGAGGATCAAAATTAGTCATAAGAGGATTAAATGGAGGAAGATAAAGAGGACAAGGATGAGGAGGAAAAAGAGGAAGAGGACTAGTGTCAAGGATCATATTGATTTGTTTTTTTAATTAAAAGGTCCCTTCTTGTAATTCCAAAATGTAATATACTATACATTATTGCATAAATAAGTTTCAAAATATATTCACATTAAACAAATAAAAACCCATAAAAAGAATTACAATATAATAATTAGTAAAATAATTGTATTTTTTAAATGTTGTCCGAGGTTTTCATCATGTATTTGTGTCATATAAAAAGTAGCATAAATTTGGTGCAAGATGGTTGCTCAAGTGGCATTGACGAATTTAAAAAATTTATAGTTGCATCAAATTTGCATTACATTTTCTCGATGAATTTCAACTCAAATTATCGATAGAACATGTCCAAAAAGTCTTAAAATATCAATTTTCGATACAAATTTGACCCATATAATGACGCTATTAATACTTGACGTTATAATGTTATAATCTTCAAAATATTCTTGTGTACATAATTCATTCTCCTTGTCAAGTTGATAATCTACCCGAATTCTCCTCATCGAGTCAATAATCTACCTAATGGAAGCATTATTTTTGAGTAATATAAATCAACCTCTCTTTTTTGTAATATTATTGCCTTTAAATTATATACATTTCTTTTGGCTGGAAACTTAGTTTGTTAATTTGATCATTTACCAAAATCTTTCAAATTAGCAACCACAACCTCTTCTCATTTTAATCCAAATGATTACCCCCACCTTTATATCTAGGTGTGTCCCAAAGATTACCCCCACCTTTTAATCCAAATGATTACCCCACCTTTATATGTAGTTGGTTTAAGATTTTGCGTCTTTTATCTTTTTAATTATGTAAAAAAGTAAAATTGTATAAATACTCTATTGATTCTCTACTGAAAACACAGTTTCAGAAAATCCTATGCAATGTAAATAATCTATTGATTCTATTTTGATAGTTTTCAAACTTCACATTCATAACCATTCAATATATTAATAGTAAGTATTATTTATGCTTATCTTTTTGTATTCTTTGAGTTTATTTATTTAATTTTTAAATGGAATTTATGTGATTTCAACTATAAATAATTGTAATTTTTTAACACTTTTCATGCATGATCAGTGAGTTTTGAATTTTTTTTTATCTAAATGTAAAATATCATCTTTATTAGAAGTTTTCATTATTGTCTATTGGCTATGTAAAAAAATCAAGGGAATATGGATATAAGTAAACACATATGTAAAATTGTTAATGTTATAATCAAACATATACAAGTATGATAAATGTTAAGGTTTAATAGTTTTGCTAAAATAAAAAATGAGAGACAACCAAAATATATGATATTTTTTTTGTTACAATGAGAGAATGTGAGTACATGTAGTGTGGTGGCATCTTTTGTAAAACACTATAGATTTGTAATAAAAGGAACAATAACTAGATCGTACAAAGCCAAGAACACATATGTTAATCAAACACCACGATCAATAAGATGAAAGCAATTCACCAGAATAACTTTACATAAAACCTTTACAAAAAAATGAGCAACAATATCATATATTATTATGGAACTCAATGAATTACAATGAGAATGAGCCTTTCTTATATAGGTAAGGAATAAAAATCTAAGAACCAGTCAAGGTCGTAAATCAACCCATAAATCAAGGAAATATTAGTCATCAAAGAACTAGTCAAGACCATAGATTTAGGAGAGAACTAGACATCAAGGAGCTAGTCAATACCATAGATCAAGGAAAGAACTATACCTAACAACCAGATAATATCTCCTAATATCTAAATAAGATAAAAGAAATATCCACACACATAAGTGGGTGATGATAAATATAATAAAAGTAACTAATGTACTTAGGTGAACATGAGCTAAGGTAAATTCCTACTCTAACATGTGATGGGATTTCATTAACTATATCAAGGAATAAAATCTGAGCCAACTCCTAGTTAATTTTGTCTATAATAAACTGGAATCATCCACACAAGAAATTTTATTAGAACTTTACCGTTAACTATTGATTGATCACATCACAATTTTTATTGATTTTTTTGGTTTCCTATGGCCTATATAATATAGAAGTGTCTCTAAATCCACACTTCTACCTTCAGGTGCAACAAGTTAAGATCACATTGTTAATTTACTTTTCTTAGTTATCCATTATTGAATTGGAATTATTTCATCTAAAGAATTAACTAGAGAGAAAATGCAAATTAGTTAGGATAAGAAAGAAATGAAGACCCATTGAAAAACCATATCTCAATATGGTGAAATGTTCAATTACATATTACTAAAAATAGTTTTTATATTTATTCACAAACATTTCAATGGTAAATTAATCATAACTATTGTTTCACATCATTTTCGTCTATAATATTATTATTTGAGATTGATGAACCTTAGAGATATAACTTCAAGAATATACATGTATTTTATGTGATTTAGGCCATTAGGTGCATGTAAAAAGGATAAGTTTTATTATTCATTGGGAGATAGAGTAGCTTTATAAATAGGTGAAGTTGTACCTCAAACGTTTAATAACTAGATTCTTTGGCATTAAAATAAGGTATTTTTATTATATATTTTTAGAAGGGGTTATTATTTAAAATGTAAAAATGCCTCCAATACCATAGAAGCTAATGGATCATATTGAATAACACTTAAAACATTTATATGACATCATAAACTGTAAACCACAAACACTAAAAACATAACCCTAAACATTATATTGTAAACCTTGAAGACTAAATAAAATTCACAAACACTAAACACTTAACAAAACCTCAAAACCTAAATAACACAATGACAATAAAACCTCATTCAACACATTGAATGATAAACCCTAAACAATCGTTCAACACATTGAACAATAAACCCTAAATCCTCACGTTTGAACCCTAAACCCTAAAGTTTTCAACCATACAATGTTAGTGTTGAAAATTAAACCCCAAAGCCTAAAGTCTTAACCCTAAACCCTAAATTTTTTTTTGAATAAAACCCTGAATACTAAACCTAAAACCCTAAACATTAAACCATAAAGGCTAAACTATCAACCTTAATTAAAAATTCTAATTTATAGAAATTAAATCTTTAGTGCAAACCCTAAATGTAAATTCAACATTTGGGGTTTACATATTATGTTTCACATTTGTTGTTTACAATTAAGTGTGTAGGACATAGTGTTCGAATTTTTATATTTAGGGTTTAGGATCACCCTGGCTAACACATTTGTTACATAATAAATGATAACACCACACCTTAAAGGCTCATTTTATGACCTAAATAGTTGTGCGACACCCTAAATACTAATTGGTCACACAAAATAACACAACCAATGATATAACATCACAAATCCCAAACACTTAACAAATATCTGTAAACACTATACTCCAAATTATAAACACAAACCCTTAGCGTTAAACACCTAAGAAAAACCTTGAAATCTAAAGTATACAATCATGGTAAACAATAATGTAGCACCTTAACCACTCATTTTACATGCTAAGAATTCATGTAAAACACTAAATGTTGATAGATCCCTCTAAATGACAACAACACTTATAGGAAATATTAAAACATACACCCTACATAAAAAAAAATAAACATTAGACCTAAATGATGAGGGCCGTCAATATTCTTCATTAAATAATATCAATCTAGGGCTGGTGTCCAAAGGAAATATGTAATAGAAGAAAGAGATATTTGAAAATGGTCCCCTCTTCACCAAAATCCACACTTGTAAAAATGTAAAAGCATGCTTGCGGAAATGAAAAATCACACTTGCAAAGAATAAATATCACATTGTAGACACTAAATCATGCACATTGGGTATCTATCTAGTCCTGATCACATATTACTATTCATATGATTCCTAAGCAATAAAAATACTAATTGACCCATGTCTTTGGCCTCCTTACTTTCTTTTTGTTTCTCCTTTTGGTCTTACACTCCTACTTGCCCAGTCTGATTTTTCATACTTCGACATTTTTCATTTTGGACACCAGTTCCTAGCTAGGACACCAACACTCAGTGCCCCTGTCCCCTCTGGGTGCCCCTGACCTCTTTTTACTTTTCTCACATCTTTTGAGTCTTTTCTAGCCATTTTGGAAGTTTATATTTTTGGTAGTTGTTCTTTTCAAGGTTAATTACAAATATCAAGCAAGGGAATCATATAAATATAAATTTATGTGACCATAATAAATGACCAAGCTCTAAGCATCTAGCTATCACCACCTAAGGTTGCATTCATAATTACATAATAAAGAGCATTCATTACATCCATTTAGCTTCCATCACTAGGGACAAGGGAATGCATTATTCTACATACACCTCATAGGAGGGGAAGTTTATTTTTCCATTCGCACATCTATCTATATTTTCTACATCTAGCTAACTTTCTTGCATTATCAAGTGTGACATGCACAAGAGCCACCTAGGGCACAATTCCAACTTTCAAACACATAGAACTACATTGGGTCTAAGATGCAGTGCAGTGCTTAGTCTTAAGATCACTTTTTTGAAAACTGAGGATAGTCTAGCCCTCTCATTTACATTATTTTTATTATTGGGATCTGATGCACTTTTGAGGGTTTTGTAGGTGGTCTTCTTTATTACAGGTTATCAGGCGACAACTATGGCAATCATTGATACGAAATTATAGCAACATGATAGTGAAGGACAATGAACAACTTCACATGAACCCTCATAAAATTGGTATTTTTGGAGCTCCTATGGGAAGACCCATGTGCCTAGAGTAGGGATAAATAGTACCCAGCATGTCCACCGTGACCCACTCTAAGCAGCCTTGGTCCCTGAAGATATCTCGGTGCACTTATGCATTTTTTTGAGTCTTGGTATGTACACTTATCTTGTACATTTTATCAGTTCGTTGTTATTGACATCCACTTCCACAGCACCTCTGGGAATATTTTTGAAATCAGCTAAGTGATCTATACTCTAATCATTGCAACTTAGGGTTTCATACTTTGTATGCTTTATTGATTTCATCATGGGTCATATATAGCTAGTTGATTATTATTGTTAATATAATTTGTACTAGTACATATTTAGGGTTTAGTAGCAAAAAAATTTATTATTTGATTAAATCATTTTGGTGAACTCATCACATTTAAATACTCTTAAATTCTTCTTTTTCTTCCATCGTGGCTCATAAGGTCTCTCAAGTCTCTTTGCTTCAATTGCTTCAAATGCACCCATCTTGTAAATATGCTCTTCATAAATCACTTAACGAACTATGTATCTACCATGTCAACATGTTACCTTCACAAGTCAGTGTCATCTTCAATCGTCTCTTCAAAACAATTCTATTAGTTATGATGCCAATTAATCAAATCTAAAATTCTATTGAAGATTTACATTCTTTATTTCAAGATAAATTTCAAGTTATTGAATCCATGATTACATCTCTTAAAATCTAAAATTCATCATCCTCAAGGATACGCTTCTAAAATTAATGCTAGTTATTCTCTTGTGTCTCATTCTAATTCATATGTCTTCTACATGATGCGTACATATCTGTGAACCTCCAAGTCTTGTCGGTTACATGGAGCATCTCACGTTTAATCTCAATGCTATGCAACATGACATATGCTTCTTGTAACTTCTTTGTACTCAATTGACTTAATTAGCTTATCATCTACTCGATTACTATCCTCCTTATCGACTTGTAAAATATCAAGGTCACCCATATTGCAATTATCATCGAATCAACAGACATAATGATTGTGACTGTCTATGCTCTACAATAAATAATCAAGCATATTGAGCGTTAAGGCTTTATCTCATTCACCACACAATGTTCTATTACATGGTCCCTCTGCCACTTGTTACATCTCAATTAGTTCCTAAATCTGAATCGTTTATGTCTAATTAGTATCATAATCATCACTTCTCATGTTCCCCTCTTTAGTCACTCAAGCACCGCCTATGTAATCTACTCAAAATTCAGCAACCTGCCTCTCAAGAATCAGACTTACTCCAACTGCTCCTCTCAAGTCATGTTATCTACGACATTACCTAGTCAAATTAATCCACCTCTATCTCAAGATCGGTACAAACTCCTCCACCTACTTAAGTATTATGTACGGTGTTACCCAATAATCCACCACTTTAGTAATCCACTCACTAATAAATATCAAGGAGACTACTCACTTAGCCTCTGATCGGATTCTATCGTTCGAGATCCTATAGTCATCACCACTTCAGCATCTACATTACTTTTAGTCAAGGAAACTACTCCTTACATTGATCCACTTAACGTCATCAACTAGATCTCCATCACTTACATACTTTGAGGACATCATGTTTATTATTTCCACCCCTCTCTTTTATATCATCATAAAGCACTTGTCATTTATATCCTAGCACTTTCACATCTGAGTCTTGAGGGCTTACTTCATCACATACAACATGATATCACCTCACTTGTATCATCATTTCACACTCGATGGCACACTCTCATGACATACGATTCTAACACACATTGATCTATTAATGGACATCTTTCTTGTGCACATTCAACCTCACACACTAAACTATGACACACACTAGTAACTACACTTTTTACACGACATCACTACATGGTACTACACTTCATAATGCACCTCACCAAACTTTCTACGTCAGCTCTCTACACTCTATGCATTCATGATCATATCTTTCAAGTGCATCTACTTCTACACGATGTACTCATTTCCCTATGACACACTATCTATTTATGTGGTTCATACTCGATTAATGAGGGTTCTACATCTCAAATGAGACTTCACCATAATCACATCATTCACTCACTAACACACTCTCTATGCTAAACGCTTTATCAATCACATCTTTCTATCACATAATTCAAACCATTTCCCGATGACGCATACTCTTGTTCTATGATTCAAATCTTGACTGCTAAGGGGGCATGTATAATTGAACCTCATCACATGCATACTCATTCACATTTTATTGGGGGGAACACAGATCCTACCACTCTCAAATTGTATTTCATTCCATCTCACACCTCCACAACATACTGCATATCTTGGTCACATTTACTCTTTCTTACTTATGTTTGCATGCACACTTTATTACACATGTTAGACATATACTTTTTATGTCATTATCTTTTCTCATATACAACCATGCGCGGTCACATGTCCTTTCTAGTTTTGATCACAGACTTTACACAGATATGATACATGTAATAGGGATGCTTGGCACAGTACCTCACTACCAGTCCCCACAAACCACTCCTGAGGGGCATCCACTTTCATACACATTATAAGTTGTTATTGTTTCATTTCTTCATAGCACACTACTATATCATATTAATACATGACTTTCACATACTTTCTATCTTTCTAACATGATAATGGGTGCTTCATGTGTAGCATTTGTCTTGTCGGTCTATCAACTTCCATGGTTGTTTGTTACTATTTGCTTGACATTGTTTACTCTTGTCTTCCATTGTATGTGATTGTTTGTCAAGATTTCCTCTTTGTCTTGTTGTGTACATTGTCTACTTTTCGGCCATCTTGGCCTCAATTATCTTGCTGACATCATGAGTGATGTCCCATGTCTACAAACCACTTTTTGTGGTTGAATTTTTCTACACTATTTCTTGTTTGCATTGTATGCTTACTTGCTAGCTTAAATTTTGTCTTCTACGTGCATGTATGTTCTATGTTTTTTACTAACACTTGTTTTCATAGCCAGTTTGTTTGTGTGTGTGTGTCCTTAGTTTCTACCAAGCAAATTACTCCCTCCCTTACTAGGGCATATTAGTATTTCAGTTCAGCATGTTCGGTTCCCTCTGTTTGGGTTACATCCTCCTCAGCGATGTCACATGCACCCCAAACCTGGGGGAATCTATTAGGTGAATCAATCACCACACACAATGTTATAAATTCACATTACAACATAGTTCAGCACACAGTCAACAGCATACCTTTACAGTCTCAGCACAGGGCCTCAGTATCATGACTTGGGTCCTTAGAATAACATCAATCAGAAATGCCCAGCACCCAAAATTAGAAATGGGCGCCTGGGTGCTTTTGTCCCTTCCTGGGTGCCTGATGACCATAGGGAAGATAAACATAGATTTTCTCAGTTTAGACACAGTTTCACAACAATTTACACAACAGCTTTTACAGGAAATAGTTATAGTCCTTTAGCACTCAACATGCATGCATTACACCTTCTTTTCTACTTTCACATTAGATTGAACTAGATTGGATTTGTATACACCATCTATAGTGGGTATTTTTTACTTTGGGAAGAAGGTCAAAGGTTGGAGAATGACACTAGACTTTTCTCCCAATACTACTTCTGTTATGTGGCAGTAAGATCACCCAAAAAACTCACACTTCATGCACAACTGGCATGAGATCACCCAAAAAAAATTCATTCTTCTACAACATCTTCATGATCATTTCTATCTTTTTCACTCATCATGGATCAAGTGTAAATGTTCCTTTTTCTTTTCAGCTTTTACAACTTTTACACACTTTTTACATACATTTTGATCAAAATATTTGTGATATACACATATTTGACTACTTTTTCGTTCTTCTCTTTTGTAGGTTTTTCCTTATGGAAAACAATATAACATCAATCACACAACAATCAAAAATCACAATCACAACATCAAAAATAGGTAACATCGCAAAATCTACACATACGCTTCCACCCTAGGGTCATTAACATCATCACCTTTATTTTATGTCCTCTTCTCTAGCTTTCATTCTTCACTTTTTATCACTTCCACGCTTTTTCTTGTCTCTCGGCACACTTTTCTTCATCAATCTACATGGTTATCAGGTATGCATATCTTATCTACTTTATGTTATTAGAGAATTCACTCAACAACATAAAGTGGGGGAAGATGTAGACATTAAATCACGGGTACTTTGGGTATCTATCTAGTCCTAATCACATACTACTATTTCATATGATTCCTAAGTAAGAAAAGTACTAATTAATCTCATGTCTTTGGCCTCTTTTCTTGCTTTTTGTTCTCCTCTTTTGGCCTTACACTCCTTCTTTCCCAATCTGACCTTGAATGATACTTTGGCACCTTTCATTCTATGAGACCATTACGCACTCAACCAAGACACCAGCACCTAGGTTCCCTCATCCCATCTAGGTCAGCCCTAGACCTCTTTGTACTTTTTGTCAAATCTTTTGGGTCCTTTCTAGCCATTTGGGCATCTTATCTCTTAGGGGTTCGGCCTTTTCAGTGATCAATTACAAAATTAAAACAGGGGAATTATATAAATACAATCTTATGGGAGAATAATTAAAGCACCAAGCTCTAAGCATCTAGCTATCACCACCTAAGGTTGCATTCACTAGTGTTTAAAGAGAATCATTGCATCCATATAGTCTTCTCCAAGGGAAAAGGGACTAGATTATTCTACATACATTTCATATGAGGGGTATTTCATTTTTCCATGCACACATCTATCTACATTTTCTACATCTAGCTACTATTTGTTATCAAGTGCAACACACACAAGAGCCACATAGGGAATGATTTAAACACACACACACACACACACACACACACACACACACACACACACACACACACACACACACACACACACACACACACACACACACACACACACACACACACACACACACACACACAAAATTAAATTGGGTATGAGATGTAGTGTAGCGCTCAGTCATAAGTATCACTTGTTTGACAGGTGAGGACACTTTGAGCTCCTTCGTTTGAATTATTTTATTTTAGGGTTTTGATGTAATTTTGATGGTTTTGTAGGTGTTCTTCTTTATTGTAGCTTATCAAGTAACATCCATGATCATTGATGCAACATTATAACAATAAGATAGCGAGGGTTTCAGACAAACTACAACGTGACTTTGTGAAAATTAATTTCTATGATGCTCCTGCAGCAGACACTGGTACATAGAGTAGGGATCCTAGTAACGCCCGCAGGTGCCACAATACCCAGTCTAGATGCATCAGTCTAGTCCCTTATTATGGTCACACCATTCTACATTTTTTTGGGCTCAATGTGCGACACTTCTCTGCACTTCTGGTTTTGTCAATTCATCCACTTCTACACAACCTCTAGGAATTATTTTTGAAATTAGACTAAGTTATTCTAACTCTTCCTTACAACTTAGGGTTTCATACTTTTTAAGCTTATTTTTCTTGGTCAATTTCTATACTTCATTTCATATATCTAGCGTTGTTACATAATTATTATTAGGCATCTATTAATTTCAATATTTTTCTTAATCACACACTTACAAGAAAGGAAATTGGTAAATTGAAAAGAAATAATAAACATAAAAAACACTTGTAGGTTCACAACAATCTATACAAAAAATGAATGTTTACATAATAAAAATAAATATACAAAAATAAAACAAAAAGATAATTGCATAATGAAGAAATATTTACACAAAAAAAACACATATATCCATCTTCTTTAGAATGAGTGGCTAGTTCATTCTTCATAAGAGGATTTTAACTAACACTTTTTAACAAATTGGATGCAACAGAACCTGAGAATGAATAAATAAGAATAATGGAGGTCACATTATTTGGTGTGGGAGGTTGCATTTACAATTTCATGCTTCCAAACAACTCCTTAATTCTAAGGAATGCATATCAATCAAATCTTATCAAATAAGATTTCAATCTATTTATAAGGCATCAATCTCCAAAAAATATGGAGAGAGATTATCTAACTCTAACTAACAATATAAATTTCTTATTTTATTGTCGAAAATAAAACTGAATACTTATTTTAAAAATAATAAAGCACTTATGGAAATATCTATTTTTAGAATGAATTCTAAAAATAGATAGCAGTGTTTCTCAAATTTCCCTTGGAGTTATGCTCCTCTTTGTAGCTATAGTATTCATATCTAGATCTTTAATATCCATCTCTGGAGCTCTAATGTTTAACTCCTAAGGTCTAATGTTTAACTCTAACTCTCTAATGTTCAAATCTGAATCTCTAATGTTAAACTTTGGAGTTATAATGTTCAACCTTGAAGCTAGTGAGGGAACCTTTGAAGCTAGTGGGGGAACCTCCGGAGCTAGTGCAATGTCGAAATAACAATATCTAGAGCTAATATGAGAGATATTGAAGATCCTCCAAAGCTATTTGTAGCTAGTTCTTAGTTCTTAGAATCCCTTATTCAACAAATATTGAAAAATATGGACTACATATGCACAAATTGACATATTTTTCCCAATAATCATTAGAAATAGATAACAAAAAGATAAAAATTAATTTTAAGTACATAACTATGATATATAATCTCTATTTTATCTTAAATAAACTACAAGTTCAAAAATTACAATTAGATGTACTTTATGTAATGTACATAAGGAAATATAATGTCAAATATTGTATAAAATGGGCCATTTTTGGGCTCATCACATGCATGTCCTCATGCATTCCATTATCCTTCTTTAAAATTATGCTTCCTTATTTTGAAGGACAAGTTCTTACGTGGATCCCCTCATGTTGCTTGTATTTCTTTTTGTATTGATTCATAAACATGTTCTTGTGTGGAGGTTTCCATATTGTGTTTATTAACAGATTTTAACATAGGTTCTTATGTGGAATTTCTTCTTGTATTAATCCTTTCTTTTGTGAGAGTAGGCTCTTGTGTGCATTTTTTTCTACTACTCTTTATTTCTTTTTTGAGAGTAGGTTCTTGTGTGGATATTTAACTACTATGATAAAAAAAATGATTAGAAAACAACATTTACTTGTATTTCTTTTCTCTTCTCTCTTTATTTTTTCCATAAAAAATGAAGCCATATAGAAAGAATCCTCATAAAAAATCTTGTTGTTTTGAAATTTTCCAACATAGGCTTGAAGGAATGATTTCCATCATCACATTCATATACCAAAAGATGGTTTTAAGAATTGTAATTTAATGTGCCTAATTATTTTTCCTTCTTTTTCATCCTCAATATCATGCATGTGATGTAAAAGTGGATCCTTATGTAATAACATAACCTAAAAGTAAATTTAAAACTAAAATAAAAGAGTAAAATTCCTTGGTTTACTTTAGTCTTCATTGCAAATTCCATGTCAACAATAGTGAAAATGTTGGAAAAACTATTGATAAATTTTAGTCTTGTTGTGATGAAAAATAAAAGCACCAAAAAAAAGACCATATACTTTATTGCTTGTTTGGAAAAACCACCATTTGCTTGTTTTCTATTTTTCCATTTTTTTTTCACTTTTTCCCTTGACTAGCCAACAAGCTAGTTTTCTAATCAAGGCTCTTTTTTCTAGTACTTGGTTTTGTAGCAAGTTGGTTTTCAAACCAAGACTGCTAATAACACCAGAGGGTTTTCATTGTTAGTTTTTTATATATTTTTTGAAAATTTTGAGAAATGATGATTTGGGAAATGTTAACAATAAGTTGAATACATCTTCATATTGCTTCCAAATGTATCATTGAATCTTCTATGTGTAGTAAAATTCTTGGCAGTTTTTCATCATTGGTCTTTGTAATTATTGTCCCAAATAACTCCCCTAGTTATTTGGACAACTTATATTTATATTATGACTCTGAGGTTTCAACATTTCAGGTTGCACGCACTCTAATGGTTCCCTTAGCACTTTGGCATGGTTGTAGTTATTTTTTGTGCCCTCGCACGCCCTCCCTGCTTATTGATTCTACTTCCTCATGCCTTTGCTTCTCCTCACACAAATTCCATGCCCTCCTAATTCCCTCTATATCTTCTATCTCCTTTTAAACCTGCTTCGCACATTCCTTTTCCATAATCACTTTCATCCCCAGTCTGTCACACACTCTTAGTGCACGTATCTGCTGACTTTCCCTCTAAGTTGGCTAAGTCCTTGGCATGTTTCCTTTTACACGTGCCTTCTTTTTTTTCCAACATTCTTCCTTGTGCATTATTCCCTTGCACTTGTGCGTTGTGTGTTTCCTTCCTTTCTGAATCCACGCACCCCTTTTCTTTTTTTCACCATGCATTCCTCAACAGATGCTCGCACCCTCTTGCATACTTTCATACCCCTGTAGCCATGCAACTTGCTTCCATGTGCGTACCTTTACATGCCTCTCTTTTTCTATCCTTTCACACGCTTCATTTTTCATGCGTGCCTTCACACCTTCCTCTATACCAATTCTTGTGCCACATCATTATCTGTCAGACTTGAGTGTGCCACACACAACCAATCAAAGTGCACTAATAGGGCACCGAATCCTGACAACCAAATGGTGCGTGACACATGGAAAAAATGAAAAAACAAATCAACAGTTGGTTGATCCTTCAGTCAATCAACGCGCACCATGTGTCTTGCGTGTTCAATCTACATTGTAGATATTCTAACAACCATAACATTTTCTACAAGACTCTAACACAAGCACACCTGGGATCGTTTGAAAGATAGTGACATGGGCTACATGTTAGAATTTTAAAAATCAGATTTGGGTAGGATTTGATAGCCAGAAAATAAGGAAACTTCATTCTGCTCATCAATGCAAACATCTAATCGACTTAACCACCATATTTTCATCAAATTTTGTATCCTTCCTTATTTTACATGCTAAACAAACATGGGGAAGCACATCTATTTTAAAAATCAGATTTGGGCAGGATTTGATAGCCAGAAAATAAGGAAACTTCATTCTGGTCATCAATGCAAACATCTAATCGACTCAACCACCATATTTTCATCAAATTTTGTATCCTTCCTTATTTTACATGCTAAACAAACATGGGGAAGCACATCTAGCAGATTTATAGGTAGTTGTGCATGAATTTATTACTTGTTGTTGGTGGTTGAATATTTGAATACCAGTTTCCCTCCTTTTCTCCTTCTCTTCTCTCCTTCTTATATAAATTGTAGACCATTGCTCATCGAAATGGATCCCTCTTTGTTGTAATGACACTATACCAAAATGGTGGCCAACTTCCCATGAGTTTCAGACCTTGAATTTGGTCACTGGAATGTATTTTCACCTCATGCCATGAATTTAGATGAATTTTCATCCTTGAGCAATAAAATCATGTTTTTTGGAACTTCTGTCTTCCCTTTTCTCATTGTTGTTATATCTTGCCTCTCTGTTTTCGTTTCTAGTATGCTATGTGCATTTTACACATGCAAGTTCCATTTTTGTGTGTTTTAGGCGGGCAGAAAGTTTTCTGTGTGGTTCTCATCTGTGGCATGTACTTTTCTGCTCTCTCTCCTATGCTTTCTCCCTTTCCTACCCCTCGTGGAGTGCAATCAAACATATTCCTGGCACTATCACCTTACCTGGCTTAGGATTTATTTCATGTATCTCCTTCTCACCCTCGTCCCTTAGAATCATAGAGTAACATAGATAGATTCCCTTAAAAAATTAGGAGTAGTGTTAGCGTTAGAAATAGGTAGAGGAACTAGCCTTCTCTGGAGGTCCGTCTCTGCACAAAAGGTCCCACAACATGGAGACAGTCCCATTGTTGCCTCAGAATTTCTGATCCATCATGATCACATCACTGCTATAATTTTAAGCTCCATCAGTTTCTAGAATGCCCGGTGGGACCCATTTGAAGAGCTATACATCTTCATCTCAACAAGTTTGATGTGTTACTATTAAGATCCATCCTTTAGAGGTATCTTTCAACACATTTGGTGAATCCATTGATTCAACGCACCCATTATCTCATTCACATAATAGTTTTCCCTTCCTTCCCTTCATTCATTTTCCTTCTTCCATTGTTTCACCTTTCCTCTTTTGAAGTTGTACAATCATGACTTATTTCCCTTCCTATAACTCCCATTTGTAGTAGTAGAACTATTTCCCTCCATCCCCACAATTTTAAAATCCTCTTCCAAATAATTTTTTTGAGCCCCATCAAGAATATTCATATAACCCACCCCCACTGACCCATATGGTTATTTTTCTAACCAAAATGTTTATGCAGATGATGGTGGAAACTCCATGGCCGAAGCTGATTTTGAGAGGTAGGTTCAAAATATGGAGATGGACATGATGCAAATCATAGTCAAATGCTCAATAAATGCAGCTAGAGTTGGCTTCAAGGTCCCTTGTCTATGGTTTAGCCCTGTGCTAGGATGGTTTAGCACCCAAAAAAATTTACAGTTTATTGTTGAGATGCTACCCTAGATTAAAGAATGGGATGAAGAAATGGAGGCTTAAAAACCTAGTGCTAATAAACCCTGTCAATGGGGAAACTCTGTACTACCATCCTACAACCCTCAGGTTCCTCCTCCCCAACCTACACCATCTCATCCCACTACACATGCTCCCATATTTCTACGTGTTGTCCTGATTGAGAATTCCTTTCCTTCACCCTCTCCCCTTCCATCCCACTTTCATCTTGCTTCTGATCATGGCCCCAATTCTTCTATGCACGCCCATTTCATCCCCATCGCGTGCACTCCCACTCCTCATGCATGTGCACCTTTCACCCCTATTCCTTGTGTGCCCATCCTTCCATCTTCTTCCGAGTCCCCTTTGCTTGAATATGAAAAAAAATATTCCCTCACCTATGCATCATTGCTAGCAAATGTCATCATGTTAGACAACTGTAGAAATTTTGAAGAATGGTATGAATCTAATTGGGAATATGAGATTGTGTAGAATGAGAAAATGAGGGCACATGTTTCAGCAGGATATCAGTTAATTTCAAAGGGTGTGGTTTTGAAGGAGACAAAGATGCTTGTAGAGGCAAAACCACGCGTGACCCAACCTACAAGTAGACACCTCCAAGAGGATAGTCTGTATGAGGATCCTATCTATGGGGTCAAACTTCAAATAAATGGGCACATCATAAGGATCGTACTGTGCCCAATTAGATATTTGGCTAGTCTAGAGCCAAAGATAGAGTTTCTTCCAGTCGTGCTCATTTTAGGGTAAGAGGCAGAACTTCAGTGCACTAAAGGTAAGTAGCATTGCCTCCCAAATCTAAATGCATAACAACCAACAAAGGTATATATATTTTTTGTTGATACTTTGAGGAGGGTGAAAGACCATCTACAAGTTAGTTTTTCACTCTTGATAAAGACCATGTCCAATGAAAAATCAGTTACATGGTCGCAATTTGTGAGGAAAGGAAACTACTTCTCCCTACCTATTGCAAGTTTTAATGGAGTGTCTTTGCCTCTATTTAATATAGGTTAGTTTAGATTTACTTTCAATAGAACAAGTGCTCACGCACACTCTGCATATTTCTTTTGAAGCATACATGAAATTAAAATTTTGTACATAGTTAATGTGCTTATTTTTGTTCGGTGCACACTCTCTGGTGTTGTTTTATTTCTTGTTGCACCATTGTGTGCCCCTTCTTATTGGTCCCTTAGATGGTAGTTCATTTTTCAGAAAGAGGCAGTTCCGATAGCTCATGCGTTGTTTTCCACTCTTAGAATCCAAATCAAAATATCTTCAAAGAGAGCAATAGTTAAGTTCATATTTTAGGCAACACTTCAATGACTCCAAGGGTATTCTTCAAGTTGCAGATAAAATCTTCATGTTTCCAAGAAGAATCCATGCCTAATAGATGCTTCCAAGGCTACTAGTCTCTTCATCTAGCAGGAAAATGGCCATTGAAATTTGCCAAAATGTTATCCCAAATAACTCCCCTAGTTATTTGAACAACTTATATTTATATTTTGACTCTGAGGTTTCAAATTTAAGGTTGCACGTACTCTAGTGGTTGCCTTGGCACTTTGTCACAGTTGCAGTTCTTTTGTGCACTCTCCCTACTTCTTGCTTCTATTTCCTCATGCCTTTGCTTCTCCTCACATAGATTTTGTGTGCTTCTACTTCCATCTATATATTCTATCTCCTTTCAAACCTACTTCACACTTTCCTTTTGTCCACCGACTTTCATCCCCATCTATCGCACTCTCTTTGCACATGTATATGTTGACTTTCCCTCTAATTTTGCTAAGTCTCTTATAATCTTCCATTCGTGCATGCCTTCTTTCCTTTCCCATATTATTCCTTGTGCATTATGACCTTGCACTTGTGTGTTACGCACTTCCTTCCTTTCTGAATCCATGTGCCCCTTTTCTTTCTATCGTTGTGCATTCCTCAACAAATACACATGCACGCTTACATACTTGCATACCCCTGCAGCCATGCCCCTTGATTTTGCATGCATACCTTTACACACCTATCCTCTTCTATCCTTTTCACCCTTTCTTTTTACTTGTACCTTCATACCATTCTTTGTGCAAGTTTCTGTGCCATGTAATTGTCTATCAAACTTGAGTGTGCCACATGCAACCAATCAAAGAATTCCAATAGGGCACCAAATCCTAACAATGAACTAGTGTGTGACACATGTCAGAAAATGACAAAACAAATCAATAGTTGGCAGATCCTTTAATCAATCAGCACACCACGTGTCTTGCGTGTTCAGTCTACACTGTAATTCTTTTGACATTCATATATTTTTCTATATGGCTCTTACACATGCAATCCCATGGGCTCATTTGAAAGTTGGTGATGTGAGCTACATGTTGAAATTTTCAAAATCATATTTGGACGGGATTTGGTAGGTAGAAAGTAGGGAAACACCATTTTGGTCATCAATTTACACATTTAATCAACTCAACCACTATATTTTCATCAAATTTGGTCTCCTTCCTTCTTCTACATGCCAAACAAACATGGGGAGGTGCATCTTGCAGCTTTACAGGTAGTTTTGTAGGAATTTATTATTTTTTTGTTAGTAGTTGAAGATTTGAATCTGAGTTTCCCTTATCTTTCTCCTTCTCTTCTCTCCTTATTCTTCTATAAATTTTAGAGCATTTGTTCATTGAAACAGATCCCTCTTTGTTGTAACGATACCATGTTGAAATGGTGGCTGACTTCCCATGAGCTTCAGACCTTGACTTTCATCTTTCTAATGTATTCTCACCTCCTACCATGAACATAAATGACTGTGCATCTTTCAAGCAATAAAATCAGGTTTTGTGGAAATTTTTTCTTCCCTTTTCTCTTTTTTGTTGCATCTTTCCTCATTGTTCACGTTTCTAGTATGTTGTGTGCACATTTCCCATATGTAGGTTCCATTTTCATTGTGTTGTCAGTGCACAGAAAGTTTTCTATGTGGTTCTCATTTGTGGTGCATGTGCCTGTCTACCCTTCTCCCATGCTTTCTCCCTTTCCTACTCCTTGTGGAGAGTGCTCGACCCTCTTCCAAGCACTATCACCTTCCCTTAGTTTAGGATTTCCTTCATGCATCTCCTTCTCACCCTGGTCCCTTGGCATCATAGAGTAGCATAGATAGCTTTCCTTCTAGCATTAAGAGTAGTGTTATCATTAGAAATAGGTAGAGGAACTAGCCTTCTTCAGAGGTACGTCTTCGCATGTAAGATCCCATAACTTGGAGACCATATCATTATTGCCTCAAAATTACTGATCCATCATGATCACATCTTGGGTGTAATTTTAAGTTCCAACTATTTTTGTTATGCCTAGTGTGACCAATTTGAAGAGTTATACATCTTCATCTCAGCAAGTTTGATGTGTTACTATTGAGATCCATCCTTTGGAGGCATATTTTAACACATCTGATGAATCCACTGATTCAACGTACCCATTATCTCATTTGTAGACTAGATTTACCTTCCTTCCCTTCATTCATTTTCCTTCTACCATTGTTTCACCTTTTCTCTTTTGAATTTGTGAAATCATGACTTATTTCCCTTCTTGGAATTCCCATTTGTAGTAGAAAAACTATTTCCCTCCATCCCCACAGTTTTAAAATCCTCCTCCAAATCATTTTTTTGAGCCCCATCAAGAATATACATATAACACACCCCCCATTGACCCATATGGTTATTTTTCTAACCAAAATGTTTATGTAGATGATGGCAGAAACTCCATGACTGAAGCTTATTTTTAAATAAAAATTCAAAATATGGAGATGGACATGATTCATCTCATATTAAAATGCTCAATAAATGTAGCTAGAGTTGGCTTCAAGGTCTTTTGTCCATGGATCATCCCTGTGCCAGGCTAGTTTAACGCCCAAAAAAAGTTGCAATATATGGCTAAGATGCTGCCCCAAATTACAAAATGGGATGAAGAAATGGAGGCTCAAAAACCTAGTGTTAATACACCATGTCAATGGGGTAACTCTACAATACCATCCTATAACCCTCCCATTCCTCCTCTTTAACCTACACCATTTTAGCCCACTGCACATATTCCTAACATTCTCTGCACTGCCCCCATTGAGAATTCATTTCCTTCATCCTCTCCCCTTCCATCCCACATTCATCTCCCTTCTGCACATGGCCCCACTTCTTATGTACTTTCACCCCCATCACGTGCACTCCCACTCCTCCTACGCGCACTCATTTCACCCCCATTTCTTCTACGCCCATCCTTCCATCTTCTTCTGAGTCCCATTTTTCCTGCCTATGACAAAAACAAATAATCCCTCGCTTATGCGCCATCCCCATCTAATGTCATCATGTTCAACGACTGTAGAACTATTGAAGAATGGTATGAATCTGATTAGGAAGTTGAGATCATGCAAAATGAGAAAATGAGGGCACCTGTTTTAGCAAAAGATCAGTTAGTTTTAAAGGGCACTATTTTGAAGGAGACAAAGTTACTTGTAGAGGTGAAACCGCACACGACCCAGCCTGTAAGTAGTCACCTCTAAGAGGATAGTCTATGCGAGAATCCCATCCATGGAGTCTAACTTAAAATAAATGGGCACATAACAAGGATCATACTATGCCCAATAAGATATATGGCTAGTATAGAGCCAAAGACAAAGTTGCCACCGATCGTACTCATTTCAGCACATGAGGCAGAACTTCAGCGGACCAAAGGTAAGTAGTAATGCCTCCCAAATCCAAATGTAGAACAACCAAAGGAGGTATATATTTTGTTTTTTGATACTTTGAGGAGGGTCAAAGACCATCTACAAGTTATTTTTTCACTCATGATAAAGACCATGTCCAGTGCAAAATCAATTACATGGTCTCAATTTTTTAGGAAAGGCAGCTACTTATCCATGTCTGTCACATGTTTTACTTGAGAATATTTTCCTCTTATTAGTATAGGTTAGTTTAGATTTATTTTCAGCATAAAAATTTGCTCATGCACACTTTGTATGTTTCTTTTGAAGCATGTATGATCTTCAACTTTTATACATAGTTGTGTTTTTTATTGTTCAACGTGCACCCTCTAGCATTGTTTCCTTTGTTGTTGCACCCTTGTGTGCCCCTTCTTATTTCTTCCTTAGATGGTAGTTCAGTTTTTAAAAAGAGGAAATTCTAATAGCTCACGTGTAGTTTTCCACTCTTAGAATCCAAGTCAAAATATCTTCAAAGAGAGTAGCAGCTCAGTTCAGATTTCAGACAACGCTTCAGTGACTCCAAGGGTGTTCTTTAAGTTGTAGATCAAATCTTCATGTTTCTAGGAAGAATCAATGCCTAATGGATGCTTCTAAGGCTACTAGTCTCTTCATCTAGTAGGAAGATGGCCCCTAAAAGTCACCAAACTGTTGTCCCAAATAAATCCCCTAGTTATTTTGATTTACATCTTCATTCTATTTACTCCAAGGTTTCAACATTTCAGTTTGCACGAACTTGGCAGTTCCCTTGGCAATTTAGCATAGTTGCAGTTCTTCTACACACCCTCACGCACCCTCCCTACTTCTTTCTTCTGATTTCTCATGCCTTCTCTTATCCTTACATAGCTTTCATGCACACCTACTTCCCTCTATATCTTCTATATCCTTTCAAACATTGTTCACACTTTCCTTTTACACACTCGCTTTCATCCCCAGTCTTCTGCGCACTCTTTATATGCATATCCACTGATTTAAAACCTAAATTAGCTAAGTCCCTGACATTTTTCCTTTCACGCATGCCTTCTTTCATTTCCTACATTCTTCCTTGCGCATTATGCCCTTGCACTTGTGCACTACGTGCTTCCTTCCTTTCTGAATATGTGCACCCCTTTTCTTTATGTCACCGTGCATTCCTCAGGAAATGCTCTCTTCCACTTTCATACTTATATACACCTGTAGACATGCACCTTTCTTCCACACACATACATTTTCATGCCTCTCCTATGCTATCCTTTTGCACCCTTTGTTTTGGCGCACGCCTTCACACCTTACTATGTGACAGTTCCTATGCCACACCATTATTTTTCATACTTGAGTATGCCACACACAACCAATCAAAGTGAACCAATAGGGAATAAAATATTGACAACTAATCGGTGCATAACATGTGGTAGAAATGAAAAAATAAATCAACAGTTGGTATATCCTATTTCAATTAGCGCGAACCACGTGTCTTGCATGTTCAGTCGACATTGTAGATATTTTTTGAGCCATAACTTTTGCTACAGGGCTCTAACACACCTGCGCTAGGGCTCATTTGAAATTTGGTGATGTGGGCTACATGTCAGACTTTTTTAAAATCATATTTGGTAGGTAGAAAATAGGGAAACATCGTTCTGGTCATTAATGCAGACATCTAATCAACCCAACCACTAGATTTTCATTAGATTTGGTCTACTTCCTTCTTATACATGCCAGACAGACATGGCGAAGTGTATCTTGCATCTTTACGGGTGGTTCTATAAGAATTTATTATTTTTTGTTGATGGTTAAAGATTTGAATCCAAGTTTCCCTCCTTTTATCCTTCTTCTTCTATAAATTGTAGAGCATTTCTCATAGAAACAGATCCCTCTTTGTTGTAGCGGCAGCATGCCAAAATGGTGGACAACTTCCCACGAGTTTCAGAGCTTGAATTTGGTCTCTACAATGTATTCTCACCTCCTTCCATGAATGTAGATGACTATGGATCCTTGAACAATAAAATCAAGTTTTGTGTAACTTTTGTCTTCCCTTTTGTCATTTTTCTGGCATCTTGCCTCTCTGTTCACATTTTTGGTAAGTTGTGTGCATTTCCTGCATGCAAATTACATTTTCACTGTGTTGTCGACATATAGAAATTTGTTTGTGCGGTTCTCATATGTGGCGTGCACCTGTCTGCCCTCTCTCTCGCACTTTCTCCCTTTCCTGCCCCTCATGGAGAGTGATTGACCCTCTTCCTAGCGCTATTTCCTTCCCTAACTTAGGATTTCCTTCATGCATCTCCTTCTCACCCTAGTCCCTTAAGATCATATAGTAGCGTAGATAGATTCCCTTCAAGCATTAGGAGTAGTGTTATCATTAGAAATAGGTAGAAGAACCAGCCTTCTCCAGAGGTCTGTCTCTGTGCGCAAGATCCCGTAACTTGGATATGGTCCCATTGTTGCCTCAAAATTCCTGATCCATCACGATCACATCGCTGGTGAATATTTGAGCTCCAACAGTAATGATGACCAATAAATTTTGATTGATGTATCCCGATACTACTTCTCACATTTTTCAAAGATAGTTCATGATAAGGTAGCAACTAATTTGAAGCTATGGACATAAATCTATCCATTATTATTTGTAAGAGCATTCCTGATCATGAGATTATCCTGTAGAAACTCAAACAAAATCCTTTCCATACAAGCATAATATGAATAGTATAAAATAATTCTAAATTCCAACAATATAAATATTAAGATGAAAATTCAAACATATATGGAGGAAATTATTTCAGCCTACATAGGAATGATTAATTGTTAAGGAATTAATTCTATTTATTATGGAGTTTTATTTTGAAAAATAAGAACTCCCTTAGATAATTTTTCTTATTATGATGATGGATATGATTTTCAACTAATTCCTAAATATGGATGGAGTGAAATGAAATGAAATGTCATAAAATATTTTATTTATTAACTGTGTAGAAAAACAAACTGTTATTTGTATAAGGAAGCTGAAAACTAGACGTTTAAGAAATTTATGGAAACTTATTAATAATCTAGAAAATATGGATGTTAATGTTGGGTGGTGGCTTCTAATAATTGTTAGAAATTTTAGGCACTGATAGGGGGGTGAATCAATTTTGCTTAAAACTTTCTATGCAAGTTGGACTTATTCAATTTACCATCCTGAGAATGCATATTCAACTAGGAAAGAAAAATAAAGATAAGAACACATGATCACATGAGAAGAACAAATTTAATGTGGGAAACCCATAAGGGAATAAAAACCCACTAGAACCAGAGAACTAGCTTGGAAAATTGTCCTATAAAGTTACAATGGTTTTACCATGTGGTAAGCACCCACTCACCTTGAAGAATCCACTCCAAATTATAACATCAAGCACCCACTTGATTAATTTGGAAAACACCCACTTTCTCTGAAGCATCCACTTCAAATATATGTCAAGCACCCTCCTGACAGATGTTTTACAAGAAACCACTTACTAGGAATCTCACTCCTAAACTATTGAGCTACTACTCAGAATTTGAAGTCATACAAGAAATGTTTTACCACCTTCTTCACCTAGTAGTTCACATATCAACCTAATGCGATCATTTTTTTAGCTCACTACTTCATTTGCACTCATCTCTCATCATATAAATCTGGTCCTTGGGCTATAATACTAAAATCAGGTCTTCAATAATGTCTTACACATTGAATAAATATTTTTTCTTTATGAATATGATCCTATCGCCTTCAATTCACATCAAATTCATTCTTTCTCAAGAAATTATCACTTATATTTCATAAGAAAATGTCTCAACTTTCAAGATGGTTCAACATTCTATAAATGTCTCCACTTATGTTTCAATCAGATACTCCTTTATCTTCACCTATATCTCAGTCAAGAATACACATTCATATCCATCTACACTATTTATTAACTCACTGGATCATATTCTCTCTTGACTCATCTGTGCACTTACTTTGCATCTTGTTCACTGTTCATCAATGCAATATCATGTCTCAAGAGTTAGTCTCAGTTTTTAGGATTTTAAAAACATTCTCTCTCTATTTTTAGTTTACTCCTGGTATATTTACAATATCCTTCACACATGATTCTTATATACTTCATCACACACACATCCCATTGCACTATACACTATTCTCAGTCACTTTATTTACTCTACACTATTCTATATTCTCTTCATTACACCTTAGCACGTTAACATCTCTCAAGAAGTATCACTTTATTCAACTTGACTCTTCAGCTTCATTGTCTTCTTGATAGTATTCAAGACACAAGTAACTATTATATGACCTTTCATATTCTATAATTTACACCATATTTCTCAATTCAAATTTCATTATCTCGAGGTCATCTAGTATGAAGGTTATCTATTCAACTTCCTTATGGTTTTTTTATTTTCTGCCTTTTAAACTATTGGTTTTGACTAAGGACGTGTTTTTCATCTTTTTAATTAGAGATAGAGGAAAAATCATGAGCTTGTAACTTATCAAATGCTCTTGACATTCTCCGTGAACCCATATTCTTTGAATAGGTGTCTTAAGACTCTTTAAATCCACTAGAATCATAAACAACACCTTAGCTTCTCTTGTCAACATTACAGAGGTTTTGTGCATATAAATTAGATAATACAAACACTTAGAACACATATGAGGCAATTAGTAATCCTTCTAATACTTTATTTAGATTCATATGGAGAATTTAAAACAACTTCAAGTCCAACTTTGGAGGTCTGCAAACATGTACTGTGGAAGAACTGGTAAACAAGTTCATTTATCAACTGTTAAAAATCACAAAATTTTATATACACCTTTCTAAAAATTACTATAATTTTTTCAAACTTATTTCAACTTTATTAAAGACAAAGAAATGAATAAATATCTCTCCTTGACTGAAAAATGATCTTAATTTGGTGAAAAATGTGAGTTATAGTCTTGACACAAATGTACATCTAGACTGTTATAAAAAATTCCCTGGTTTCAACAATGAAATCAGATTAATTATTTTTGCATTTGATTCTCTTGATCTATCCAGGGAGAGTTAGAGCTATAATCAAAGTTTAGAGAGATTTTATCAGTGAAAACTTGAGTTTCGAATAATTCTTCCTTTTCTAAACCCTAACGTTTCGAGGTTTGTATTGCACTGTGCCAACACTAAGAGGGATTAAAATGATATTGTTGGTCATATGAAGCTGGATTTTTAAAAATATTCTCTAAAGTACTAAACATTTATCAAGAAGATATATAAAAAACCTAGAAGAATAGTCCCTAGAATCTTGTGGTTTTCCTTGAAGCAACCCTAAAAATGGACTCTCACATTTGAAGACATCTTTCCAGTGCACACTATAATGAAAATGGTGTCTTTGCTTTAGGCTTATGAGTGATCCAGGAGCATGATAGACTGTCTTAAATAACCTTTACACAAGCTTAATTGATCATGACCATGAACAATTTGGATTTGATCAAAATAGGATACTCTTTCATTGTCAATGATTCAAAAACATTTAGATGACCATAGAGATTGTAGATTGAGTACACTGTGCAGGACTCTGCAACAAAAAACATGATACACTTCAAATGAGACATCTAACTTGCTTTCATATTTCTTGATGGATGGAGTGAAGACTTGAGATACACCATTCCATTTTAGATTATCTGAGGATAACAAGTAATCCTTTGAAAATAATCTTCGCTACTTAGGCTACAACACGAGTGGTGATTCAAAAAGGAAAATTGGGAGGCAAGAAGAATCATTCCATAATTTTAACATATTAGGACCACTATGAGATAAAAAAACTTTAAATGAACTTGTAGAGAGGTCCAACCTATCATTTCAACCTCAAACATTGATGCAACTATCACCTCTATGGTTGTACAATCTTATTATGCCTAAGGAATGCAACCTATGCCTTGCTAGAAGATCTTGAAGGGAGAACTCATTCTTGAAATGCATTAAATGACTCAGAAACATGGTGTCTATATTTAATAGCCCTGAAACATGATAGAATAGCTCAAACAAAATATTTTTATCAAAACAAACAACTTTTTCCATTTCTGACTCAAGAAAGTGCTTGGGAGTGAGGAAAACATAGCTAAAAAAACACTCATAACTCTGATACTTATCCATTTTGCCTCAAATTTTTGCAATACTTCAGGATAGGATTTATATACAAAATTTCCTTCTATGATTTATTTGAAGAAGGATCCATATTTTTTCTTGGATGCTAAGAAAACAAGCAGCTCATTTTGCATTTCTCAATGAACCAGTTTGAGAAGAGCTTACATAACTTCCACATACCTCTTCAGAACTTGATGAAATTTGGAACGAAGCACTAAAAGACACCCATATACACTCTCCATAGGTTGGTTAGCCATATATTTTCCTTTAAAACTTATAAATTTCTCGTTTACCTCAACATACACTATCAACCCTCAAAGCCAAATTTGGTGAACTTTTGAATTTTACCTCCAACAGCTAAAGTAAACCATGTTATTGCTCATACATACCCTGGAAACCATCAATGGGATCCTAAAATTATCACATGGTCTTGTCATGACATGTACCAAACTTTCACACCTCATCAGGCTTTAGAATTAGGCGTACATGAGCCAGTTTCAACCGAGACTTCCACCAGATGACCTGAAAATCACTGCAAGAGCTATTATCCATGCTAATACAACCATATCTGACCTATAGAACTTATGAGCCATGCATACCAATTTGCAATCTACCTTCAGTGGACACCTACCTCACAATCCAAGCCTGTAACATCTTGAAACCATCTTAAAACCAACATGAATTCTCAATGCACCACTGATGAGACAATAACAATCATCCTCCATGTCCCTTACACTCACTTCAGAAGCTTTGTATGCACATGCCAAAATAATCTATCCTCTTAATATTTTCATGATGAAACTCTTCAACAGTACCAATCAACATTCATGTCGCTTATAAAGCCTCACTTCACCACTCACTCGCTTAGCCATCAATGTCACTTAACATCAATGATAACATGAATGACAAGGGTTTAACAATCTCCCCCTTTGTCATTAATGGAAACATAATTAGAAAATTTTGATGGAAAATAGACACCAGTATCTCACATCACCCTTCTTAGTTTCTGAAAACACTCTCTCCCTCTTTGACATCTATGACAAAGGGTCATACATCCAACTAAACAAATAAAAAAAGATGATTACTTACAAAGTACTTGCTTACCTCAAAAATATCACCCTTGGATTGGCATCACTATCTTACTATTTGTGTCTAGAATAGATGCATGAATGTCTCCAGCAATCAGCCTCATCACTCCCCCTAAACCTATACTCTCCATATCAACCATCTCATGTCACCATGCTAAACTTCAATTTTTTGAACTTGACATCCTACCTTCAAATTTTCAAGTTCCTCAGCACTTATGGTATCTACTTTTTAGATTAGTAGGTATTAAAATTAGTTCATCATTCATCTCACACACCAATGCAAAGTGTCACTGAGACCTTTCTAGCTACTGTTACAAGCATTTTCATAGGCTTAAGATTTAATTTCAGTCTATAGCATGTTCCTTGGATTTGGGATTATTTGTGTATCTTCTATGTGGGTATATTCATATTTATTTTGCATTCTTAAGTACCTTGGATACTTTTTAAGACTTAATGAGACATTTCTTTCCAATTTCATCCCTTGAGCTTCTATCAAATTATGATTGATGATATACCAGAGTATATTGGACCTTCAAGATCCTTGAGATGCAGATGATTATGATCACATTTTTCTTGGTCTCCATCACATTTGAATCCTTCACAGGCTTTAGATGAATTTTTATTATCAGACTTCTTAGAGATTAGACTTAGTATTGACCAATTGTCTTCAAGACCCGGTTGTGATTCACATGTCTGGTTTCTTTTGAATCTTCACTCAACATAATAGTTCTCTGGTTTAGATTTTCATTTGTTCACAAACTTAAGAACATTGGATTTCTCCTTTTGGAATGATGAAACAAGACTTTTATACTTTGGTTCCATCTTGATATTTTTTCACAGTTTTAATAGTCTCATTACTGACTATAGATTCCACAGAATATGATGACAGTGAGCAAATAATTTTTGACTTTTACTGATATGCATCACTGATTTCAATGTCATTTTATCAAGACATAACTTGTTGACATTGTTTGACTAGTCACCAGACATCTTGCAACATCTTTCATGCAAGACAGAGACAACATTATTATCTTTGTTTCTTTCATTCTTAAGGCTGATGACAGAGACATCTTTGTAGACATGGACTGACAGATTTTCTCTTTCATGTTATTTTGAGAACACTGTGAATACCTTCACATGATAATTTATCATGCACATCGACTAGAATTTGTGATCCATATCGAAATCTCAGTCTTGACTGAGATTGAAGTTGACTCAACTTGTAAACATGCAAATGAACTTCCTAAAAATGGACAATACCATGTTTTCATTTCCATAAAAGACTCCAATACCACCTTATGCTTTATTTACAAGAGAAGGAGACCTTGAAAATATGTCATAAATATTGGAAACACCATAACTTGGTCATAAATTGACTTGACTGAGAGAGCTTTGCTTGATAATATGGTTTCTTCATAATAATCACATATAACACACCTAACCATAAACCATTTTACAAACACACATCCTTGGCTTAATGCACATTAGGACTCAAGGACAACCTAATTAAGATTATACTATGGAAATCAACACTGCCTTGGACTCAAGACCCTTTATTTCAAATCTATACCCTATTTGAGACCTATCTTACTTGATGACAATCTAGACATTCTTCAACAATTTTTTACATTCTCTTGAAGGAATTTCTTGAATGATTTAATCATGAATTCGTGGTCCTAGCCATTTATAGAATGGTGTAATTTTTCTTTTCTAAAATCCCATTATGTCAGTGGGAATAGGGAGTATTTAGTTCCCTTTGAATGCCACATTCGACACAAAATGATTCAAATGCCTTACTGACGTATTCTCCCCCATTATTAGTCCTAAGCCTCTTAATTTTATAACTAGAAGAGTTTTCAACTAAAGCTTTAAATTCTTTAAATTTTGACAAGACATCAGATTTCCTTTTAATGAAATAAGACCAAATCATATGAGTGAAACCATCAATGAAATGACAGCATACAGAGAACCATTAAGAGATGGAACTTCTAGAGGTCCTCAAACATCATTATGTAAAAATTCCAAAGGTTTAGAAGAATTACTGTCATGATGACTGTGAAATGGGTTAATAGATTGCTTACCACGTAAGCATCCTTCACATGTTTCATGATTTTGGGAAATAGGTGGCAAATTAGTCACTAAGTTTGGTCAAGACATGTTATACATGCTTCTAAAATTGACATGACCTAGTCTCTCATGCCACAATTACATGTCACTTGTTTGAGATGTTAAACAAGAAATAAAAGGAAATCCATTAAACACATTTAAACAATATATTTGAATGCATTCAACTATAGTAACATCATGTTCATTTATAATAAACCATTTATCTTTTAAAAGTGTTACACTATAGTTATTTTGAGTCAACTGAGAACAAGAAATAAATTTAATTTTAAGTTCAAGAAATAACAAAACATTGTTAATAAAACCATTTGAAAATTTTGCTTTACCCTAACCATGAACATTGAGAATGGAATGATCACCCAAGTAGATCTGATCATTACACTCTTTAATTTTAGATAGGATATAAGATCTAAACGTCATGTGCCTAGAGGCACCTGTTATCCAAATAAATCCCCTAGTTATTTGGAAAATTTGTATTCACATTCTGGCTCTGTGGTTCTACATTGTAGGTTGCGCACACTTCATTTACTCCTTTGACACATTCTCTTGGTTGCAGATTCCTCAAGCGCTCTTACGTGGTTCTCTTCTTTGCTTTCCATACTTCTCATTTTCCTCTTTATTTCATTCTCTTATTGCATGCACTTTGTGCGCATTTGCCTTCTTCCTAGCAGTTCATGCATCCTTCACAAATGCCCTAGGATTGATTCCCAAAATCAGTTGTGCCTGACACTTTCGTGTACCCCACACATTACTTTATAATAATTGTGCCTCTCACATATGTTCCTTCCTCAAATATTTCTCCCATTTCCTCCTACGCGCATTAGCTTTACGCATGCCTTCCCTTTGTTTTATTTTCACACCTCATTCTTCCACATGCCTACCTTTGTGCCTTCTTCTATGCCATTCTGTGTGACGACATCATCTAAAAAGCTTGAGTGTGCTACACATAACCTATCAAAGCACACCAGAAGAGTGCCAAATCCTGATAACGATCCAGTATGTGACACATGGAAGAAAAGATAAAAATAAACAAACATTTGGCCAATTCTTCAGTCAATCAGCATGCACAATGTGTTTTGAGTGCCTAGTTTGCACTGCAGACCTTCTAACAGTCATAAATTTTATTCCAATGCTCATATCCTTGTGTTCCTAGTATTTTCATAAAGCTACTGACATGGGCTACACGCTAGACCATTCAAATTCAAATTTGAGTGGGATTTAGTAGGTGAGAAGTTGGAAAATTTATTTCACATCATTAATGAGTAGATTTGATTACTTAAACCACGTAATTCAATCCAATCTACCTTTCTTTCTTGTCTAACAAGCCAAACAGACATGGAGAAGCACACTAGAAATATTTGTAGGAAAATTCACATGCATTCATTATTGCTGGTTGAGTTTCAAAATCATATTTCCCTCCTCTTGTTTTCTCTCATCGATCTATTTATAAATGTAAGATATTGGTTCGTTAAAAAGGGTTGGACATTTTCAATCCTCTAGCATTTTGCTAAGGACTCCATATCTCTGCATTTTTAGTCACAGACCTCAAGATCTAGTTTGTGCATGTGAATGACTATGCATACCTGGAAATAATAGAAACATCATTTTGTGGTTATTCTCTACCTTAACGTGTTTATATTCTTCTTTCTTTCCTTCTCTTTGCATTGTGTGCTTGTTGAGTTAATTTAAGTTCATTGTAGCTCCATTTTCTAGTTGTGTTTCATGAAATCGATGGTGTAAATGTGTTTTGATTTGTGTTATGTTTTCCTAGCCTCCCCTTATGCATTATCCGTCATTTTCACTCAGAACAGATAGTGTTCATCCCATGTTTTTTGGTGCTACTACCTCCCTTTGTTTAGTTTTTTATTTTATGTCATCTTTCTATCCTTGGTCCCTTAGCATTGTTAGCTTAGGTTTCATTTTCAACATTAGGAGTAGAAGTTGCAATAGAAATAGGTATAGGAACCATCCTTCTCCAAAGGTTTTTCTCAAGCACGCAAGGTCCCACACTTGGATACAGTCCCATTATTGACTTAAACAATTTGGTTCAACCAGATCCGAGACATGAGTGTGCGTTTGAAGAACCAACAATTTCTTGCATGCCTAGTGAGACACCATTAAAAGCTTGAATTTAATTTTTTTCTAAGTTTGGTGTTTGATTTAGCAATATCTAGCCTTTGTAGGCTTATTTCAACACATTTGGTGACCCCCAACACTCATATCTATTATTTTAGTAGCTAGAGTTCCTTTTATGAGAAGAATGAATACCAGACAAAGTGCTTCAGCTAAAGGATCATTCGAATATCTCAATCTTTCACAAAGAAGCACATGTAACAAAAATTCCACGCACATCCCCATCTCTAGCACATTGCACGCACTCTACTCCTCCTCACAATAGGTTTACGTGCCCTACCATGGTGTTACAACTGCCTCCTCCTCCAAGGAACGTTTCCAGCTTCACTAGTGGAAGCATGCTCAATCTCAATGCATATAATGATATGCTAGCATCCATGCTCAAGAGTATCCCATAATTCATAAGATAAAACCAAGTCACCCCTATTGAGCACATCTAGGATGTAGCAAACATGTGCTCTATCTATTTGATCACACATGATGATGTAGCAGTATGGCTCCTTGCTACCTCATTCAAAGGTAAAGTGCTCTAATAGTATCATGGTCAAAGACCTACATCTATTTCCACTTGGGATGAGCTTAGCACAAATATTTACAATTAATTTGAAGATAAATCAGACCATCTATCTTTGGTGGAGCAACTGACTATGAGAGAGAGAGAGCACCCAATGAGCAAATGACTGACTTTAACATTAGATTCTAGAAGACTTGGGACAAACTTCCTCAAGTGGTAAGGCCTATAGTCCAACATGCTTTCCTGTACTATCTGAGAGCTTTGAAAAATGAAATTTCGGTCATGATTCAATCCATGGGAGGAAGAAACTTACTTGTTGCATATAATATTTCCATAAGGGAAAAAAACAATCTCATCCAAGCAAGAAAGTTAGCTCCTAGACCTCTTGTACCCTTATTTCCAGAGATGTCTCCATCACCCCATCCATCTATTTCTCTTGTTCCGATACAAAGCATGCAACCAATTGCATCCACATCATATTCTTCCGTGCAACAAAAGGAAGATGATGAAATGAAGGCCCTGATTAGGAACTTATCGAATAAGGTAATTTCCTTAGAAAAACAACGAGCACAATCCTTTAGCAATAACTCTAATCAAGCACATGACCAAAACAATAAACCTTGGTGGAATCAGTATTAAAACCAAAGATATGGGTAGAACCAAGAAAATGATAGATGGCATGCTAATGTGCACTTTCCTTTGCAATTTATTCCTCTAGAACAACCTCTACCAACACCCAACACAAGTCAGGAACTTGTTCTAATTTAGAACAACATGTCACAAGAGTTATAATGGTGTTTCCCTTGCAACATGCCTCACATTAAATACCACTGCACCATTTTCGTGCATGCATAGGCTTACATGATTCATGTTTCTTCTAGTTGTGAGACTTCAGTAAGTGCAAGTGATTCTAAGAACCAAGAAAGGTTATAAGTTCCTCCTGAATCCAACTTGATATTATTTGGCACCAAGGACTTATGTGTATTCAATCAAGCTACAGATGACACAAACATGATGTGCACCCAGGTTGTATACAACGCAAGATACACGAAAATAATGCTCGAGTCTGGCATGTAGGTTTCAATTCATGTAACATGGGTCGATCCTCAAAAGAAAAAGGATGTAGCTAAAGAATCCAATAGTAAAGGAACACAAGTACCTACACATGAAGTTCCACATAATGTTCCTTCTAAAGCAACGTGCACCTCTCATTTGGTAGGTCAAGCCTTTGTGCTAGCTATTGCTCCTATCTCTGCACCTAAAAAATGAAGGAAGGATGTTGTTGTGCCTCAAATGCATAAGTCGATGGGTATTCCATTCAACATTGTGGACCAGATGAAGAAGACAAATATAAATGTCACAATGTGGGAAGCCCTGACCTGTTGCATGAAGCTCTAGCCCAACTTCTACACACTGATCCATCTTTCCAAAAATTACGTACCACTGTCAATATTTGCTAAGAAGAAGAGAAGCAAGTAAGTAAGGTTGTAAAAACCCCACCCTTCTATATGTCCGTAATCATAGGAAAACATATTGTCTATAACTAAATGATTGACTTGGGTGCTAGTACTTCTCTCATGCCTAAGAAAATTGTTGATGTCTTAGGCCTTGAGTATAGCCCCCTGATGAAAGGATTCCTACAACTTGATGGTTCAACTGTCACTACTCTAGGAGTCATCAAGGATCTTCAGCTAACCCTCCATGCATGTTTAAGCCTCACGATAACTCAGAATGTGTCAATTATTGACCTTGCCCTTCTGTTTTCCTTGTGTTTGTCAAGAGATTTTACTGCTAAAGTGCATGGTTACTTGTCTTTTGATTGGTCTCATATGCTACTAAAAATAAGGTATGGTACTTGGTTTACCATACAATTTGAACCAATATTTTCCTATCATGTTGAATCATATGACCTCTCCCCTCCTCTAGCCAATTATCTAATCCAAGAAGAACAAGATTCAGCCTCTGAGGAACATCATGTTGTGCCTCCTATTCCTGACTTAGTGTTGGATGAATGAGCAGAGAGGCACCATAAATTTGATCCATATGTTGAAGATTTTGAAGCTTATGAAACAAGGCTTGGTACATATTGCATCCTTGAAGAAGAAGTCATGCTACCACACGTGCCCAAGCATAATGAAGAAAGCACGGGTCTGTGGAAGTTATACTTTGACCGATCCAAAAGTAGAAATGGTGTGGGAACAAGAGTTGTTCTCATTTGTCCTAAGAATGAGAAATTATTTTTTGCACACATGTTACAGTTTTCATGTACTAATAATCTGGTAGAGTACGAGGTTCTGGTGCATGACCTTATAATTGTAGAAAAGAAAAGGATCAAAATGCTACATATTTTTGGGAACACATAACTGGTTATCCATCAAGTCACCAACAAGTGCGCCGTAAAGAAAAATATTCTCAAAGTTTATAAACATAGAGTCTGAAACCTCCTTGAGAGATTTGATGCTCTAAATATGTAGGTGGTCTAGCATAAGATGAACAAAGAAGCTAATCAGATGAACGTGTTTGTTTCATAGTTATCCCCTACAAAGGAATTTGTCAATGGAAACATGGGGCACATTAAAATGGTTATCAGGCCATCCGTTCCAAACAACAATACTAGATGGAAAGTCTTTAACAGTGATATGCAAATCATCTAATTCATATAGAACGAACTTGAGTTTTCATCAAGCATGTATGTTAACTTGCATGAAAGCTATGGTGACCAAGTGATACAACTCAAAACAAAAAAGCTACCTAAAGGGATAGTAACCTTAGATTAAATATTTAGCCCTGATGATGATTTCAATGGTGAAGAAAATAATATGCACGTAACACAAGAAGATTACTTCCCAATGACTATTGTGCATGGAAAGGAGTTACTGCTCAGTAGAGCTTGTGCGCATGATGAAAAGCAGGCCTTCATATCTCTCTGTAAAAAATACAATGAAATATTTTCATGGGAATATGAAGACCTTAAAGGATTTGATCCGAGTATCACTCAAAACTCTATTGACCTTGATCCTGGTATCAAACCCATCAGACAAAAACAACGAACAATCAATCCAAAGATAAATCCCCTCATGAGGAAGGAGTTATTAAAACTCATTGAGGAAAAGATCATTTTTCCAATCAAGTGCTCTACTTGGGTTGCAAATCTAGTTCCAGTGCGTAAGAAGAATGGTGAAATCAGGATCTTTGTTGATTTTAGATATCTGAATAAGGCATCCCTCAAGGATCATTATCCTTTGCCTTCGATGGACTTGATTCTATAAACTGTGGCTGGCGGGTAGAGATTTTCTATACTAGATGGGTACTCCAGCTTCAACCAAATCCTAGTCAAGGAGGTGGATCAATTCAAAATGGAATTTATAACCAAGTGGGAAACTTATGCTTATCAAAAGATACCCTTCAGTCTGTCAAAAACAGGTGCAACCTTTCATCGCATCATGGATATTACATTCAAAGGATACATCAATGAGTTTATCTTGGTTTACCTTGATGAAATTATTGTCTTCTCAAAGCAAAGCATGGATCATATGACACACCTAGAGATATTATTTGAGAGATACAGAAATTTTGGGGTATCTCTTAACCCCAAGAAGTGAAATTTTGGAGTGGTGCAGGGAAATTTTTGGGCCATGTGGTTTCTAAGGATGGCATCGCAATTGATCCTGAATGTGTTTCTGCTATCTTAGATCTTTCTCTGTTAGTGCACAAGAAATCCTTGTAGTCCTTTCTCAATGAAATAAACTTTTTTAGTGGATTCATTCCTAATTTTGCAGGAATGGTAAGGCCCATCACCCTCATGCTAAAAAAGGACACAACCTTCAGGTGAATAGCAGAAGGAAAGGAGAGCTTCAACAAGATCAAGCACGATATTTATTACACGCCAACACTGATCAACCTGTATTACTCAAATGATTTCATCCTTTATGCTTATGGTGTTAATGCAAGTGTTGTTGTTGTCCTGACACAAGAAAATGAACTAGGACTCGAAAAACCAATGAATTTCTTCAGTCAGACACTGAAGTACTATGAGTTGAAATATAGTCACCTGGAAAAATAGGTCTACACCATCATGCATGTGCTCAAGAATTTTAAGAGCATGCTTTCCAAATATCATATCAAGGTGCTAGTCTTCCACTCTTCTGTTAGAGACTTCATCATGGGAGAAGAGATCAAGGAAAAGAGAGTGTGATGGGTGACCAAAATCATGGAATATGATGTGACTATCAAAGATACAAAGCTGATTAGAGGTAGTGTGTTTTACAAACAACTTTCTGAGGGTACACATAATGAACTTGAAACTTCATTATTTATGGATGACGATGTATCATGTGCAGAACCTGAACATAATGAAAACCCTAGCACATGTGGCTGGATAAAGGATATGATCACATCCCTTTCCAAGGGCACATACTCTCCTAGTTTTAACAAAGCAAAGAGGAGACATCTAAGGCTGTAATCTATTCCATATGTGTTAATTGATGGTATTATATTCAAAAAGAATCTCGATGGCGTGCTGCTGAGGTGTATCGATGGCATGCTGCTAAGGTGTATCAATAACGCGCAGACTAAAAAAGTGTTAGCATAATTTCACAATGGATTCTCTAGTGGACACTTCTTTGCCAAGACTACAATAATGAAGATCATAATTTTAGGACTCTTTTGGCCTACTCTGTTCAAGAACACACAAAAATGGGTCATCAAATGCAAATAATGCACTTTCTTTGCAGGAAAGAATAAATTGGTAGCGCTTACCCTTCAAACAATCCAAGCGGATCAGCCTTTTTTGTAATGGGGTGTTGACTTCATATGCATGATCAATCCTCCTTCAAGCACTAGCTAGAAGTGGGTGATGACAGCTATGGACTACTTTACCATATGGAAAGAATTTGTCATGCTCTAAGAATCAACCGAGTCAGTCATCTTAGACTTTCTCTAAGGCATTGTAACAAGGTTTGGCATTCCTTAAACCATTATCTATGATAATGCAAAAGCCTTCTATGGTAATAAAATCACTGATTGGGCCCTAAGTCTTGGTATTTATCTAAAAAATTCTTCCAACTATTACCCTCAAGGAAATGGTTTAGCAGAGTTAACAAACAAGAACTTGATTAGAATCATGAAGCAAACAATGGCATACGAAGGTCTTTCATACACTTTGGGTAGACAAAATCACAGTTAAGAAGGCAATAAGAACTTTTCCTTACAAACTTGTCAATGGAAAAGAGGCTACACTTCCTTTGATACTTGAGTTGAATTTGTTATCACTTTCCCAACAACTAGAATTCGAAGCCACAGACTAGAGAGAAATCAGTATGACAGAGATGGTTGAACTTGAAGAATCAAGAAACTCTACCATAATCAAGCTAGAGCAACATCAACAAATAATAAAGAAATGGTTTGACATAAAGGCTAAACCTCAAGCTTTCAAAGTTGGGGACTTGGTTTCAAAATGGGATTTTGATAGAGCTAATCCATGGTGTCATTCAAATTTTACTGCACTTTGGAGTGGCCCATATACTATCAGTTCATGCAAAGAGGCCAAATCTTTAGAGTTGTCTCATCTTGATGGAGGTGCGCTGCAAATCCCAGTCAATGGGATCTATCTCAAACCCTTCCATTTTGATTGTTGCATCATTTTGTAAATATTAGAGTAGTTTCAATTCCTCTTAGTGCACTATGCACATAATGTTTTGTTTGTACATAGTTCCTTCTTCTCGTGCACTCTTGCACACACTCTTCTTTTATTTCTAGGATGCCAATCTTCTTTGAGTGGTTTCAATAGTTTTGTAGGGTTCAAAAAAAAGTTTAGAAATGTTTCATCAAGGGACTTCAAGGGGTAGTTTTTCAAGGTTGCAGATCAGATATTCATATACATAGTAGACTCCATACCCAATGGATGCTCTGAGATACTGATCTCCTTTATCTAGCAGGAAGATGGACCCGAAAGTCACCAAATTTTTTATCCAAATAACTCCCCTAGTTATTTGGACAATTTGTATTCACATTCTGGCACATTCTCTTGGTTGTAGATTCCTCATACGCTCTTACGCGCTTCTCTTCTTTACTTTCTATCATTTTCCTTTTCACCTTTTTTCCATTATCTTATCACATGCACTCCTTATGCATTCAACTTCTTCCCAGCAGTTCATGCACCCTTCACACACACCCTATATTTGATTCCCAAAATCAGTTGTGCCTAGCACTTTTGTGTGCCTTGTACATTAATTTGTAATAAATACGCCTCTCCAAAACGTTCCTTCCTTAGGTATTTATCCCATTTCCTCCCATGTGTGTTACCTTTACGTGCACCTTCCCTTTTTTCCTTCCACACCTCATTCTTCCATGCACCTACCTTTACGCATTCTTCTACCCCATCACGTGTCATCTCATCATCTAACAAGCTTGAGTGTGTTACACGCAACCTATTAAAGTGCACCAGCAAGGTGCCAAATCCTAACAATGAACCAATATGTGACACATGGCAGAAAAAACAAAAATAAATGAACTTTTGGCCAATTCTTTAGCCAATCAATTCGCACCAAGTGTCTTACATGCCCAGTTTTCATTGCAGACCTTTTGACAGTCATAACTTTTGCTCCAGTGCTCAAATCCTTGAATGCCTAGTATTTTCAAAAAGTTACTCATGTGGGCTACATAATAGACCATTAAAATACAAATTTTAGTGGGATTTGGTAGGTGATAAGTTGGAAAATGTATTTCATGCCATTAATGAGTAGATTTGATTGCTTCAACCACCCGATTAATCTGATCTACCTTCCTTTCTTCTCCAACACACCAAATAGACATGGAGAAGTGCACTGGATGAATTTATAAGAGGATTTGTAGGCATTAATTTTTGGTGGTTGAGTTTCAAAATCATATTTCTCTCCTTCTTCTCTTTTCTCTCATCAATCTATCTATAAATGTAAGAGCTCATCTCATTAAAAGGGGTTGGACATTTTTTATCCTCCAGCATTTTGTTAAGGACTCCATATCTTTGTATTTTGAGTCACAAACCTCTAGATCTAGTTCTTGCATGTGGATATTGGCCTTCAGAAGCCATTGTAATCGACTTTGCATACTTGGAAGTAACAAAATCATCATTTTGTGGTTATTCTCTACCTTAACATTTCTATATTCTTCTTTCTTGCCTTCTCTTTGCATTGTGTGCTTCTTGTGTCACTTTAAGTTCCTTACAGCTCCATTTTCTAGTTGTGTTTTATGAAATTAATGGTGTAAATGTATTCTTGTGTGTGTTATGTTTGCCTAGCCACCCCTTATGCTTTCTCCTTCATTTTCACTTAGAACATATAGTGTTCATCTCACTTTTTCTGGTGCTATCACCTCCCTTCGTTTATTTTTCCATTTTATGTCATCTTTCTATCCCTGGTCCCTTGGCATTGTTATCTTAGGTTTCATTTTCAGCATTAGGATTAGTAGTGGCAATAGAAATAGGTAGAGGAATCGACCTTCTCCAAAGGTCGGTCTTAAGCATGCAAGGTCCCACACTTGGAGAAAGTCCCATTGTTGACTCAAACAACTCAGTTCAACCAGATCCGAGACATGGGTGCACGTTTGAAGAACTAACATACCACTATCCAATATCCACTCATTTTCTTTTGCAGTGACTAGGGAAACATACAAAGCAATTACATTTTATTTTTGACTCTTTTTCTGATTCTTGTTTTGGTTTTGATTTTGTTTTTAGTCAGATTTATTACCCTTTTGATTTTTGAAATTTGACTTACTATTTTTAAATTTACAATACTCTTTCTTATGGCCAAATTTACCACAACAATGGCATTTACCATCAAAGCTAACTCTTAGATTTATAGGTTTCTTATCTTTTCTAGGAGATTTGAAAGTTGATTGTTGGTTTTTTATAAATCTAGAGGTTTTACCTTTTGATTTCTGAGCAAGAAGTGTCTGTGTGGCATTCTCCTTAGAATAAAAATTTGACATTACTTGTTCTTCATGTCTGAGGAGATTACTAAGGGTTTTCAAATCTAGAATATCTTGTTCTGTTTGATATTTCAAATTCAAAATTGAAATGAAATTTCTAAACTTCTCATGAATATTCAACTGAATAATGAAATAAAGCAATTTATCCTGATTTAATTTACTACTACATCCATCTAACTAAGACTTGATATTTTTTATTTTTGCTAAATAATTTATTAATTTTTCATCTCCCTTCATGGGATTTGTCATAAGCTCTAAAATCTATTTGATGATTTTTGACAAACACGTACCTTCGTGCATCGATTCTAATTGAGCCCAAGCCTCCCTTGGAATTTCTTGATTCTTGATATGAAGCAAAAAATCATCCTGTACACTTCAAAAAATGATAGAAATCACCTCTTGTACTTTCTGTTGATACGTAGTGATGTTGTACACAGTTACTTATCTTCCTGTCGGACCTCTCTCAGTTCCATTCACAATTGCCCATAATTTATGAGCCATGAATTCTACCTTCAATTGAATCTTCCAAATGCTATAATTATTCCCATTAAACATATGAGATTTATCAATTGAAAATTGATTAGACCCCATTTTTGCATAAATAGACATAAATAATTAATGAGGATTTAAAACAAGAGTTTAATAGAAGTCCGCATGCCATCGTTTAATCCTTGCAATTGGAAAATGATCAGTTTACACCAAAAAAGGATGTCCTGTCAATTGTATAATGTATACACGAATGTGTTAGTATGAAAATAAATCAAAATGTAATTGATTTTGATTTTTTTTTAGTTTTCTAACAAAATGACGATGATGATCTAGTCATTGTTTTGTAAAAGAAAAAATAATGATTTTGTTTTTACAATTTTTATGATTAGATTATATTTTCAAAAAACAAAAAATAATAATTTATATATTTTCGAAAAAATAATAATGGTTTATGAAAAAAAAATTGGGAGCTCTTACTCCTTATTGAGTATGAATCTCTATTAAATCGGCTGAGTTGGTTAGCCAACTCGACGAGTTTATCACCGAGTCGTATTAATCATTGAACCATATTTATAAGCAACTTTCCAATGTAAACCGAATATTAATAAACTATGCCAAACCGAGCCACATTTTATATTAGCCAAGATTTATTAAACCAATCAAACCGAAAATAAACCAACCACAACACACTTCCCACACACAATGCGTGAGCCACTTTACGAGTCGAGCCAAGCCGGGCCCTTAAGGATCTCAAACAAAATGTGGTGGTGTGACTGTAGCCACACCAACACTCATTACCACATAGGATTTTAAAGCCTCTATCTACCCAACATCGTCCCCATGTGGGACTAAAATTTCCCATAGTAGAAGAAAGGGGGGGCGCAGGGAGGTGGTTAGATGGGTGGGGGACCACACGATACATGGCTTTCGTGGATAAGGAGAGAGGGGGGATCGCAAAGCGCTCTACTTGGCACAAAGGTGGATGGGGGGATTGGAATGGGTTCACCCCCCGCAATATATTTTTTAATATAAAGATTTTTTTTATATAACCGACCACATTAATATAGTTCCATATAGTTTTATAAAAAACTATATAGTGTAGTTTTAATATATAAACTATGGAATATAGTTTATATAAACTATATAGAATTTATTTATACATTTTTTATTATTGTTATAAAACATAATTTATAACACTGGAAGTTTTTTTTAAAAATATAGTATATAAAACAATATAGTTTATATTAACTATAAACTATAGGTGCAATTTTTAAAGGGGGTTCAAAAAGGACATGAGACAAGTTTTTTGAAATTCAAAATGAAAGCAATAATTTTACATAAACAAGGGACAGGATGTTTTATCTAACCAATAAGAAAATTTGAAATCCATATTTCCTGGATTCTAGTCTCCTCTGTGAACTAGGTTTCACTTGAATTTTTACTCTCTTTTAATGTCTCTTATTAATCTGCACACTTTTTAAATAAACTATAGAGATATATAAAATATTTCACAAAACTATTCAACCCTCACCTTTATTTTTAGGCCATGGTAATTCTCGAGTTTCAGTTTTCACGTGTGGGTTAAAATCTTCAAAATAAGTTTCCACCTATACACACACACATTTATTCTCACACATAGAGAGGGAGGGGGGGTTAAATAGGACACTAACCAACTAACCACAACCTTCCCAATAGTTGCAACATTAGAATGAAATTAAATTAGTTAATCCCGCTCTGGTACCATGTTCGGACGAGGGGATAAAATATTTATCAACTTTAATTAAAAGACACAAACATAAATGTGCACATAGTAAATAAATAAACAAAACATTATAACACGAGATTTAACGTGGAAAAGCCCAATAGGGTAAAAAACCACAATAGAATAATTTCCACTATTTGAGAAAATTTTGACATTCAGTCCAGTAAAACTCCCTCCTCACTTCTACTTCATGTATTTACTAAAATCAACTCGATTAATCATGAATATGATCTATGGTCATATTTAAATAACCCGAAGGGTTGTGACCTTTTTAAGTGATGGGATACACCTCCCCGATTAATGTTAGTTAATTAAATAGCTAACCACCTACTATATAGTTTATATTTAAATAATAAAAATATAAGTTATTCTATATTATTTAACTATAAACTAAATATTATGATTTACTTAATATTATATTTCTAACACTCCCCCTTAATCTTAAGTGGGGATCCATATGCAAACATTCCCTATTTGTACAACAGGATTTACAAATCCATAAACCCCAAAGGTTTAGGCTAGCATACGTATTTTTGAAATAATTATAACACCTTCATCATGCTCAAATTACCTTTTGGTACAAAATGATTTGGAATCCATAAATCAGAAGTATGATTTAGGCTAAGCATAATTTGTGAGACTAAATCCCATTGTCTATCATGGAAAAAATTCTTAAATTGTACCTCTAGAATCCTTTTATAACACAAGGACCTCCTTTAGAAATAGATGCACACATTGGACTGTATTTTTTGTAAACTCTATCAGTTTACATAGATCATAAAAGACCTTTTTACAATGCTTTAAATAAGAGTAGAAGTATAGAGGAGAAGGAGTCAATAACTGGTCGGCCGTTAGGAGGTGGCATTTTCATGCACACTCCCCCTCAATGGAAACTATGAAAGGCAAAGAATTGCATGGAACTTGTAGAACTTCCCAGCACACAGTGGCTTCGTAAGTATTTCTACAACTTGATATTCAATCGGGAAGTACTGGAGATCTATATCACTGCAAAGAACCTTCTCTCGGATAAAGTGCATATGTTTCTCGCTATCCCTTTTCCTTTTAAGTTGAACTATATTTTTAGCGAGAGAAATTCAACTCTATCTATCACACAGAAGAGGAGTACTTCATTTATCTTCCATGTGCATCTCTTCCAACAATTGCTTCAGCCACATAGCTTCTTTTATTGCTTCCATTACACTTCTATATTCTACCTCAATAGAATAAATGGAAATTATTAGCTGCTTTTTACTAATCCAAGTAATGACACCTACACCAAACTTGAATACATATCTAGTTGTAGAATTTTGATCTATCACATCACCAGCATGGTCAGAATCACAATATCCATATAAATATGCATTGTTAGAAGAAGTATAATGTAAACCAAAATTAATTGTTCCCTTAATATAACACAAAATTATTTTTGCTAACTTCCAGTGATCCTGATAAGGATCCTGCATAAACCTTGAAGCAATCCCTACTACATAAGCAATGTCAAGTCTAGTAATAGTTAGATAAATCAAACTACCTACAAGTTTCCTGTACAAAGTAGGATTATCTTTTTCACATGCAGGTTTAGGATCAAGTTTACATCCAACTTCTATAGGAATAACAACAGGTTTACAATCAATCATATTAAACATTTTAAGTAAATTAGTTGCATATTGTGATTGAGATACTACAATAGAATTTTTATCTTGAAATATAGCCATGCCCAAAAAATGATGCACTAATCCTAAGTTTTTCATCTCAAAATATTGCATTAATTTTAAATTAATTTTCATAATTAAAGTATTAGAATTACTAGTGATAAGTAAATCATCAAAATACAATACAATGAGAATGATAAAATTTTCTTCAATTTTAACAAATAAATCATTGTCAGATGAACAATTAGAAAAACCAACTTCATTAAAAAAATTGTTAATCTTTGCATACCAAGCTGTAGGAGCTTATTTTAAACCATATAAAGTTTTTTTAATTTACAAACATACATTTATTTACCTGGTTCTTCAAAGCATTTGGGTTGGGTCATATAGATCTCTTCTTTTAAATCACCATTTAGAAAGGCATTTTTGACATCCATCTGATGGATTTTCCAACCATACTAAGCAACTAAGGCAATCAAGATCCTTACTATGCTCATTTCTGCAACTGGTGCAAAGGTTTCAACGTAGTCGATACCAGGTTTTTGAGTAAACCCTCGAGCTACTAATCTGGATTTAAATTTATCTACACTTCCATATGCTTTATATTTGATTTTGTATAGCCATCTAGATCCGACTATACTTCATTTTTCAAGAGGAGGGACTAATTCCCAAGTTTGATTTTTAATCAAGGCAGAATATTCAGATTTCATAGCATCTATTCATATTTCGTCAGAAAAAACTTCTTCAAAATATTGGGGTTCAGGTTCATATAATCTCATCAAGGAATGATATGTATGTTGACTTCTGGTCATTTTCTGAAGGTTTCCAGGATTAAAGTCTTGAATAATAGACTCAACTCATCTAGGTCTTTTAGTTATAGAGGAAACATGTACTATCTCTTTTTCAACTATAGGTTCAATACTAGTTTCTTCATCATTTTCACAATTTTCAATTTCAATTTCAATTTCATTAGAATCATTATGAATAATAGAAACATAAGATGAAGAAGAAGAACAAAAAAAAATTTCTAAAATTTTAACATTCATGTTTTCTATAACTTCTCTTTTTTAAGGATCCAAGATCCTAATACCTTTAGTTTTGACATTGTATCCTAAAAAGATACAAGGAAAAGAGGTTTGATCAAGCTTCTTCCATTTTGATTTCGGAATGAAGAGGGAAATTGGGCTACCAAATATTCTCAAATGAGACACACTTGGTTTTTTATTTGACCACTTTACCATAAGAGTGAAATTTAAAAAGGCTTTAGTGGGAACTCTGTTCAAGATATGAACAATAGTGTTCATAGCTTTAGCCCAGAGGAATTTAGGAACCTAAGCTAAATGCATCATGGTCCTAGCCATTTCCAGAATGGTGCAGTTTTTCCTTTTCGTAATCCCATTTAGATGAGGGGAATAGGGAGTAGTCAGTTCCCTTTGAATGCCACATTCGACACAAAATGAGTCAAATGACTTAATGACATATTATCCCCCATTATCAGTCCTAAGCCTCTTAATTTTATAACTAGAAGAGTTTTCAACTAAAGCTTTAAATTCTTTAAATTTTGACAAGACATCAAATTTCTTTTTAATGAAATAAGACCAAATCATACGAGAGAAATCATCAATGAACGTGACAGCATACAAAGAACCATTAAGAGATGGAACTTCTAGAGGTCCTCGAACATCACTATGGACAAGTTCTGAAGGTTCATAAGAATTAGTATCATGATGAATGTGTTAACATATTTCTTACCACGTAATACTCCTTCACATGTTTCATGATTTTGGGAAATAGGTGGCAGATCAGTCACTAGATTTAGTCAAGACATGTCATACATGCTCCTAAAATTGACATGACCTAGTCTCTCATGCCACAATTGCATGTCACTTCTTTGAGATGTTAAACAAGAAGCAGAAGGAAAGCCATTAAACACATATAAACCATCTCTTTGAATGCCTTCAACTATAGTAACATCATGTTCATTTCTAATAAACCATTTATCTTTTAAAATTTTTACACTATAGTTATTTTGAGTCAACTGAGAACAAGAAAGCAAATTCATTTTAAGTTTAGGAACTAACAAAACATTGTTAATAAAACCATTTGAAACTTTTGCTTTACCCTGACCTTGAACATTGAGAATGGAATGATCACCCAAGTAGATCTGATCATTACACTCTTTAAGTTTAGATAGGATATCAGATCTAAAGGTCATGTGCCTAGAGGCACCACTGTCCAATATCCACTAATTTTATTTTGCAGTGACTAGGGCGGCATACAAAGCAATTACATTTGATTTTTCACTATTTTTATGATTCTTGTTTTGTTTTTAATTTTGATTTTGGTCAGATTTGTTACCCTTTTGATTTTTGAAATTTGACTTATTATTTTTAAATTTAAAATCCTCTTTAACGAAATTTACCATCAAAGATAACTCTTAGATTTCCAGGTTTCTTATCTTTGCTAGGAGGTTTAAAAGTTGGCTTTTGGTTTTTGTTGAATCTAGAGGTTTTACCTTTTGATTTCTGAGCAAGAAGTGCATGTGTGGCATTCTCCTTAGAATCAAAATTTGTCATTACTTGCTCTTCCTGAATGAGGAGAGAACTAAGGGTTTGCAAATCTGGAATGTCTTGTTTTGTTTGATATTTTGAATTCAAAATTGAAATGAAATTTCTAAATTTCTCATGAATATTCAACTGAATAATGAAATAAAACAATTTATCCTTAATTAAGTTACTACCACATCCATCTAAATGAGACTTCATATTTTTTATTTTTTCTAAATAATTTATCACTTTTTCATCTCCCTTCATGGGAGTTGTCATAAGCTCTAAAATCAATTTGATGATTTTTGACAAACACATACCTTCGTGCATCGATTCCAATTGAGCCCAAGCCTCACTCGGACTTTCTTGATTCCTGATATGAAGCAGAAAATCATCATGTACACTTCGCAAAATGATGGACATCACCTCTTGTACTTTCTGTTGATATGTAGTTACGTTGTCCACAGTTTCTTGTCTTCCAGTCAGAGCTCTCTCAGTTCCATTCACAACTGCCCATAATTTGCGAGCCATGAATTCTGCCTTCAATCGAATCTTCCAAATGTTGTAATTATTCCCATTCAACATCTGAGATTTATCAATTGAAAACTGATTAGACCCCATTTTTGTGTAAATAGAAATAAATAATTAATGAAGATTTAAAACAAGAGTTTAATAGAAGTCCCCCTGTCGTCGTTTAATCCCCGCAATTAAAAAATGATCAGTTTACGCCAAAAAAGGATGTCCTATCAATTTGATAATCTATACACGAATGCGTTAGTATGAAAATAAATCGAAATGTAAGTTATTTTTTGTTTAGTTTTCTAACAAAATGATGATGATGATCTAGTCATCATGTTGTAAAATAAAAAATGATTATATTGTTTTTACAATTTTTCTCAAAAAAGAAATAATTTTTATGATTAGTTTATATTTTCAAAAAACAAAAAACAAAAATTTATATATTTTTCAAAAAAAAATAATGGTTTATGAAAAAAATTGGGAGCTCTTGCTCCTTATTGAGTATGAATCTCTATCAACTCGGTCAAGATGGCTAGCCAACTGGGCGAGTTTATCATTGAGTTATATTAATCATCGAACCATATTTATAACCAACTTACCAATGTAAACCAAAGATTAATCAAGTATGCCAAACCAAGCCACATTTTATATTAGTCAAGCTTTATTAAACCAACCAAACCTTAAATAAACCAACCACAACACACTACCCACACACAATGCACGAGCTGCTCCGCGAGCCGAGCCAAGCCCTTAAGGATCTCAAACAAAATGTGGTGGTGTGACCATAGCCACACCAACACTCATTACCGCCTAGGATTTTAAAGCCTCTATCTTCCCCACGTCATCCCCATGTGGGACTAAAATGTCCCATAGTTGAAGAAAGTTGGGGGGGCAGGGAGGTGGTCGGTTGGGTGGGGGACAACACAACACATGGCGGCCATGGATAAGGAGAGAGGGGGGAGCACAGAGCACTCCATTTGGCACAAAGGTGGATGGGGGGGGGTTGGAAGGGGTCCGCCCCCCTAATATAATTTTTATATAAAGTTTTTGTTTTAGTATAACCGGCTAGCATTAATATAGGTTTAGTATAGTTTTATAAAACTATATAGTATAGTTTTAATATATAAACTATAGAATATAGTTTATATAAATTAGGTTTATATAAACTATATAGAATTTATATATATTTTAAAATTATTTTTATAAAACATAATTAATAACACCGATTTTTTAAAAAAAACTATAGTATATAAAAATATATAGTTTATATTAACTATAAACTATAGGTGCAATTTTTAAAGGGGGTCTAGAAAGGACATGAGACAAGTTTTTTGAAATTCAAAGTGAAAGTAATTATTTTACATCACCAAGGGACAAGATGATTTATCTGACCAATAAGAAAATTTGAAATCCCTATTTTTTGGATTCTTGTCTCCTTTGTGAACTAGGTTTCACTTGAATTTTTACTCTCTTTAATGTCTCGTATTAACCTGCACACTTTTAAAAAAAAACTATAGAAATATATAAAATATTTCACAAAACTATTCAACCCTTATCTTTATTTTCAGGCCCTGGTAATTCTCGAGTTCCATTTTTCAAATGCGGGGTTAAAATATTCAAAATAGGTTTCCACCTGTGCACACACATACATTTATTCTCACACACAGAGAGAGAAGGGGGGGGAGGAGTTAAATAGGACACTCACCAACTAACCACAAACTTCCCAACCATTGTGACATTAAAATTAAATTAAATTATTTAATCCTCCTCTGGTACCATGTCAGGATGAGGGGATAAAATATTTATTAGCATTGATTAATAAACACAAACATAAATGTGCACATAGTAAATAAATAAATAAATAAATAAACAAAACATCATAACACGAGATTTAACGTGGAAAACCCCAATGGGGTAAAAAACCATGGTAGAATAATTTCCACTATCTGAGAAACTTTTTACATCCAGTCCAGTAAAACTCCCTCCTCACTTCTACTCCATGTATTTACTAGAATCAACTCAATTAATCCTGAATATGACCTATGGTCATATTTAAATAACCCGAAGGGTTATGACCTTTCTTAAGTGACGGGGTACACCTCCCCAATTAATGTTAGTTAATTAAATAACTAACCACCTAATATATAGTTTATATTTAAATAATAAGAATATAAGTTATTCTATATTATTTAACTATAAACTAAATATTATGATTCACTTAATATTATAGTTCTCCTGATGCCTTGTTGGATCTTGTTTCTTCATTAGCTAGTTCTTATTCTTTCTTGGCTAGTTCTATAGAAGTGTGCTTGGTTTTATCCTTTCTCCTGTATATAAGCTTCCTCTTATGAAAATGTCTTGCAAAGTTTCCAACTTTGTTACAATTTTAGAACACAAGTTGATTCTTGTCTTTAGGTGTGTCCTTTGTCCATTCTTACTTCATGGGTTCTTCGAGACAAAATTTTTCTATGTGACCCTTCTCATGGTAGTTATAATAGACTCTATTCTTCTCAAACTGAGTTCTACAATCTTTCCAGGGATGTTCTTTGTATAATCTTCTCATACAATCTCTAGCTCTATGTCCAAAAGCATGACATGAAAAATGAACTCCATGAAACTTACCAGGAAGTATCCTTGCATTTTCTACTTGTTGATTTTATTATGTTCAGAATTTCCTTGACATGGTATATGATTTGACTCTCTATTCAATTCAATTTGTCTTACTTGTCTTTCTTGTTCAAATTATTCTCTTAGAGTCTTAAAATAACCACTTAACTTATCACATTCTTCAGTTTTGGATTTGACAACTGCTTAACATGGTTCATGAATCGATTCATGCTCCAATTCACATTGAGTTGCTTCACTTTTAAGAACCATACATGACCTTTCATTGTTTGGACTTTTCTTAATTTTCCTCAATTCATCCTTTAGAATTTTCAATTCTTCTTCAATTTTGATATAGGATTTTTCTTTGACAATTAGATCTTTTGACAACTTATCAACAACTAATGTAACCTCTTTGAGTTCTTCAAAATGATTTACATCATTGAGCTTGATTTCAGTCTTTAACTAATTTATCAGGGCTTGATAAATCTCATACTTCTTTTTCATTACTACTTCAGCTTGACCACCCATACTTTTGCCTCAAGGACCTTCTCTTAAGTTGTTAAAATTATAGAAAGAGAACCTACTCTAATACCAATTGTTAGAAATTATAATGCACTGAGAGGGGGGTGAATCAATGCTATTAAAAATTTCTACGCAATTTGTAGCTATTCAATTTACCATCCTAAGTAAACACATTCAAATAGGAAAATTAAATAAAGATAAACACACATGATCACATGAGAAGACTAGATTTAATGTGGGAAACCCATAAGGGTCAAAAAAACTACTGAAGCCAAAAAATTAGCTTTAATAATTATTCTATAAAGTTACAATGGTTTTACTATGTGGTGAGCACCCAATCACCTTGAAGCACCCACTCCAAATCTTAAGCACCCACTTCAGTATAACATCAAGCACCCACTTGACAACTATTCTACCAGCAACTACTTTCTAGGAAGCTCACTTCTAAATTGTTGAGCTAACACTCATACTTTGAAACATACATGAAATTTTTAACCACATTCTTCACCTGGTTACTCAAATCAACCTAATGTGATCACTTTTTTAGCTTATTACTTCATTTGCACTCCTCTCTCATCATATCAATCTGGTCCTTAGGCTATATTACTAATATCAGGTCTCTAAGAATGTCGTGCACATTGAATAAATCTCCCCTCTTCATGAAGATAATCATCTCACCTTAAATTCACATCAACTTCATTCTATCTCAAGAAACTATCACTTCCATTTCATAAGAAATTGTCTCAACTTTCAAGATAGTTCAACATTCTATAACTTTCTTCACTTATGTTTCAATCAGGTACTCCTTTATATTCACCTATATCTTAGTCAAGAATACACCTTCATATCCATCTAAACTATTTAATAAATCACTAGATCCTATTCTCTCTTGAGTCATTTGTGCACTTACTTTGCATCTTGTTCACTTTTTATCACTGCAATCTCATATCTCAAGACTTGGTCTCAGTTTTTAGGATCTTAAAAACATTCTATCTATGTTTTTAGTTCACTCTCATTTTAGTTCCAATATCCTTCACACATATTGCTTATGCTTTCATAATTTTCATGTCTATTACTCAACTTAGCCAAAAAAAATTATCTCACAACATTAGATCCAGCTTCAGGAGAATCAAGCAATCAATTTTCTATCATTTTCTGTATCTTAGTCTAATATCCTTTCATATGCACCTACTTTTTTTTCTTATAAAATATGTGTTATATTTTTCTCAAGTATAGTCATTACTTTCTCATATTGTGTCTAAGAGTAAACAAAACTAAAACACTTAGATTTTTTTCTCTTCAACTTCTCTGCATTTTCTATATCATTACAATACACCCTTACCTTCAAATAGATAACACTCGCTTCCCTAACTCTTCAACTTACAACTTTTTAGTTTCATGTATTTGGACTCACTCCATTTCTTGACCAAGGGAGAACTCTTCATATTCTAGGTCGAGCTATATGAGGACAAACTATTTTTTTTAATTTTTCATGACTATTAACCTTCTTCATGAATTCATTCTCTTCGAATAAGATGACCCATGGCCTTTCATCTTGATCAAAAGACCAAACAAAGATCTTAACAACTCAAAAAACATAAAGAAATCTTTGCACTACATACTTAAGCCAAGAAAAACACTATTAAACACTATAATCTATGAATAAGGTCCATAACACCTCCATTGTTTTCAAATTGAACAAACTTTAATGTTCCATGCATGAATTTTCATGTATTTAGCTGACTGTGATAGTTGAGACAAAGTTTCAGGCATGCAATTTCTCTACTCTCACATGTTTTCAAAATTTTAAAAACCAATATAAGACTATCAAAAAGATAAATAATCCCTCCCATATAATTCATAGGATCTACATGTAGATCTTGACCATTTACATCAATGAATTTCATCAAAAAAGCAAGTTTCTACCACTGCACAGAATTAAGTGACAAGCTTCAATAAGACTGTCTGCGAGAACTCATCAAATCATCATTGGAAACACAAAAAAAATGAAGAATATATTTCAATAGGGAGATAAAAATCTATTCTCAAATTTTTAAGATATTTCATCGGTTATTTTTTGAGTTTTGAGCTTTTTCCTTTTCTAAACCCTAATGAGAGGGTTTCAATGTCTGTGCTAGCCCGAGAGGGCTTAAAAATTAAATTCTTGGTCATATGAATATGGATTTCAAAATTATTATTTTCTAGATTACTATACACTCATCAAGCATCTTTCCAAGATTTTACTTAGTCCAGAACCATCTGAGTTTTCCTCTAGCAACTGAAAACACTCTCAATCATACATTTTACCAGTGTAAAGTATAATGAAAATGGTGTCTTTGTCTTAGTTTTTGGTGATATGGTCTGATAGAATTTCATGTGTAATTTAGATGAGCTTATTGAAATAACATACACCCTATGGAAATTTCAAATATAACTCCTTCATATCAAAGGCTCAAAAAATCTTAAAAATAATAGATATGTACATAGAGTACAATGTGCACTATTGTCAACAACAAGCATGACACACTTCAAGTGAGACCCCTGAATTTCTATATACTTATTGATGGTAGGATTGAAGACTTGAGAGACACAAATCCATTTCATATTCTCTGAGGATAATAATTAATCCTTTGAAAATAGTCTTAGCCACTTAGGATACAACACATGAGTGGTGATTCAAAAAGGCAAATTAGGAGCTAGGAAGAATCATTCAATAACTTTGACATATTAGGAAAACTATGAGATTAAACCACTTGACATGAACTTGTAGAGAGGGAAAAAATTTCATTTTAACCTTAAAATTTGATGTAACCATCACCTCAATGGCTATATTGTCTTACTATGTCTGAGGAATGCAACCTATGCCTTACTGAAAGAGATTGAAGAGAGAACTCATTATTAAAATGAATTAAATGACTTGGAAACATGGTGTAAATATTCAATAGCCATGAAACATGATATAATAGATTAAACAAAATATTTTAAGCAAAAAAAACAAGTTTTTCCATTTCTGACTCAAGAAAGTGCTTGGGAGAGAGGAAAACATAGCTAGAAAAATGCTCATAACTTCTATGATATTTATAAATATTGCCTCAATTTTTTTGATATACTTTAGGATTGGAGTTATCTAAAAAATTAATTCTATGATTTACCTGAATAAGGCTCCATATTTTTCTTGGATGCTTTAAAACAATAGGTAGCTCATTTTGCATTTCTCGATGAACCAATTTTAGAAGAACTTGCATAACTTCCACATACCTCTTCAGAACTTGATGAAATTTGGCATGAAGCACAAAAAGAAACCCCTCTACACTCTCCATAGGTTGGTTAGCCATATAGGTTCTTGTAAATATTCGACATTTCTCATTTACCTTAGTACACATTGTCATCCCTCAAAGCCAACTTTGGTGAACTTTTGAATTTTACCTCCAAGAGCTAAAGTAAACCTTGTTATTTCTCATACATGCCATAGACACCATCAATGGGATCATCCCATGCTCACATGGTATTTTCATAACCTGTAATAAACTTTCACACCTCACCAAGATCTAGAACTAGGTCTAAAAAAGCCAGTTTACTTCCACCAGATGACTTGAAACTCACTCCAAGAGTTATTATCTATGCTAGTTCCACCATATCTAACCTGTAAAACTTATGAGATAAACATACCAACCTACACTCTACCTTCAGTGGACACCTACCTCACAAACCAAGCTTGTAGAATCCTGAAACCATCCTAAAAGCATCTTAAAACCAACTTAAATTTTCAAAGCACCACTAATGAGACATTAGCAATCAACCTTCATGTTCCTTACAATCACTCCAGAAGCTCTAACATGCCAACACAATCTATTGTTTTGATATTTTCATGATAAAACTCTTCAACACTACCTATCAACTTTCATGTCCCTTACAGAGCCTCACTTCACCACTCACTCCCTTTGCCATCAATGTCACTTGACATCAATGACAACAAAAATGACCACAGTTCAAAAATAATGAGTTGAAATTTAAGCATTTGAATAGATAGTTAGTGGCAATAATGAATAATGCTAAAAATATGACATAATGTAATAAAGAATTGGAACTCATACCCGGATAACCTAATTTTAAAGGTCATTATCTTCCTTGAGCTACAAATAAGATATGTATGGTTATTCTTATAGTTGTAAATTCAATGAGTTCTTTATCAACCAATTGGCATCATGTTTCATTCAGTTATAATCAACTTGATATTTTTCCCATTCTCCTTAGATCCCCGTCTCTTGATAAGAATATTGATATTATATTTTATTCCCCAATAATTAATAATAAAAATGATACTTGAGCAAATTTCAACATGAGAGTTAAGAAAACAACACTACTATTTTCTGCAAGCTCTCCACCAACTTATTCTTTTAATGGGAAATCAAAAGCAGGGGTCTGGGGGCAACAGCCCCCAATGGGGTCAAGGGTAAACTCCACTTGCACGCTCTCTTTCTTGATACATGGTGGGGTTAAGGGAAACTTCCCCTCGAAGCCTAACCCAAATTACCAGTTTTGGAACCACAAAATTGCTTATAATTGAAGATATTTTTTCTGATTTTGCGTCATTTTGAAAAAATTGATGAAAACATTAATTTTTGCTAATTTCTAGCTTTCCATTACTCAGAAATGGTTAATTACATACTCTCATATAATCATATGTAAATTTTGTGTTCTTGTTTACATGTTACTCTTTTTGGGATATAATTTTGATTATTTTGGGATTGTCATCATTTTTTACTAAAAACTTTAACATCCCATGCAAATTGACAATAAATGCAAAAGAAAAAATTAACAACTATAATTGAGACCATATTATTTATAATTCCTAAGTTAGTTGTAAATTATTTTGAGAAAACATTGGTGTTTTTATGTAAGAAAGATATATTTCTATTTTCTATCCAATGTTATTACTAAATTTTAGAAATAATCTTAAAAATCTCTACATAAACTTAACAACCAACAAGAGAAAATAAAAATTAATAAATTTAGATCCACCAATGTAGGAGAAACAATCTCAGCAATCATGGGTACTAAAAGGTAATGATAGATGAAATAAAACCAATGATTATGGAGTGAAACGTAGGACTTACCGTCAATGTTTAGGATGTGATTTATTTACCCATGCAAAATATGGAAGATTATTTTATGCCATGCAAGATCTCTGACAAAAAATTAGAGCATGTTTTCTTGTGATTCACTACATTTAAGGATGCATTATTTTAAGCATTCTTATCTCGTAATGTTTTACATGCATTTTTTTGTTTGTCTATTATAATCATTTTACACAATTATTGGTGATTAATGTAGACTATTTGACTCACACTTCCCCACAGAATTAAAAAACCCATATGAAGCATGATTTTTTCATATAGTATTTTTAAAGGCGCAATTTATGCATTATTTCTCGTGATTAAAATAGTTTCTTCCTCAACAATTTATAGATCAGATGAGATGGGGTTTTGATTTCCTCATTATTAAAAGAAAATTAGTTTCCCAATCTTTACATATACATATTGAGGTGTTTCAAGCAATGAATAAACTATATGATTCACAAGTGATTGTTACAATTCTGTAACTTGTATGATACTTTAGAAAACTATGAAGTTACTAATATATTTATAATTAACAACAAATCAATACTATTCCTTACCCAAAACCTACACAATTATGAATGTGACTTGCTTGATCATATGATTTAGCACATGAATGCTTAGGTGTGATTATCTCTAATATAAATTGTATGTAATATTTTTGAAATTGTTTTATTTATTTCTTTTGTGATTCGTACATTATTTTCAACTTCCAAATGTTTTTTTCTAAATGTGGTGTGTGCAGTCTCCCGACATTTTCTTGGGGTGTAATTATTACATGATTTTGTTTGATCCTTTCAAATCTAGTTGAGGTGTAGTTAATGTATGATCCATATGGAATTCATATTTACTAAAAATTAGATTTTAACTGAGTTATATTCAAATATTCACGTGATTTGTATTATCGTGTTACTTAAAAATCTAACTATATGATTTAATGTCACCTTATTTGTTGTTTTCTTCTTTATAATGGCTTGGATATTAAAAAGTCTTATTACTCTCAAGAAACATGCATATTATGACATCATTAAACCTTATAAATGATTCTAACATACCTCTTATGATTGATTGTTTTAAGAAATTTTTTGCTACATTTTCATATTGCCAATTGTCTTCGCCTCAATTGGGTTCAAATTGTTCATATACTCTTGTTTTATCTGTAAATATACAACCATTACTTTGTCCAATAGTTCCATGTTAGTAATTTCTAAAAATTCAATGCTCTTACCTGAAGGATTCAATATACAACATTGCTTTAGACTCAGGTATCTAAATTAAGAAGTTATATGAACTATATTGTAGATTTATCTTAGTAGAATCAGCAGTTGGTGGTAGTGTGATTTCTTCACCTTTTTTATTTTGAAAAATAAGCAGTTATATCTTTCTGATCATTTTCATGCCATCTCCTTGTAAATTTCATCTACCTTGAATTCCTCATCCAACATCCATCACAAATTCAATTCTTCCTTCATCATAATATTGGGTCTAGATCCTCATTGCAAAAAAGTAAATTCCAATCTACTTTGTAGGAAAATAAATATAAAGAAACCATAAACTAAATATCTCATGTCACAAAATTTTCTAATAGACATTACCTCTCACAAGGAACTTATTTATCTACTATCACTAGACAACTCTCTTACAAAATTTTGAATCTCCTAATAACACCATGTTCCCCAGCAATTGCACCAAAATGATGAGAGTTGTTAATCTTCTTCATTAAACAATATCAATATAGGGATGGTGTCCAAAGGAAATATGTAATAGGAGAAAGATATATTTGGAAACGGTCCCCTCTACCCAAAAATCCACACTTGGAAGAATGTAAAAGAACGCTTGCAGAAATTAAATGTCACACTTTCACAAAAGGAAATTGATGAATTGAAAATAAATAATAAACATATAAAACACCTTCATGTTCACAAAAATCTATACAATAAAGGAAATTTTACATTATACAAATAAATAGACAACAATACAACAAAATAATAATTACAGAATGTAGAAATCAAGACAAACACAAACACATAAATCCATATTATTTAGAATGAGTGGCCATTTCATTCCTCATAAGAGGATTTTAACCCACACTTTTTTACAAATGGATGTAACAAAACCAAAGAATGAATTAATTAGAATACTAGAGGTTACATTATTTGGTGTGGGAGGTTGTATTTACAATTTCATGCTTCCAACCCACCCCTTATTTTAAGGTATACATATCAATCAAATATTATCGAATAAGATTTCAATATATCCATAAAACATCAATCTCCACAAAATATGGAGAGATATTATCTAACTCTAACAATCTGAATGTCTTATTTTATTGTTGAGAATCAAAATGAATATTTATTATTATTTATTTTACAAATAATAAAGCACTTATGGAAATATCTATTTTTAGAAAGATTTCTAAAAATAGATATTAGTGTTTCTCAAACCACCCTTGGAGTTATGATCCTCTCTATATCCCTTGTATTCATCTCCAAATCTTTAATATCCATCTCCAAATGTCTAATGTTTAACTCCTAAGCTCTAATGTTCAAGTCCAAATCTCTAATTTTCAACTCCAAATCTCCAATGTTCAACTCCAAATATCTAATGTTCAACTCTGAAGCTAGTGAAGGATGTTTCCCACCTTGTGTCATGTTTTCATTGATGTCCTAGTGAACCATGTGTCATTTTTTTCATGGAGATGGTGTGTTCACAAAGTCACAGAGTTGAGTCAAATTGATGTTTCTCTCAAGGTGCTTATGCAGGTCTAAAGCTTGGTGTCTATAATCCATTAATCCACATCTTCAAGGTTGGATGCAGTAAAAAATCTAAAAGTCAAATAAAAAAATTGGGACACATGTATATAAGGTGGATAAACCCAATTCAAGGTTAAGAAGATCAAAAAATATGTTTTGGGGGAAAAGTGCTAATCCTAGCCAAAAATGCCCTTGAGAAACCTGATTGTTCTTGGATGCAAATGGGATGTTCTAAACCAATTAAAATCTATTTTTGATAAACCAATCATGGGATATGGTGAAGGAAGGTGTCCTTGATATTTATAGAAAATTTTAGGGTCTCAGGAGGTCATTGGAGCAATTTATTCAAGTTTCTGCAAGATTGGTTTTTTAGAAAGCTCATTCAAATCACCTAGACTTCTTAGGTGTCAAAAAAAATATAAATAAATGCTTAGATAAGTCATAAGATACATTTTTGTATTAAATTTTCCTATGATTCATGTACAAAAAGTATTTTTTCAAATGGAGGTGTGGTTAAGAATTTCTCATCATTTTAGTGATACATATTTTCTCTCTACTACACAGAGTTCTGAATTGATAGGATAAAAAAGTTATAATTGAGCTCAAATCACTTTCTTGATCACTTATAAATCCTTTAACAATGCACTTATTGTGTTTACAAGGCTCACATGGTATTGTAATAGATCATATGTCCTGAAGTTGCATGTAAAAGTTCAGGTTTTGGACTTAAAATGAATGGATGCCCCTGTACAGTAAATTTGACAGTCAAACAAAGCCCATGAGTTAAAAACATTGTTCATACAGTAAAAATAGATATAAAATGTTCTCTTATGGTATCTTTCATGTGTTTGGATTGCTTAACAAATGTCAAACTAAGCTTATTTCTTGAAAAAGTAGTGCACAGTCATGAGTGTTGATTTTGTTTCACTGTAAATCCAGCAGCTGGAGATGACTCGAGGTACTACAAGAAAAATTATGGATTGGAAGAGGTGAAAATTCTATATATAGGCATCTAGGATTCAAAATATTTGATTTGTATAAATAAACCATCAAGAAACATTTCTCTAATCCCTCTCGGGCTTGCAAAAATGACCAAACCCTAGGTTTAGGGTTTCAAGTATTGGTTTACTTTATTCTCGAATATCTGTCAGCAAAATGGCATTTTAATAAGGTCTCAAGTCTGTATGATGATTATAATCTAGGTATCAAAGTTTTAATGCTTGTCAACAAAGCCATTTCAAATTGATCAACTCTACATTTCTCTTATATGCTCCTTCTTTGAGTCTTAGCTCTTGACATCACCAGTTTTCAATAGCAGCCACCTCAAGATAATATGAGCATGGTATGAATGATTCTTAGCTGCCTTTGGTTTGCTTAAAGAATATGTGGATGTGTACATTGGTGCAAAATTTCTAGGAATTTCCTAATCCAGTGCAGAAGTGGCTTGAATGTGTGAAGTTTGTTAGCTCTGCATTAAAGGCATTAAATGCATAATACTTCTCCTGATTTTAGTTTAGAAAAAGAACAATGCACACTTTAAGTAGAGTTTGTTTGATCCTCCTTGTCTTAGTAATGATGTTTGAAGTTTTTGAGATTGGATTGAATGTGGTTGAAGCTATTGTAGTGCATGACAATAATGTTTTCATGACCTCATTCAAATTTTTAAGCACAATTCACTCAGTATTACATGTTAAGAATTTGAGCACGATGAAGCATGTGTCTGTGGTTGATTGTTTAGATCTTGAGTAGTCAAATGAATAAATTTATACATGTATACCTGACTATGATAGTTAATTAACCCTACCTAACTGATGGTGACATATTTACATGCATCTTCCTTGGTTCTACCATCCAAGAATAGTCTCAACTTAGGTGCAAATGGTCTTAAGTGAGAGTGAAGTTTGTATCCTATTCCTCAAGCACAAACTACAAGGTATTAATACTTATTCTCAACCTGATACACTGTCTCATATGCATATTCATGTTTGTTGAATACTTGCATCTAACTTCTAGCACTTATATGTTAGTGAAAGATAGTAAATGAGCCTAAAATATTGAACATGGAAACTGATAATGTGGTTGAGCATTTGGTGAGTCAAATGAAAGAGTGCCTAAAATGTATATGTTTGTAACTTCCTCTATTTTGTCAAGCATCAGATTGTAGTTGTCGTGAGGAGTGCAAAATTTCAAGCATCTGACTGTAACATTTTAGACATTGTTTGTTTAGGGTTGAAACTGATAGATAGATGCAAGAATGATATGGAATATGCTACAAATGATGTCTAAAATCCATATAAGGTCCCTGAATGCCAAAAAAGGTATCAACAAATCAAATTCAGGAGTTACAAGAATATGAAACCAAAGGATGACATAATCCACTAGATGCCAAGTGTGGAGAATGCGGGTGGTTATCCTACCTAGTTCAAACTAGAAGTTGAAATGATACATCTTGAAATTGTGTGAAGTCATGAAAAATATAATGAGTGTATAAAGAATGATACAAGTCACGTAATGACTACAAATTGTTATTAGCTCATAGGCCAACATGTAATAAAAAAATGTTACAAATGAGCAAAAACAGGGTTTGGATTTTTTTCTTGAGCTATGATAAAATGTGAAGATGAAAGGTTCTTGAAAATGTTGACCGTTACAGGGCATTCAAGAGTCACATAAGGTTTTGAACTTGGAGAAGGAAAAATTGTTATATAGAAAAACAAGAAAATAAAGAGAAAAGGTATGAGAAGTTGGAGTATGTATAACTAAATTTGAATGAACAACTGACTGTGATAAAGGAGAAAAAATCAAAGAGTAGAGTGTATGCTCAACGTATGAGTGAATTGCAATCTAGGAAGGAGATCATAATATGTTGATGGAGTAACAAAGTAGCTAAATGATCAATTGAATGTTGTAGGTGTCTAAGTAGGTGTTTATATTGAATCCCGTGTAATTAGCTGAGTGGGTGCTCAGTCCTTATCAAGTAGGTTCTTGGTAGTGTTTGAAGTTGGTACTTCAGAGATTAAGTAGGGTATTAATCAATTGTAAATCAGTGCATTGGAATTAGTGTTTGAAATAAAATTCTTGGTTTCAAGTGGGTTTTCTCCCTTCTTGGGTTTCCCACTATATAAAATGTGTCATGTTCATTTGTGTTTTTCTTGAAGTTCATTTTTTGTTCATGATCTAACTGTTGAACCAAGTTAAGTAACTTTGAAAGTTTGAAAAGACCTTAATTGTGCTAAGCACTGATTCACCCCCCTCTCAGTGCTTATGATATCTAACAAAGGAACCTCTGGAGCTAGTGAGGGAGCCTCTGGAGCTAGTGAGAGAACCTCTAGAGCTAGTGTAGTATTGAAATAAAAGTATTTGGAGTTAATATGAGAGATCTTCAAGATCCTCCAAGGCTGGTTGTAGCTGGTGCTTAGTTGTAAAAATCCCTTATTCAACAATTATAACAAAGCACAAATTGACATATTTTTCCCAATAATCATTAGAAATATCTAATAAAAAGATAAAAAATGATTACTAAATAAATAAAAATTATATATACTCCCTATTTTATCCTAAATAAACCATAAGTTGTGAAATTACAATTAAATAAACTTTATGTAATATATGCAAGGAAAAAGAATGTCAAATCTTGTATACAATGGGCCATTTTTTGAGATCATCACTAAAGTCTATACCTAAAATCCTAAAAACATATCATAAAAGCTAAAACTCAATACCAAATCATTAACCCTTAAAATAAACACTAAATTATAAATGTAAACACAATATTAGGGTATTTCCAAGTTAGGGAAAGGGTTTAGGGTTTGAATTTTGGGTTTATAGATTGAAATCTAAATTAAAAAATGATGACACCATAAACAATAATGCAACACCTTTAACATTTATAAATTGACTTGAACCATAAACACTAAATGTGAAACAATAAACCATGAAGAAGTTTTTTCCCAAACCCTTAACATAAACCATAGAACCTAAACCATAGAACCTAAACTCTAAACCCTGAACCCTAAACACAAACCATAAATTATAAACTCAAAAAGAAACCTTTAACCCTGAAAGTGGACCTGACATTAGGGTTTTTGTTTAAGGATTTTCATGATTTTTTATTGAGTTGTTTTATTGTTTTATGTTTGTGGCATTAATACAGGGTTTATGGTTCAATGGGTATTCCTTAGTTTACTCATTATCTTATTTACATTTTATGTCTACCCCCAGTGACACAATTAACAAATTGTAAATGATAACGAGCCAACTTAAAATATCATTTGACACTCTAAACACTCACACAATGAATTAAATTAGAAAAAGACATCCTAAACAACCCATAAACATGTACAAAATTCCAAACCACAAATCATGCAAGTTGTACCATAAAATTTTAAGACTAAACCCAAACCCTTAAAACAAACCCTAAAACCTAAACCATCTAATGATGAAAATAAATATAAATTTTGGATGCTAAATTTGAACCCCATATTAGAGTTTCTTGTTTACATTTTTGGTTTTTGTGTTTACATCTTTGTATGAGTGTTTATGTAATGTTTGATGTTTTCTTTTTGAATACAGGGCTGAAGATTTTTTTAGGATCTAGGGTTTTGCTTCCTCATTTTTTACTCAAGGTTTAGGGTCACCATTAATAACACAATCCATATATTTCAAATGATAACCTTACATCCATACCAATATAGATGTGTTGATTTTAATATTTGAAAAATTCGGTTTAGGAAAGATGGAATATTTTGAATTGTTTCTAAGATCTCAATGATGAAAGAAATATCTAGGATCATTTCTGGATGGTGAAATTAAGTTGTAATTTTTTGGTGATTGAAAAACCATTTACACTAAACGTAACTCTTTTAAAAAAATCCTACACTCGAGATGGTAACCTAACATAAAGGTTTGTGTTTATAGTTTGGGGTTCACATTTTATGTAGAAATTAAACACTAAGTACAATACCCTAAATTCTAAACACAAAACCCTAAACACTAAGCCATATTCCTTAAACTTAAAAAAACATGACAACGAACCCTAATTCCTTAGAAAAAACAATTGAAACTGTAAAATATGGACTTACAATAAGTTTAAAATGTAAATGATAATAATAGTTCAATATTTATTATTAGTATTCTTATTATTATTTATAATAAAAATAATAATAATAATAATAATTATTATTATTATATATGTTAATAATAAAAAAAATATGTATTATTATATTTATAATTAAAATTATAAGCATTGTTATCATAAATATAATAATTATTAGTAGAATAGATATACTAATAATAATAATAATAGTTGACGTTGGTTAATGATGGTGAAATTATTGATAAAGAATGTGCTAGAAAGATCCACAGAAGGATGATGAACTCTACACTTGGGGATCTTGTGGATGGCATTGGATGCAAATCAAGTTGTCTCTGGGAATTTTTGCATACTTCTTAGTCAAGTGAGATTTTCATTTTGTTTCCCTACAATGATTCCTATTTTTTTGACAACATGAACATGGTACATAGCTTCCCTATTTATGGATATTTTAGTTTGAAGTTAGTGGAGGCAGGTGAATCAAAACTCCAATGGCACTTGTTGCAAGAAAAAAGGTTTTTGGACTGAGAATTAATGGACGGGGCAAGAAAGAATGCTATAGATAACTGACTCCACCTCACCCATGGATTCCAAGTTTAAAAAGGGAACAAAATCCCATTTTCAATGTTCCTTTGCAGATGTGATGGTGTATGAGACTAGATTGGCCACATCTAACCCTCTAACTTGTGCAGATTTTGTTACCTAGTTTCCTTCAGAGAAGAGGTCTTAGAAAGAGAAAAAAATCTTAGTAAAAGAGGTCTGATTTGTAGGTTTAACGACATTTTTACTAGTTTAGCATTGGAAACTTCTATTGAGTGGAAATCTATATATTTTCCCTTGAACTAGGGGCTTCTTCATTATGGTCTTCAACTGGGTGTAAGATAAGGACATAATATTTGACAAGATTTGGGTCTTCCAACATTTCCAGTTATTATTAAACCCCGGTATCCACATTTCAACCTCTTTATTGAATCCTTATCAATCAAACCTATTTGGGTAAGATTAAATAACCTTCCACTGCAATATTGGAGAAAAATTTTATTTATAGCCATAAGTAACTCTTTGGGCCGTATTCTGGTGATTGATTGTAAGAACGAGTTGGTATCCCACCCTACTTATGCTTACATTTTAGTTTATTTAGATACCTCAAAGGTAGTAATGGCTCTTATTGAGCTCAATGTTATGGATCATTCTTAGTCATGAGTATGACCATTTAACTATGAGGTTTTTCCCTTCAAATGGTTGAAATGATTTGAACTAGGCCACTGGGCATCTAATTTCTAGAGAAAGAAATAAAAAGGTCCATAGTGAGTTTCATGGTGGAAATGAAATCTTCCCCACCACCTAACTATGGTTATTAAATTATACATCCCCTCATATTTAGAATCAGAATTGTCAAAATAAGAGATCAAACCTCTAATCTAGGAGGAAGAGGTGGATTCTATAAAGAAAAATCATATTTTGGTACTTCGAGGATGCCTCCAACATAACAAGTGGATCAATAAAATACCTTTCCAAAAGAATATGGGGTTAGTATTAAGAACCAGTTGTTGACTGACCCTAATACTTTTTTGGAGGAATATTTTCCTTATAAAATGTTCAACAAGGTCGAGTCACTAGAAGTTTTTGTTTCTTATGAATATACTACTAAAAAATTCCATTATGATTTGTGTATACAGGAAATCATGTACTTACTACTCACATCACGCCTTTATTTATGTTATAAATGCATGATTCCTAAGTAGTAAAACTAGACATTGACAAAACTTGTATTGATTTTACATTACTTTATCCTTTTGATACTCTTATCATTTACTTTTATCAAATAGATACTTTAATTTTGAACATTGGATAACATGTGACCTAACTCTTTATTTTCCATTATATCCTACAAGAATCTAGGGCAATACTGCTAATTAGGACAAGATTTCATGTTATCCAAAACAACAACCTCTTTTCCATTTGGGATGACTCATCAATTTCATGACTATGGAATCCTCTTTCTTAACACAAAGGTACAAAAATGTATAAGTATGAAATCCATGGAGGCTTGTTGTGGAAAATTAGATGTTTTACCGATTATGATTATTTGCTGAACAAAATCCAATAGTTCAGGCCTTTTGCAGGTGTCAAAAGTTGTCTACCACGAGTGTGAAATAAGTTTTGAATTTCATAGAGATGTTCGGTTTTGTAAAAGAATCAAAATTCAGCTAAGTGTTGGATCATGCAAGCCAAAGTTTAAGATAGGAGAAAATACGTGACAATAAATAAAATGTTGGAGTTTCGTGAAATTTGTCTTCTGTGGGATAAGGAACTATGAGCTCCCACAGATATAGAGAGGAAGGAAGTTTCATAGAGTCTATTAAATACAAATAAGAGGGGAATATGTATTTGGTAGAGGACGTAATGTAGTGGAAAATGTTTCCAAACCACAAGATTTGGTTAAGTCCAAAAACCATGAAATACTATCTTAGTGTTTTGTGGGTTTTTGAAAGGCAGTATTGGGTGGATTTCTAAGTCCTTGTAATGGAGAAGGAATAAATCCTTCACATATTTTGTGTGATTGACAAATTCTGAGTTGGAGGAGCCATGTGTGAGTGGCCAAATATGAAAAGTTGGAAAATCATAGATGTGTGAGTAAAGGTTTCGTGGACATGCAAGATTTATTTTCTCATGGATTGTTTAAATCCACAGAGATGTTAAATTCAAAAGGAAATGGAATGTTATAAATCCATGTGAGCATGTCAATTCAATAACCCAGAGGAGGATGTCACGGGACAAGGTAGAACCATTTTTTGGGTCATAATTTTCGATTGAGAGCTCCAAATTGCATGGGAATTATTGCATTCACTTCATCTCTCAAAAGCCTAAATTTTTCATTAAAAAAACATAGAGAAAGATGTTGTTTTAAGGAGGGAAAAATATATTTTACTCATTTCAAGCACTCAACCACCTAACCTACTTAGTTTAAATGCCTAAACGGCACCCATGCTCTTGCTTACAAATTTTGATGGCATGTTCCAAAGGAAAAAAACTACTTATCTCCCAGAGTTAATCGTGAAAAGATATGTGGGCGGTATATTTATCTTCATTAATTATAAAATTTAAATTTGAATTTCCCTCTCATCTCTCTCTTCCATTCTCATGTTCTATAAATGTAAATTCAGGGGTACATTTCTAGGTTTTCCTTCTATCAAATTTTTATGCTCGACCTCGGAGCCACACATTTTATTTCCTTCATACCTCTGTAACTTGACATTTTACAAGATATTTCTAACATCTACTCTATAAACATGATGGATACATCCTAAATGTAATACATATATGGTATTTTCCCTTTGAATGCCTTATGTTTGTAATGAATGTTTTCCCTCTTGTTTTCCTTAAGTTTTATTCATTAATGTCTTTCACAAAATATGTGATTTGATTAAAGTCTCTACATATGCAAATGTTTTGTGTCTTTCAAGATCAAATTAAAATCATTACTTAATTTTAGTACATCATCATTATTTCATTTTACAGTTCTACCTTTCTCTTAACCCAAGACCATATGTGTTTTAGATTTAGTTGCATTCAAATTATTTTAGGTTAGATTTTGTTGAGATATGAAAGAAGGAACCAACCTCCTTTGGAGGTTTATCTTAAGGAACAAGATCCCACACCTTGAATACAATCCCATGTTAGCTAAAGTATTTGATATTCCGTGATCAAACCAAGGGTGATACTTTTGGTCTCTAATAGTTTTGAAACACCTAGTGGGAGTCTGAAAAATTTCTTATCATTTCACTAATAGTTGGTGTGTATCATGTTGAAATTCATCCTTTTTGAGGCTCTACAAAACACATATGGTGACTCCAATCATTTTATCTACTGGTTCAAGAAGAAATTTTTTTTTATCCCATGAGACATATTCAAACAAGACAAAGGATAGGACATGGAGATCATTTTCACTACTTACAGTTATTACCAAGGAGAAGAAGAAGAAAATATACACAAAGGTCACCATCACCTCCAAACAGAGTTCTCTCTACTCATCCTCCTGGTAGGTCTTTATTGATTTCTTCTAAGGGTCTAAGACACATCAAATTCATGGATCGCCATAAAAACCAAGCATTTTTCTCATTAAATGGAGGAAGACATTTGATTTTATCCCAATATGATGACATTCAAGTTGCATCTTTAAAGAGAGTTCCTTTCTTCACTAGAGAAAACAATACAAATCTTATTGAGCACATTAAGGATGTTGCAAAAAACTACAAAGTATACCATCTTACACAAGAAAATATAGTCATCATATTGTCGGTGGATTATTTTACAAGGAAATTTATGCAATGGTCCAAAATATTAAGAATGAATTCCATCTCTACTTGGGATGATCTAGAAGAAGCTTTCTTCAGTCAATTTGAAGATAAGTCAAACCATCTATGTTTGGTAGAGCAATTGATATAACAAAGAGAGAATGTCATGAGCTAATGAATGATTTCAACATCATATTTAAGAGGAAATGGGATATAATCCCACAAATTTTAAGAATTACACACCAATATGATTTTATTTATTAATTATTGGCTTTAAATAGTGACATTTCTATTATGATCCAATCCATGAGGGGTAGGACTTTACTTAATGCCTATGACATTTCCATAAGAGCTGAAAATTGCCTTATTCTGGATAGGAAACTTGTTTATAGACCCCCAATGCCCATATTCCCATAGGTAGGGACATCCATTCCTTACCAAAATCCTAAATTAACTTCCATGCCAACCCCAAGAAGATAAAGTTCAAGCCAAGAATCTACATCTACAAGCCCTCCAAATGAGTTGCGGGAAGTCATGAAGCAATTGATTTTTTTTAAAAATGATTTGGTATCCTTAAAGAGGAAGAAATATAAAAAAATTTGACCTTACTAGCCTTCATACAAACCTATCAACCCCCCTTTCAGCTAAACAAACCTCCATTCCAAGAAGCTCCTTCAAAAAAAAGTCAAATTACCCCTATAAAACCCTTTTAGTCATGCAATCCTAATTAAACAAGTTCATTCAAAGCTTTAATTTCAGTTCAAAGCAAATCAGTGAAAGATTATAAGTGGTGTTTCCTTCGCACTCTTCCTAATAACCAAACAAATTCCCAAATGGCAATCTAAAGATGCACAAATAGAGACACTTCTGCCATAAGAAACTGTCTAAGAAAAATGAGTGATATTTAACTTTTGAAATAGAAAATGGATTAATTCTACAAAATCAATCATCTACAAGGACATAATAAATTTCATTCTTCATGCATAGCCATAAACGATAGGTCCAAAAGGAGGTAGATGGAGGAAATCACACCATATATTACTTCACCAAGCCCACATCCCCAAGATAAAAATCACACGAAGTTAGGTGGATTCCAAGCTTCAAAAAATAATCTATGAAATATAGTGTAGACACAATGTACTAAAGACCCACAAAATATTGTGGACTTGTGTGGTAAATAAATTACATGGGAAGGAGATTTTCCACAAGACAAGAAGAATTTGTATCTCAAAGGAAATATGTGGAATGTATAAATTATGTCATCTAAAGAAAATCCACACATAGAGAAAACATAAAATGGAAATTTTCTCCTCTGTTACATAAATCCGTCGGTACTCCTTTAAACATTCTAGAGAAAATGAAAAGGATCAATGTGAACATCTAACTGTGGGATTATCTAGCTATTCCTAGATAGAGATATCTTCTACAAGCCATCATTTCTAATCTACCCACACCACATGAATCATCTAAGGTGAAGAATAAGGTTTTTATCACTAAAACACTTTAGAAAAATGATGACCAACTTGGTAAGAATATGAATCCACTAACTTTGTATGTATCTTTGATCATATAAAATCATCTGGTGCATAATTACATGATTGACTCAAGGGAAAGAAATTCAATGATGCCCAAAAAAATAGTAGACCAGTTTGGTCTTGAATATGAGTTGCTCTCTAAAGGAGTGGTGAAATTAGATGGAACCACTATGGGAAATATTGGGGTTGTCAAGGTTTTAAGCCACAAACTACATGTATATACCAACTTCTCAATTCCGTAGGATATTTTCATCATTGATCTTTACCCCTTCTTTGTTTTGTTCCTCTCAAGGGATTTCACTACTAAAATTGGTGGGTACTTATCCGTGGATTGGTATCAAATTATTTTTAGAACTAGATATAGAACCAAAGCTACCATAAGGTCTAAGCCAATTTCCACATACCACGTAACTTCTTATGTTCCCAACCCCATCAATGTAAATTAGTCCATTTTATATCAAGAGGATCACCTAATTTTGCAAGAAGCGGATACTAAAATTGAAGGTACCCTATAATTACTACTTAATGAGTGAAGAACTAATTTCCATGGATTTGAACCCTACAAATAGATTGAAGAAGCTAGCCTTGACATCTATTCTCTACATAAAGATAATTTACCTATTCCTGGTATTATAAAGGACAATAAGAAAGACAATGACATTTGAAAAATGTTCTTTAATTGATCAAGGAGTAGAAAAGGTGTAGGAGGATGTGTAGTGTTTGTATATCCTAATGGTGTAAGATATTACTCAACTTTTAGATTCTAATTCAGTTGTTCTAATAACTTAGCAAAGTATGAGTCTCTCATCTATGACCTGCAATGGGCAAGAAATAAAAATATAAGACATTTGTAGACTTTTGGCAATAAGTGAGTTTGTTGTGAACGAAGTGATAGTGATGAATATGGATAAGAATGAATTGTTAAAGGCCTAAAAGAATAGAGTATGAGACTTCTTAGAGTATTTTGAATCTTTTAACATTTGTGCCATCCTAAGGAGATAAAATGAACATGCGGATATATTAGCTGCAATGGGAGAAAAGTTTGACATTATTGAAGATACCAAGAAATATGGATTACAACCACATATCAGAGTAGTGGTGAGACATGTTGTCCTAGATGATTACAAATTCAGAAAGTGTTTTAAAGTGATCAAAAAATTATTAACTTTATCCAAGGAGAAACTGATTTTTCATTAAGGAACCATGAAAAATTGGAGTAACAATATGAGGAACAAATTTTCTAGCTCTGATCAAATAAAATACCCAAACTACTGGTGACTTTGGAGTTCAGTTTTAATTCTAATGATCAGCCCAGAAAATAAAAATCAAACATACAGTCAAAGGAAAAGATTATGAACTCTTCTCAGTTGGTGAAGACAAGATACTTAAGATTGGAAAGGTATGTACTCCACAAGAAAAGCATGATTTTATAGAGATTTTACAAGAATTTTTTGATCTCTTTGCATAGAACTATGAATACCTTATGGTTTATATCCTAATATAGCTCATCATATAATTGAATTAGATCCAACAACTAAGCCCACTAGGAAAAATAGAGGCCTGTCAATACATGGACTAAACATCTAATGAAGAACGAGTTGAACAAGTTAATAGAGGCCAAAATCATTTTCCCCATCAAGCATTCATCATGGGTTTTCAACCTAGTTATAATGTGGAAAAGAAATGGGGAAATCAAACTGTGTGTTGATTTTAGGGATCTGGACAAAGCATCTTTGAAATATCATTATCCATTTCTTTATATAGAGAAAATTTTACAAATGGTAGCAGGGTATGTTAGGGTTAACACAAGGTTGTATAGATAATATATCATATCTAAACATACATGCAATAAAAATAGACATTCTACTAGAAGAAATATATAGAACAAGAGATATAAGTAAACACCAGATTTAATGTGGTTCATCCAGTGTGGGCTACATCCACCAAGAAACAAGCCAATCTATTATCCAAAGCTTTCAGAAGATAAATAATTGAATATTTACAATCTTCCACACCTCTCAGATGTACATTATTTTATTTCTCTCAATCTTCTCCTTCTTCTCCAAGAATTCTCTCTCACACAATTATTCACACAATAATAATCAATTCTTACAATCCTCTACTTCTAAACCCTAGATTTTTTTCTTATATAGGCATATACAAAATTAGGGCACTTAGCCATGTAATTACAATCAATAGATCTTCTTTTTACAGCTCCTAAATCCTAACATTATTCAGTGACAGTCAAAGTGCATGCTAAGGATTATTTTTACAGCTCTTAAATCCTTCATAGCAAATGTGTGAGCTAGATTTCCCTTAAGCTCACCAATGTCCTACATACTAGATCCTGCAATAAGCATATCATCCACATACAATAAAAAAATAATGTAGCTCCCATTTTCAAGCTTCTTGAAATAAACAAAATGGTCAGATTCACATTTCAAATAACCATGCTCATGTATGAAACTATCAAACCTCATGTACCATTGCCTTGGAGCTTGCTTGAGGCCATATAGACTCTTTTTCAACCTGCACACTAATTTCTCCTTACCCTTGAATTCATACCCAAGTGGCTGCTACATATAAATCTATTCATCCAAATCACCATAAAGGAAATTTGTCTTCACATCTAGTTACTCTAAATGTAAATCATGTACTGAAACTATACTCAATATAGTATGAATGAAAGCCACTTTAATAACAGGAGAAAATATTTCACCAAAATCAATATCTGCTTTCTATGTAAATCCCTTTACTACAAGCCTTGCCTTGTACCTTTTTTGTCCACCCTCTTCTTCCTTAATCATGTAAACCCACTTGTTCTACAATGTCCTCTTACCTATAGGTAACTTAACCAAATCCCAAGTATAGTTTTGTTCCAAGGAGTTCATCTCCTCATCTATGCCATGTTCATACTACAAATGGGTCTTATCCTACATTGCTTCTTCAAAACTTTCTGGTTCACCATTATCATTCAATAATAAATAAGATAGAGGTGTAAATATTTCTGGAGGTTTACTTACCCTTTATGACCTTCTCGTAGAAGTTTTGGGTATCGGAGGATCATTCTGGACCTCCTAGACATTTATTTCTAATTATGACAGTAACTGACACCAGTTTTGCTAACTGATGTCGGTTTGGCTCTTTTGTAACTGATACCAGTTTAGCTGACTGATGTCGGTTAGGGGTCAACCGATACTAGTTACTGTGTAACCCTGTCTGTATTATTTTCAACTATGAGAGTTCATTTTCATTCACAAACTTATCAACCGGTTCGTCCTTGGGTACCAAAATTTAATCCTTGTACATTCTCTTTTCATTCCATCCAATGTTATGACTCCTAATAATTTTAGAATTCTCTAAATCCCAAAAACAAAATCCGAAATCACCAGATCCATAACCAATGGAAGTGCATCTCTTGGATTTTGCATCCAAATTTTTCCTATTTTCCTTATCAATATGCAAAAAAACTTCTGAGCCAAAAAAATTAAGAAAAGAAAGATCTACCTCTTTTCTGGTCCAAGCTTCCTCTAGTATTCCTCCATCTAGTGAACTTGAAGGTCCATGGTTAATTAAATAAACTATTGTATCAATTACTTCTACCTAAAAATGCAAGGTAAATCTAACATGTATCCCATACTTCTAACACGTTCCATGATTTTCATGTTCATTATTTCTACAACACCATTCTCTTGTGGTGTTCTTGGAATCGTCTTTTCTCTACATATTTCATTCATTGAACAATAATCATTGAAATCCTTGCTATAATATTCACCACCATTTTCATATCTAAGACACTTTAACTTTGAATTTGATTCAATCTCAACGAGGGCTTTCCTTATTTTAAAAGTATCAAAAACATCATATTTATGTTTAATACAACAAACCTATACCTTTCTTATAGCATCATTAATGAACGTAACATAATACTGGGATCCTCCATGAGAAGCTACCTAGGATGGTCCCCACACATCTGAGTGTACAAGCTCTAATTTATGCTCCTTCTTAGTTGCCCCAAATTTTAGAAATATCACTCTTTTTTTCCAAAGATACAATGCTCACAGAAATCAAGATCTAAATCTTTCAAATCTGATAACTTACCCTTAGCCTTTAATATCTGCATTCATTTTTGACTCATATGGCCCAAATGATTATGCCACATGCATGCATCTGAATCTAAAGTAGATAACACAAAAAAGGAATCAATAACACAGGTAGATAAATATAACGTTCCTACCTTCTTACCTCTTTCCACAACAAAAGCACCCTTGGTGACTTTCCAAGAGTTTGTTATGAATGTAACCATGTAACCAGCTTCACCTAGTCACCTTGTAGAAATAAGATTTCTCTTGAGGCTTGGTACATACCTCACATCTTTCAATACCCATGTATTTCCATTCTATAATTTTAGATGAACTTCCCCTTTACCAGTAATACTACAAAGTTCATCGTCATCCAAATAAACATGTAAAAAATTGACCTAGACATAATTTCTAAAATAACCTTTATTAGGGGTTGCATGGAAAGAAGATCATGAATCTATAACCCATGATTCTATCCTATTGTCCAAAGAAATAATAATATCATCTTGTATTACCTCTTCTGAAATATTTTCCTCTTTACCTTTATCTGGGTGTTGTTTCTCTTTATCCTTTGACCAACAATATTTCTTTTCATGTCCTTTCTTTCTACATTTCCAAAAAGTAATTCCCTTACCTCTAGATTTATATATGTCATCCCTTGACTTTGATTTCCCATTATTCTTACTCTTGGATCTCTCCTTTTGTCTGCCTCTGGTTTCTACATTCAAAGTATTCCTAGATGACGATTCCTCTGTACTTTTCGTACTATTATTTTCATTCAAGATTATATCAACCACATCATCAAACTTCAAAATATTATTAGCAGATTTTGTATTACTAACAATCATTACCAAGTTATCCCAACTATTAGGCAAAAAACATAAGAATAAAAGTGATTTCACTTCATCATCAAATGGAATATCAACTGATTTTAACTAATTTACAATAGATTGGAAATCATTCAAATGACTAGATGCAGATCCACCTTCATGCATATTAGAACTAAATAGTTTCTTCATCAAATAAACTTTATTTGAAGCACTAGGTTTTTCATATAAATTAGTAAGACATTTCATTAAATCTATCGTAGAATTCACTTCTGTAATATTGGAAGCCATGAATGTTGCCAAGATTAATCTTATAAATCCCAAATCCTTTCTGTCAAGAATCTTCCAGAATTTTCATCCAATAGTAAGTAAAAATATTTTTGATACAAATAATATTCAATATGCATCTTCCATAATTGATAATTTCAGCCATCAAACTTCTCTACCTTGTATTTATTTTATTCTTCCATTGTTTTAGCTCCCAATCAATCAGAAAACCCTCTGTGAGTAAATCTTTCAACACATAAAAACCTCAAACAAATCTCTAATACCAGTTATTGGGGTCAACACAAGGTTATACAGATAATATATTTTATCTAAGCATACATGCAATAAAAATGGATATTCTACCAGAAGAGATATACAGAACAAGAGATATAAATCAACACTAGATTTAACGTGGTTCACCCAGTGTGGGATACATCCACCAAGAAATAAGGCAATCTATTATCTAAATATTTTATAAGATATACAATTGAAGATTTGCAATCTTCCACACATCTCAGATGTATAATATTTTCTTTCTCTCAAGCTTCTCCTTCTTCTCCAAGAATTCTCTCTCTCACAATTATTCACACAATAATCATCAATTCTTACAATCCTTTAGTTCTAAAACCTAGATTTTATGCTTATATAGGCATATACAAACTTAGGGCACTTAGCCATGCAATTACAATCAATAGATATGCTTTAATACTAAAATTAGATCTAATTCCCATAAGTTAAATAAAACACCCACGCACATGTAACCGACACTAGTTAGCCCTAACCGATGTCAGTTCCTCCTTGCTTGACCGATGTATGTTCCTCCTTTCCTGACCAATGTTGATCATAGGTGACTGATGTCGGTCCCTCCATAACCAATGTCGGTTACTATGTTTTCCTAAAAATTTAATATAACATGCTAATATGAAGTAATTAAGCTCCACAACTCAACAGGGTAAAAGAGGTTTTTTATTTTATAGGGATACTTTAGATATAATTAGATCATGGTGAATGAGGAAGACCAATTCAAGACAAACTTTAGTACTAAGTGGGTAACCTACACTGACAAGAAAATTCCATTTGGTTTATCCAATGTAGGAGCAACCTTCCAAAGATTCGTGAATATGGAATTCAAGGGACTAATCGACATTATTTTCCTTGTCTATATGGATGATATTGCAATGTTTTCAAAGAGTAAAAATTATGATCTTCTCCATTTTGACATATGTAGATAATTTATTGTTTTTCTTAATCCACAAAAATGTATTTCCTAGCACATGAAGATAAACTCTTTGGCCACATTGTCTTTAAGAAAGGACTAAAAATTGACCTAGAAATAATTAGTATCATCCTTGGAATATCATTACCGAGTCATAATAAATCAGCACAAATATTCTTAGGAAGGATTAACTTTGTTAAGCATTTTGTTCCAAAATTTTGTCAAGGGATTGATAGTTATAATTAAGAAAAAATGCATTTCAAATAGACTATAGAGGGGAAGGATATATTTGAAGCCATACATAAATCAATTACACAAGCCCCAACTCTCATCAATCTCGATTTCTCAAAGTATTTCACCTTGTATGCCTTTAGAGGCATATGTACATAATATTCCAAGTTACTGTAATTGAATTAAGTAAATTTAGAACATCCAATTGCATTTTTTATCCAAAATTTAAAAGAATATGAAGTGAGTTACACCTTATATTTAATAAGGAGCTTAAATAAATTTAGACAACTATTATCCAACAATAATATTCATCTTATGGTTTCACACTTAGGTGTGAAGGACTTTCTATTGAATAAGGATCTGAATGAGAAAAGAACTGGTTAGATAACCAAAGTAATGAGTACGACATTGATATAAATTTGAATAAGCTACTCATAAGAAAAGGTTTTTTTGGATAATGAGTTTTAAAGACACAAAATGAAGAGGATTTTTTTGTAGCGCTCCAACATGATCAAGAACAACCCGCAGATGATCCAAATACTAATTGTTAGACTTACAAGATAATGCACTTTCTCCAAATAGGTCAATGATTGTAAGGCTTGACCAAGGCTAAGAGAAGGTATTTAAGACTTCAATATACCCCCTCTATGCTTATTTATGGCATCTTGTTTAAGAAAGATATCAATGGAGTTTTATTGACATGCATTAAGGTGGATCATATTGAGAAGATATTGCATAAATTCCATGATGTCGTGGTTAGAGGAAAATTTACACCAAGGACAATAGAAATCAAAATAATGAACGAAAACTATTATTGGCCAAGTTTTTTAAGGGTTGTTATCATGGCTAAAAATTTGCAAAAAAGTTTTCCTTTTTCACAGGTAAGGAGAGGCTAACAACTCTTCCACTCCACCCCATCTCTGTAGATCAACCATTCATGCAACGGGGGTCAGATTTCATCGGATGAATCAATAAAAATTCAAGATTATGTCACAAGTGGATCCTTATAACTACAAATCACTTCACCAAGTAGATAGAGATAGTTACTTTGAAGGGAAAAAATGAAGCTAGCATTCTATATTTTTACAAAAGTATTGTGGCCAGATTTAGTGTTCCTTCCACAAAAATTTATGATAATGCTCTGGCATTCCTTGGCATGAATATTTATTATTGGGATGTCAAGAATGGAATATATTTGAGCACATATTCAAATTATTACCCCAAAGTATTGTGGCTAGATTTAGTGTTCCTTCAACAAAAATTTCTGATAATGCTCTGGCATTCCTTGGCATGAAGATTTCTTATTGGGATGTCAAGAATGGAATATATTTGAGCACATATTCAAATTATTACCCCAAGGTAATGGAAAGGATGAGTCAACAAACAAGAATATCCTAAGGATTATCATAATAACTTTGGAAGAGAATCAACGATATTGGAAAACAAATCTAAAATTAGTCTTATGGGTTGATATAATCACTCCTAAAATATTAATTGGTGACTCACCTTTAAATCTTGTCTATGGTAAGGAAGAAAAATTACTAATATATTTTTAATTTCTAGCTCTGGAGCTCATAAATCAGCTTGAATTATTTGAAGTTGGGGCCATGGAAATAAGGTATGCAAAGCTCATGGAAATAGAAGAACCGAGAGACCAATCAATGCAAAAAATAGAGATTAATTAGGCTCATCTCAATAATTATTTTGACAAGAAGGAAGAGTCTAGAAGTTTTTAGGATGGATATCTTCTCCTCAAGTAGGACCAAGACAGATCCAAACCAGGCATACACTCAAATTTTTATGCCATATGGAGTAGCCCTTATGTTATCTAAGGATGCAAGTTGCACAATTCCCTCTAATTGAAAAAAATTGATTGAGGAAAGATCATGATCCTATTCAATGGGATCTACCTCAAACATTTAATTTTAGGTGAAGGATTCATTATTGTACATATTAGATTAGTATCAGTTTCTTCCAAATGTTGTTAAGCACATTGTTTTGTTGGTAGCATAGTTTTTGTTCCCCTAAGTGTTTTTCACACGTTTGAGGTTTCCTCAGGAGGAATTTGCATTCTAAAATTTGTGAAGGAGGTTTCATAATTTTTTGGATTCATCAATTTTTATACAACACCAAGTTCAGGGGAGATATAAGTTTAGGATCAAAATTCCATGATACATGTTTGACTCCATTCCTAATGGATTGTTAAGGCAACTGATCATCTATCTCTAGGAAGATAACCCCATTGAGTTACCAAATTATTATCCAAAATAGCACCCCTTTCCCATTTTGTATGAATCATCAAGTTTATGACTAAAGAGTCCTCTTTCTTGACATCAAGGTCCAAAATGGTTAAGTATGAAATATGTAGAGGATTTTTGTGGAAAATTGGATGTTGTTTTAATTCCTAGAATATGTAGAATGAAAATAAAACAGTTTAAGCCTTCTGCAAGATTCAAGATAAATTTACCATGGGTGTGAAGGATATTTTAGAGGTCTCACAAATGTTCACTTTTGTAAAAGAAGCAAAATTGGGTTAAGTGTCGAATCCACAATCCAAAGTTGAAGACACGAGAAAATCTGTGGTGGAGAAGAAAATGTTGGTGTTTCACGAAATTTGTCTTCCACATAATCAGGGATTACAAAGTCTCATGGATATAGAGAAGAAGGAAGTTTCATGGAGTTTTCCAAATCTTCAGAGGAGGGGAATACATATTGAGTAGAGGTCGTGATGTAGTGGAGAATTTCTCCAAACCACAAGATAGAGTAAGTCCAAAAACCAAAAAACACTATCTTAGTGTTCCACAAGTTTTCTAATTGCATTATTGCATAAATTTCTAAGTTTTCACAATGGAGAAGGAATAAATCCTGATGTATTTTGTGCGACCTATAGATTCTAAGTACAAGGATCCATGTGCAAGTAGCCAACTACGAAGACCTGGAAATCCCCATATGTGTGAGTAAAAGTTCCACATACATGGAAGAGTTATTGTCTCATGGATTTTTTAAATCCAAAAATAAATTCAATTCAAAAGGTAGTATAATTTTATAAAGTTGCGAGAGAAAATAAATTCAAGAGACCATGAGTGGATGATGTGAGACAAGGTGGAACTTGTTTTTGGGTCATATATTTTGATTGAGAGCTCCAAATTATATGGAAATTGTTATGCTCACTTAATCTCTTTAAAGGCTACATTTTGGAATAAATAAATCTAGAGAAAGATTATGTTTCAAGGGGGGAGCATGAAAATATGGTATTATAAGGTAAAAATGTAGTTTACTCATTTCAAATGCTCAACCACCTCACCTACCTAGTTTAAATGCTTGAACAATGCCATGCTCTTGCTTACTAATTATGATGGTGTGTTTTAGAGGAAAAAAATTACTTGACTCTAGGAGTTAATGAAGATAAGATATGTGGGTGACATGTTTGTCTTCATTTATTGAAAAATTAAAATTTGAATTTCCCTTTCATCTCTCTCTCTCTCTCTCTTCCATTCTCATGTTTTATAAATGTAAATGTAGGGGTAAATTTTAAGGGTTCCCTTGTGTCAAATTTGCATGCTCTACCTTAGAGCCACACATTTTATCATCTTCAAACCTCTGTAACTTCATATTTTGGAAGGTATTTCTAACCTCTATTCTATAAGCATGATGGATACATCCTAAATGAAATACATATGTGGTATTTTCCCTCTGAATTCTTTGTTTTCATCGTGGATTTTTTCCATGTTTTTTTCCTTAAGTTCTATTCATTCATGTGTTTCAGAAACTTTGTTTTTTCATTAATCTCTCTACGTATGCAATTTTAATGTCTATTTTGAGGTCAAATTCTAACCATTTATTAGTTTTGGTGTATCATCATTCCTTCATTTTTTAGCTCTCCCTTTCTCTCAAACATGGATCTTGTGTCTTTTAGATTTAGGTTAGATTTAGTTACATTATGATTAGTTTAGGTTAGTTTATGTTGAGTTATGAGAGAAGGGACCAACCTTCTCTTGAGGTTTGTCTCAAGGAGCAAGGTCCCACACCTTGAATACAATCCCATGTTAGCCAAAGTATTTTATCTTCCATGTTTAAACTGATGGTGTTATTTCAGGTCTCTAACAATGCCTAAAAGCTACTGTCCACTTTGGAAACTTCTATCCTTTTCCCTCCTTTTCTCAAATTTGAATTGTCACATCATTTGTTATCTTTTCTAAATTACTACCCATCACTTTGGGTCATCATTTTTTGTTAATGATGAAATTAAAACATGAGGATAGTATATATACATGACTTACTCACTATTATTAGGGGCTATAAAACTTGGGCTATTACTTAATTTTTACTACTTGGACAAAACAACATTCAAGGACTGTATTTAGGCTACATTATTCATTTCATAGGAGAGGCTATTTATAAATTCTATCTCAATAATTCATCTTGGGGGAAAATTAGTTGTAGCCTGCTATCTTGGTGTGACTGGAAAATGGGAAACATGGCTTCAAGGGAAAAAATTCAATCACACACACACACACAAGAATTACATAGAGTCTGAAATGTAGTGCAAATTTCAGTGACAATCACATTAGGGTTAACACTGAGGTTAGCGTAACTCAAGTATATGCATTATTTATTTCATGAAATGTTTAATTGAGCCTTAAGTAGGTAGTTACTTTTTTTTACAAGTTTAGGTGTGAAAGTGAAACCCTACAATGAAGTGGATGTGACAAAGAGTGAAAAGAAGAATAAAAACTTTTAGATCTTGAAAATATCATAAGTACAGTTGTTTTCACTCCCACTTTAAATACTAGCGCATATGTGGTCGTATTCTTATCTGGGAGGTCCTATCCGCAAGAGTTACAAATCCCAATTTCCTATATGAATCATAACCATTCCAAAACCAAACTATTCCACTCATTTTACATCCTAGAATCAACTCATATATATCTGAATATAAGATAAGTCACTCTTATATCTATATTGTACATAATTTTTTGTTTCTTGCATGATATATCTTAATTCTCACCACTCTGATTAAGATTTAAATTTTTTAAAATCATTTGGTGAACCTGATCCTTGCACGCCCTTTATCAGATCTTCTTTTTTTCTATCATGGCTAGCACCTCTCATGAGTTTACTCATAAAATATTAATGAAATTTTTTCATGTAAAAGTGTTAGCATGAAAATTTTAGAATTTTTGACATGACAACTTAAGCCACCCTTGAAAATCTTTCTTCTGGTGAATGTGTACCCACTCTCCGGCCAATTCAATCAAGGTTTGATCCTCATTATGTCTAGGAGGGATGTGATAACATGATTTTCAAGTGTGTTTCATGTGCATGGGATGATATCCGAGTTGATTCAAAAAGACATTTGGATCCGAACAAAGACAAATGCTTCCAGAATCCCCAAAAGGCCTATTTTGAAGGATTTTTGCACCTAATGACAACCCTATGGGAATGAATAAAGAAAATATAAAGAATATGTGAAGTGTATTGTAGATATATGATATCATCATAATTAGATTAGGAAATTTTTGCAAATCAGTTCATGTTCAGGACCAATTTGTGTAACATCCGTAGGCTATTTATGGCTTGGTGTAAGGAAATGAAAGTAGTGAAAAAACTTGTTAGCTTGTTCTGAATGGTCCAAGAGCCTCATGATGAATTCAAGATACAAAAAATAATCATCAGAAATATAATTAGGCCTAATTCACATTGCAAAATGGTTTCAGGATATTCTATGTTGTAGATTTTGAGATATTGGTTCGAAAATGCAAATGAAGATCTCTGATTCTGGTGAAGACTAAATTGGAGATTATGGGAGTCCCAAGGATATATTAAAAGGAAAAATTAAATTAATTTTAACCCTATACATGCCTCATATTATAATTTATATAAAAATACATTTTTCTCTCTGGTGGCAGTTGAACCTTCTAGGAACCGCCCGAGAGAATATTTGAAAATGGGGGTAAAATTCAAATTATAGGAAGAATTGGCTCCTAAAAATGGTTGGAATGCTCTTATAATCCGTTTTAGAGTCATAAATATATAATATTTTCCTATAAAACTCCTAATGAATCTCTCGGGAAATAAAATGGGCTCAAATGTCTACTTCTGGCAGTGTGTGGTGGAGGCAGGCTTTAAAAAGTGGCTAAACTGCACTTATAGATCCCTGATCTCCATTTTTTCCATTTTAGAAAGGTAAATGGATGACATCAAAGTGTTCCACCACATGTTTTATTATATTTCTTCACTTAAAGAAAAACTTTGAGCGTTATGAGCATGTTATAAAATCACATTAAGAAGTAGCCCCTTCCTCATGTTATTAGGACCCTTGGTGCACTTTCCCATCATTTATGTCCCTTTTTATCCATTTTAAAAAGGCACATGAGGGAATAATAAGTGTCCTACCACATGTAAATATTTTTTATGCCACTTAAGTTGTCACTTTGAGTGTTAAGATCATGTTATCAACTCACCATCACCTATGGCCCCTTTCTCGTGAAGACCTAAAACTTGGCACACTTTTCTATAGTTGATGTCCCTTTTTCCCCTTTACAAAATGGAAATGAGGGACATAAAATTGTTCCACCACATGGAGGATCTCTTTTTGTCACTTAAAACTTGCAAACTTTCTCCCTAGGTTGTTTTTCTCAACTCCATAACTAGTGTGTTTTGGCCCCCTCCTCATGACTCAACCACCCTTGGTACATTTTTCCATAGATTATGTCCATTTATTCCTTAATAAAAGTGTTAAGTTACATAGGTACATATCAGACACATTTAGTAAGCTATAATTTATCCTCACTTTCTAGTTAACCGGAGTTTGCAAGGATGATCAAAGGTGAGTTTGATTTTGACTTAGCTAGGTAAGAATGCAAGGGTGAGCATAACTAAACACTTAGTCATTTTTCAATTCATTTTTTCATGTTGTATTTCCCTTAATTTCTTTGTAAATACTGTTATGCTATTGGAATTTTCAAACATCCCATTTCTAGAACAAGTTTTTTACTCGTATCTCCTCTATTTCTACTCCATTTTCCTTGAAATTTTCGATACAACTCCTGATTCTAAATGCCTTTAAGAGGATGTAAATATCATTTCCATTGATGCTCTGATTAATTCATGACATATAATTGAATATTTATGAGAAAAAAATTTCCTTTTCAGATCTTGGAAAAATTTGAGATTGAAAACACATAAAAATTGAATCATGAGATCATATGAAAATTCCTAATCCAATGAAACAATTTTCATATCAATTAGACACCCAGAGGTCATGATTCCATTTTTATAATTTTTCATATGATACTTACTAATAATATTAATGTTTGTTAACAAATAAGAAATAATTGTGAAACCTCCATCCAATCCCCAAGTTGAGAACTCCAAAAATTGAAAATTGTTAAAATTGGTTGCAAATAGAAAGTAAGGGTGAGGTATGAACTAATAAAAATAGTAATTACTATGATTGCATCCAAATTTAACCCACAGCCTCATCCCCTCATTTCCTCACTATTTTCACGCACCATGAAAATCAAGTACATTGTATTTGATCATGTTTCCACTTTCACAACTGAATACCTAAATGTTAGAGACGATGATGTGACATACTTGGACTTGGATGATATGAAGGATAGAATGATGAAGGAACCTCAGGGAACTATTGAGGATGATATATTCACTAGAGTACTGTACAAGGTAGGAGGACATACACTTTACGTGTAAAGAACTGATCTAGTCATAGCTCATGTAAGGTGCCTATCTCCACTGATGATAAGTCTCTACTAACAGTCATGACACCTAAAATTATCTCTTAATGCTAGCAAATTCCTACCCAAAGTAAGATGGTCATTATTACAAGATATTTTTCATCTGAAGAATGGTCAAATATGAATTCCTATCTTCAAGAGATTACAATTAGATCATGACTAAAGTAGGGGAGAAATACTTCTAATATGCCCAAGACATTGTCCCGGAATGAATTCCATGAATCATACTCATATGTCATTGTGCTCCTAAGTAGGGTAATGTGTGAGGAAAAAATCTAATACCTTCATCAACGGATGGCACAATTCATTTTGGTAATTACTTAAGGGGATCAAATGATTTATTGGGGTCAAATAATTAGTGACAAAATTCACAAGAAATTGGAGTAGTTATTTATCACTAGGAGGTTCACCATGACCTCTTACTGGGTGTATGCCCTCACATACACAAGGACCTTTCGTGGTATCTCTCTTTCACATAATGTTCTTAAAGGGCTCCTGCATTTGAAAATTATCGGAAACTCACCTTCAGAGAGGGAAAATATCATTTCACAAGACTAAATGATGCGTTCACTATATACATTGTTCCATTTCTAAAAGAAGATCCAAAAAGAATAATTTCACCTCAAGAAGTAGAGTTGATCGCAAGGTATGGAGGCTTCTACACACAATTTTCTACATTCACTTATATTAGGGTGAGTGGATCCAACCTTCCTCCTCTCCAATTGTTGAGGTACCTAATCCATGAAGTCCTCTTGATTGAGTTGTGCTAGAAACATGCCAAATTTCATATCAGATGCAAGGATGTGAAAAACAAGGTTATTTCTTTTCCTGTATCCTTGGGCATTTACTTTTGCAAGGTTTTTCCTTATGCTTCAAAAATTAATACCTCTATCGCTACTTTCTATATACATTTATATATACTCAAGGATAACTTTTTATATTATAAATGATCCTGATTCCTTTGTTATTTCCAACTTGCATCATATTCCTCAAATTTAGGATTATTTGATCAATTGTGCTGATGATTAAGAAGTCAAAAGGAAGGACTACATGAGAATGATAGTTGAGAAAATGAGATCCTTAAAATTTGAATGGTTTGATCATAATTTTCCTAATGATTACTCGGACCTATTTGAACCTTAATATGAATTAGTGAAATATTCACCTACCTTTCACATTCCATAGCACAACACCTAATCAGGTGATTTAAAATAGATGAAAATACAGGTGATTTAAATATCTAAGAAGTGGTATAAGAAAAAAAGATAATTGTGTATTGAAAGAGGAATCATGGGCCCATTTCCTAGGAAATATTTTTTCTCCTCATCTCACAAAGTATATGATGATGGTTCAGGAGCATCTTATGCCAATAAGAGGAAAATTTAAGAGATTGTTGAGCCATTTCTTATAATAGAAGTCCACAAGAATTCAAAAGCTAGGGAAGATCATATTGAAGATCTTGAGCTAGGAGAAATCAACCCATCACAGTCTATGTATTATCTAGTATGTCTTCGATTTACCATAGAGGAGGTTGAACCAGCCCTCTCAAGTCATGTTTTGATACCTTACTAAGCACACAATGTGATCAACCTTCTTTCTACTACTTCTGAGTCATTTTCATAGGTCAAAGACTTTATGAGATTGGAGTCAAAAATATTTCAGTAGGATATGACACCAAAATTTAAGGTCATCTTGAATTACATCGAGAAGAAGAGAGTTAAGGAAGCACAAAAAACCTCTAGATTATTCAATGAGGTTTTTGGAGCTAATTTTGTAGAGTTTCCACAACTGAAAGTGATAAATCATGTGGAATAAATAACACCAAGTGATTATGAAATGGAAAAACTCTGTGTGGGTCATGCCTCACACAAGGGTGATATTCACATGATCAAGGAATATTTAATAAAGAACCTCGTAAGAAATGAAGATTATAGGAAAAAAATTGATCAGTTTGAGGAGCATGTCAGGACCTTTTCCTTATATGTGTAGTCATTCCTTGAACCATGTACATCATTCTTACCTCTAGTTGAATAAATTTCCCCTATTTGTAGCTTTGATCCTTGGTCCCTGAAGTAATCTCAAGAATTCACAATTCAAGGAAGATCGACCAATGGGTGAACATGATAATGGAAAAGGGAAATGATCTCTTCCCTGAGATCATATCCTTGTACACATTCCTCTTGGCAACTGAAATGAAAATCAACAAGACTAGATTAGAGATCAAGAAAGAAAAGGCCCTTTGGGAAAGCATTCTCCCATTGGTATTGGAGATGAAATAATTTTATTCTCTTTCTAATTTTATTCTCTTTCTCTAGTAAGTTTAAAATTGTTCTCATCGAGCTCTAGAAAATTTTTCACCCATTTGGTCCCACACCATAACTTGGAGGTGTGATGCACTAAAAGAATATATTGGTGATTTGGAGTCTGGCGAGGAAAATACCTCAAGAATTTTGGATGATCTTGGTACTAACATGCAGGAGCTTGGAAATTCTTCTCTCAGTGAGAGTATTTCTTTGAAGTACCTCCAGGATTCATTTCAAACATTGGTTTAGGAAAGGATTGGTGACCCCCTTTCATTGAGTGGAGACACTTTGGAGTCCCTTGCGAAAATTAGAGGTTCTATCTCTAATACTGCAAGGAATCATGAAAGATGGTACAAACAATGTACAAAGCTCAATACCACCCCTGAGAGTTGGTTCAACACAATAAATAATGTAAACATTTCAGAAGTTGAAAAGGTGTCATTTATGGTTACCAGATCGACAAAATGGTCAAAGGAGAAAGATTTATCATCATAGACCTTTTTACGGAGGTCGGCAGGAGTTGATCATTCAATAGAGGAGGAATATTCATCGAACAGTTAGTCAACTCTCTTCTTCTTCTTCTTCTTCTTCTTTATCCATCTCTCTTCTCTACCCCTTTCTAATTATTCATTGTACATAATCATGATATTTTTTCTTATTCACTTAAGTGACTTTCTAATATGCAATGTAAAATTCATTTTTATTTTATTAAAAAGGGGAATTATTTTATGGCTTCCTAGGAAGATGGAAAGTCACAAGTAGAATAGGAACATAAAGAGTCATGTGGGGGGTAGATGAAGAGATGTAATGTAAAGGTATAAATAAGGGTGACCTCCTCACTTTTAAATGATGATTATTGTTTTTCTCTATCTCTCATATTCTCTCTATAAGAAAGATATCTGAATTCTTCTAGTCTTGAGTCTCTTGTCTTCTTCCCCATCTCAACTACACTCCATAAGAATGTACTTGTTGAATATGATGCAATGATACTTTGATACTTTTGTGTCTTGTTGCTTGTTATATGTGAATGATGTCTTATCTTTGAATTCATGAGTGCATTTTTGGTTTTGAGGCAATAAACTCTATCAGATAAGTGTCACAGATCTACTGGTTTAAAGATTGCACAAGTGAATGATGTGAGATGTGAATTGTTCCAAGACAAAAAAAAGGAAGCATACAAGACAAAAAAGTATGAAAATAGAAGAGCGATAATTGTAATAACACAAAAATAGCTCCAACTCAATACAATCAAATAGAATAATGCAAGATATGTGCATATAGGAGGTGAATGTGTAACCTCCTCCTAGAATCATGACAATCTCCACGTATAATAGTGGTAACCAACAACTAGAATGGTGTGGTCAAGTGGTGACTAACACCTAGAATAGTGTAGTCAAGTGGTAACCAACACCTATAATAGTGTAGTCAAGTGTATACCTAAGCAAGCATATCCTATAATTATAGGGAAACTCCAAGTGAGGTGGAATATCCCAAGTAGTATAATATAAAAAAAGTGAGGAAAATAAATCCTAAACTAACATGTTGTGTTATTTATTGTGCAAAACTCCTTCTTGCTATTATTTTCATACCTTATTTCTCTTTCTACCTCAAATTACTTTTCCTCCCTTGTAGCAACCTATAAGAAATTTTCCATAGATGTAGGGAAGTACTCCTATATGATCCTTGATCAAAAGACCAACCCTCCAAGAAATTAGAATAGTGTAAATATTTTTTGTTTTTCATAAATAGAGTTTCCTTGTTCAAGTAGAGGAACCTAGTCCTACACAATGGTTGTGAGAGAATAAAAAATTTCTTACCCAAAAAATTATTTTGCCAACAATTTTTGGTGCCCACTGTGCCGTGAAATTTTCTTTCTCTGTACCATCTTTCAAAAATAAAAAATTCCTAAAAATTAAATGTTTGAAATCATATTTTGAAAGCCATAAGAGCCTCCATGTATGCTCAAAATTTTCCCCTCCATGGCTATCCTTGGTAATTCTCCTGTGTTACAGCATAATCTCTTATTTTTTGAAGATACACAGGAATAAATATCAGCTAATCTAAGAAATTGAATTGGGCATAGTAGAGAGAGCTTCAATTATTATCACACTCCTTCAAGAACATTTTACCTTGAAGAAGAACATGCTCAAGCCTTATAACATGTTATACAAGTTCAAAATCAGAAAAGAAGAGCCTATAAAAATTTATCTTGAGTTTCACATCTAACTAGTAAGCTAGATGATAGAAGGTGTGAAAGATTTGATCAGGCTAGTGACATCACTGATCCAACTTTTGAGCAATAAAAACTAGATAATTTTAGACTTTCCATTGTTCAGATCAGAAGGAAAACTGATCAAGAGTATCTCCCAGATTTTGATCTTGATTTCACCCTTGTTGAAATAACAGAGGAACCACTAAACTTTACTCCTCCAAGTGAAGGAGAAAAATAAGAACTAGTAGAATAATTTGGGGAAGCATTTGCAGACAAAAAACTAGAAGAAAAACCTCTAATGGCTCAACAAACACCACTTCCATGGGGGGAAAACATAGGTTCATTATCTCTTAACCCATCTTTGTATAATTTACCTAAAGGGTCATGAAATAACTTTCCCAAGTTCTACAGTGACAAGAAGTAACACTTGGATGACCACATTACATCCTTCATCACTATTTTTGGAGTACTAGGCATGGGATATGAAGATGTGTCATTCCATATATTTATGTAATATTTGCAAGATGCATATGCAGACTGGTTCTATCATTTTTTGAGTAGGTCTATAATTAACTGGAAGGATATGAAGACCAAGTTTGAAACTAGGTTCAAACCTACCAAAGATGTTCTTGCCATTTTAGCCCAATGTTATCAACTGAATAAGGATCCCTTCAAAAAATGATGGATTTTGTAACAAAGTTAAACAAATTTCTCTACAAAATCCATGAAGTTTCCTGACCTACGAAAGCAAAAAATTAATATTCTTCACGAATTCTTAGCTTTCTGAGGTGATTTTTATGCTAATAAGAACTCAACAAACTTATTTGGATGAGGTAAAGAAGCTTGGGATAGAGGTAGAATATGAATTGATCATGTCTAGGAAGATAAAAAAGGTTTGAGCAAGGAGAAATGCCAAAGTTAAAATGTATCTACCATAGATTCATTATTTCATAAGTTAGCTAATGATGTTATGTCTCTTAAGAAGCGGTTGGCTCAAGATTCCATGAGAAGAGATGCTCCCAAGAATAACTTTCCAAGCAAACAAAGGATTGGTCTACCACCCCAAATAATTTTTTTTGAGACACCTCTAATAAATGTAGTCTATGATGTTGAAGAGGAATAAGAAGAAATTGAAGAGCCAAAAGAAGAAAATGAGGATGGTAACATCCTTGAGATTGAAGAAGTAGAAGATGAAGCGTAAGTCAATTTCATTAAGTATTCCTCAAGACAAGATGATGCTGATGAAAATTCTATAAGATTCTTGTGCTTCGTATTCACCTGATCTCAATTCTAAAAAGGAGCTTCCTCCTTCACTGCCATGAAGAAGAAGAAGAAATAAGATCCTCATGTGGCGAATCTACAAAATAAAATAATTAATAAAGTATCTCCACTTCCGCCTTCTACGGAATCTACAAAATAAAATCCGGATCTCATGGAGAGTAAAAAGCAATTTGCGGTTCCATGTAAATCTTCTAGTGCTTCTCCTATTTATAATTCTAATTCCACAAAGACCAGTCCTTCCAAAACTCCAAATGTAACTTCAAAATCAGCCATTGTTTCCCAATCATCTACCCACTTGCTAAAGTTTTCCCAACTTCTAAAGTGATATCTCCTTCACCTACTAAAGTATTTACTTCCCTGAAAGTACCTAAATCGTCTCCTTCCGCTCCGTTTGACATCATTGAGCATGTGAAAAAGTCCAAAGTTCAGATTTCTGAATATGAATTCTTACAAACCAATCCAAAGCAATTTGAAAGAATTTTCCACTACATCAAAGGTGGTAGTTCAAATTCTAATGATGCAATCTCCAATTACAAGGGACTACTACCTACTATGCCTACCCATCCATCTCAAAAAATGCTTGCCTTGAGCGCAACTAAGACAAACAAAGTTGAACCTTTCTATCTTTCCCTCTTAATCAAAGGCTAGCCATTGAACAATTGCATAATTGATTCAGGAGCTTCGGATAATGTAATGCCACTAAATGTTGCCAACGCTCTTGGGTTGACCTTAACATGAGACACTAGCTCTTGCTATTCTATGGAATCTAAAGAAGTTCCAATAGTAGGGAGAATTAAGGATGCATAAGTTACTCTCGCTGACTTTCCAGACAAGAAGGTTCTACTAACCATCTTGGTAGCTGACATTCTAGAATCTTTTGGCTTTTTGTTGAGCATAAGTTTCTATAGAGACTTGGGGGTGAGATATAAATTTATTGGTCCTTGGAAACTATTCCTGTAAAAGGAGAGATGAAGAATTTATTTCCCTTGAGAAATATGAAGTGTACGATTCAAAAGTTAGAGGATCCAAAGCCTGATATATTGTTTTAAGAAAATGGACTTGGTAACTACTTATTGTATACTGAAAAGAACAATAAATTGTGTTTTCTCATAGAAGATGAAGAAAATAAGATATGGAAAATGGAATTCGATGGAAGCCATTCAAGTGTTTAGTTTTGGAGCTGGTTTTGTTCTAATTTCTCCTTCAGGTGAGTTACTTCCTTTTTCCTATAAATTGAAATTTGAAAACACTAATAATACCGTAGAATATGAATCTCTTATTCTACGGATGGATGTTACTGAATCCATCAGTATCAATAAGTTGAAATGTTCTAGCGATGCTGAAGTGATTTTCAAGCAATTCAAAGACCAATATCAATTCAAGAATCCAAGGCTCGAGCATTACAAGAATAGAGTATGGGATTGCATTGAGTCTTTTTACATCTTCTCTATCTAGGCTATTCCCTAAGAGAAAAATATGAAACTTTTCTATGATCCTCGAGGTTTGTATACATGTATCTGCTATTTTCCAACACCTATTTTTTAAAAACAATCAAAACATAAACAATTCAATATTCAAGAATAATGGCACCTAGAAAAAATACCATTAAAACAACTTCCTACGTTTATCAAAATATTTTATATCCGAAATTACTTAAATTGCTGAAATACCCTCAAATAATCAATCAATCTGCTTGGATTGGAAACTTAGGGTTCCATGGACTAATTTACATTCCCCAATATCAAACAGATAGTTATTAAATAATTTAATGTAATTGTATATTAGTTCTGATGGAACTTTCACTGTTTCCTTACCATCCCGCCAATTTGTCATGAGAATAACACCTGATAATATTCATCATCTAGTAGGCCTACCCCATCAAAATGCATTACCTGTAACCACCAAATATGTTATACCTGATGAGAAAAGTAAATTTTTAGAGTCTCATTATTATCTCTCTGTTGAGGCTGAGGTTAATAATCCCTCCAAAAGAGGGATTAACACACAATCTATCAAACACCCCTTTCTTCTGGAAATGGAAGAATTTTTCCAGTCCCGTATTGTGTTACAGGGAAGATACACTGACATTCCTCAGTGGGCATTGTACTACCTTCTCCAAACCATTTCCATTGTTAAATTGTATTGGTGCACATTTCTTTCATCAAGTAGTTTTTTTAACCTTTCCAAAGCCAAATTTAGTCTTTTTGCAGTTATTTCTTGTTCTTCCTTTATATTATGAGGGTTTTTACAGACTCAAATCAGCAATTTTTCCAAATTGTCTACACAAGAAGATAGATAACCCTAAAATTCCTCTCGACCAACAATTAGTGAGTATTTTGTTTTAAAAGCATCTAATCTTGATTATTTTCAAAAACAAAATCATTTTAAAATCAATTCTTATAAATATGTAATCTATAAGTTTTTAACTCTATTTTGAACAAGTCAAAGCAAGTGAAATAATGGCACTCCATAATGTGGAAGTTCGCACACATAACCCTAATGGGCATGAGGATTCTTGTGAAAATAATATAATTGATGTCACCACAGCTAATGAATCTTTGGCTATCACTAGCAACCAACAACATACAAGGATAACAAAAGAAAAATGGATGTTTGGTTCAATGGATTCATCCCAATCCCACAACTAGGACAGAACACGCATTAACACTATGGAAAATCCATGTTTTAATTTATACATACTACATAATCGTTTTAGTTTAATTAAATTATTTTACAAACTAATGATAATCTGAATCTCTGATTCTTAACACTGACATATTTGTTTATCCTAATGTGCATCCTTTTCTGGCACGCTGCACACCAAAGACTCTAAGACACATGGTTTCTGCTCATACTAGTTCAGACACTACATACATTGTTGAGCAAGAAGAGATTGAGTCTGAACCATTCTTTTTCCTAGGCCTTTTAAGTTATGGTACTAAGTAACTAATAAATAGTGAATTAAATTGTATTTGTATTAGTATTTCTTAAATTCTTTAAGGAATGTATCATTATTTTTAATTGGTTTTTGCTAAAATCAGGTTTTTTAGCTCCACCACCCCCCTTCCACCCAGTGCCACAGTCTATTGATTATGGACTACTATAGCTCAACTCTTAAGAAGTACATCAGTCTGACCTCCCCTTCCACCTCTGTCATCATATTATGGTAGGGGAAAGAGGACTGTGTTCCCTGGATTGAGTAGGGGGCGCAAAATTTCACAACATTGGAGTTCCCTAAATTTTTCAATTGGTGGCGTGCACAGTGCCAGAGGCACTTCTTGTTTAAATAATATTGATATGGATGAGGAGTATCTTAGATTTTACATATTGTATGATATTTCAACAACATGGAAGAATGTTGAAGATCTCACTCAATTTGCACATAAGGAGGTGTAAGTGTCATCCTCTTTAGATCCTCCTTTGCCAACAGGGCAACAAAATTTAGATGATGATGTAAAGACCAAATTTTTAGTGGATGTCCTTGTGTCAAATAATTCTATAGGCCTTGTCATGGAAAATTTTATTCTTGAAATTAAGGAGCTAAAGATTTGGGAGATCAGAGTGAAAACTCTGATACAAAAAATTAATTATAGATCTCATAATTTTGAACACAAAGAAATACTTTTTCAGTTGATTAAAAATGAATTGGTGACGATTGATGCTTTACTTGCTTAAGAACAATCTGTTGAAGTAGTCACCAATAATAATTACATTAGGGATGAATTTTAGTCTATAATGCTTAATATATTGGATAATTTCAATGTTGAGGTGCATGCTTACTACAACAAGTGGAATAGAGACAAGAAACTTGTCACTATTAACTAATGCAGAGAAAGACTTGGCCATGGTAAGTTTTAATTTTTTTTATAGATTATTATATATATATATATATATATATATATAGTTTATTTTCTTCTAAATACTAATAATAAGATTTTAATTATAGTTAAAATACAAGACTTTGAAGACAACAGTGCAGGTATTAAATGAGCACCTAAAAAAGTGAGATAAAGTGTCTACAGGGAAATTAATTTTAAAGAAAAACTTGTTTTGTTAAACAAGAAAAAACATATTTTCAGAGGATTATAAAGGAGAATGGACTAGATCCAAATATTCTTTTGAAGAAAAAAATTGATGAGGATCCTTCTCTCCTTTTAGTAGTAGATGCAGCTCACGAAGATAAAGAAAATCTAGAAAATATTAATGCAACTGCAAAAGAATTAATAGATTCTGGTGTGATAAAATATATTTCAAATGTTGTCAATGTTATAGAATTTGTCCAAGGAAAAGGGTCCAGATGAAATTGAATTAAAAATATTGATGTAAATCACTGTATTTGACAAATTAAATTTGAAAATATTATCTTTATGTGAAATTGTCAATCTTTTTATTTCTCTCATGCTTGTTGTCGAATGAAAACTATAGTATTTTATCTTATTTTCAAGCTTGTAAATTTGATGAATGGATTCTAGAATGTGGATTTACATTGTTCAATTTAGTTTCAAACATTTATGCACTCAATATTTAAAAATTGGATGTGCATGTTGCACTCATGATGGGATATAAACTACAATGTTTTTTTATTAATTCTAATAATTATGATGGGATATATGGATTATAATATCTTTGGGAACATGTGTGCTTGTAGAATTGATAGTGAGGAATTAAAGATTCAGATTGAACATACTTTCCTAGTAAGAAAGTTCAATTTTATTACATTATCTAGCTTCTAGATTGCACAAATATCTACCATCTGTTATTTTCATTCCAAACATTACAAAAAATAAAGGAAGGATTTAAAATTTTTCCAAACATTATATGTGCAATATATGTAAATGAAAAAAATATCGAGTCACAATATGTATTTAAAAAAATGAATACATTCAATTGTCTGGTAGCTGAAACAACCCTATCATGAATGGTTGTTCATCACTTCTTATATCTGTTACAGTTTCTTTTCTAGCAGAGTCCAAGTCAATTTCGCCATTATTAGAGATGTCATCATTTTTTATTTGATTAACATCTTTGCGATCTACAAGATATGTCCATGTAGCTAGTGATCTTTCATATGGAAATGTGTCCAACCTTTATCTTGAAACATAGATTTTCAAACAAGTTTCCAAATTCTTGTCCAAAAAGTTGTGAAGTTTTTATTTCACAAATGTAAGTGCACTAAATACCCTTTCATTTTCAATAAACCCAAGAATCATTGTCTATATGAGTTCATATAGTTTGAAGTATTCACTTATATTTTCTCTCAAAATGATACCCTGATATGTCTTTCTCCAAAATTGTGTGATAGCTCCCATTTCTGTTGGGTCAACAATAGACTTATATTGATCAAATATTATATATGCAAAATGTTTTGACTGTGATATGAGTAATTTTATGTCCAATATACCATTCAATTCCCCTCATCAACATCTGAATATTTACAAAACTGCTCCATAAGTGCAATCATGGATTTCACGAAGTTTGTAGCTCTTTATTCATCATCAATCATTAGATTCCATAAAATGGGATTTACAACTCCCATGGCCTCAAGAAGATCACTATTTTAAAAACGCTCTATGATCTCAGAAGATAATGTTTCAGATATCTTCAACATTTTTTATGTGTATCAGAAACTGCAACATCAAAAAGAGAGCTTGTGATTGGTACTTCCTCAATTTCAGAACCTATTACATAAGGATCTCTGTATAAAGTGTGTATTGGAATATTTTTCACATCAACAGAAATACAAAGATGACCACTGATATTGAACTTCAAATAGTTATTGGGATCTTTTGTATCTGTCAAAACCTTGAAGATGCTAAAATAAGATGCAATATAAGGTATCCAAAATCATACATACTTGTATCCTTAATTTTATAAAATCAACAATGTATATGGATCTTTCTTGAGCATGTTTCACCAAGGTGTTTATTTCCTTAAACATTGGAAAAAATACTGCATAAAGTTAATAATTTCTCTAAATATGTGAAGCAATACAATAGATCTTTAGCCTTGTCCACTTCTCTTCGATGCTTGAACATATACCCTACTAAGGACCTGTATTCCTCAAAACTATTGTAATTTGGTTCATACAACGATATCCATCTTGTGTCAACATATTTTAGCAATTTCTTACCATTTGTTATTCCAACAGAAAATTGTTGAAACTCCAAAAATATTTTAGGACTGTTTGACATATATAAATACAAGTCCCATATCAATTCCTCCATTTTATCAATATTTTCAAAATTACTTACAATCTTGTAAGCCAAATTCATTCGGTGATCCATACAATGAATAGGTATCATGTAAGGGGCTACAATTGTTTGTAAATGAATACAAAGTCTAGTTTTGTGACCTTGCATGACATATGCACCATCATATCCTACACAGATCAGCTTTTCACAGATTGAATGATCATCCATACTAGTTATTTCTTTCAAATTTTTAATAACAAATTTGCAGAGGTTCTCAACATTGTAGTTCTCCATCATTTTGTGCATATCTAGTAGATGATTTTTTTCTGAAATGGTTATTGAAATTGAAAGTGTAAACATGCATGCATACCCAAGATGTATTGTCTACTAATATGACCTCATTAATCTATAATGCAATAAAATTTACATTTTTTACCTTCTCTCTCAAATCAGTGATTTCAATTTCTCCCATACACTTTTTCATTTCCCATGCACTAGTATCTAACCATGTGTTGTTGGAATTTTTGGAAACCAATTAGATTGAAACAATATCTTATAATCAATGAGCTTTGAAATTTTTCTACCCTTCTTTAAAATGTAAAATATTGTTCTAAATTGAATGAGTTTTTAAGACTTATGTTGGTAGCTTTTTCAAATTTAGCCTTTATTGTTCCACCTTTCTCAACTAGGTCTTGAAGATGTTTATGATGATTTTCATATTTTGTAGCATATCTTATATGTAAATAATCTTCCTCAAGTTTCCATCTAGTTTTTTTTTTTTTATTATTGTTCCATCATCTTGCTTATTACACCTATATGCCTTCCCACAATGCTTCTCTATTGTGTCTAACTTCAATTGCATTTTGTAGTCTCTACCTCCAACTATATATAGTACATCTAAATTATGTAGGAGTATCTGTACTATTTTCTGGTTCAACATGTTCAATAAATGGATATTTGGTTAACCATTCAAATTTATAAGTTCATCCTATAGTCCACTTCCCACTCTTACGTTTCTGATGTGTGTTTATGGAATGTTTATCAGAAGTTTGAGTTGGATGGGAAATGGGATTATCAGTACTGTCAATTTGAATTGAATTATTGTGTTGATTGGGAATTTCATCTTGAATAAGGTCACTGCTAGGGTTTTTTGCATTTGAAAGAAATCAGTTTTCTTACAACATCCCTAAGTAAATAAAAAAATAAAGTAATATTATCATAGTAAGAGTCAAAATTACCTCTTTCCACTGGGGTTATTGTTGATTGATTGAAATATTTTGAAATATCCGTATTGCGTTTTATTGAGTTATTTTCTCGTTTGTAACAGGGGCAATTGAATGGGTGATTTTGAAGTATGCACATATGACAAAAATATAGAAGTTTAAAATACTGATGGCAATACAACTTTATCCAATTATACGACAACATAAATTAGCACTAACAAATGACAACACAAATGAACAGGTGAACGGTAAAGTAAGTTGTTGGATGGGAAAAAAAATAATGTTATTGGACGGTAATACATATAATTGTTACCAGATGGTAACACATATAATTATTACCGAATCGTATCATATTGTTGTTGCCATTTGACATTACGCATTTACCTTATTTCTTGGAATCACATATTTTTATTGTCATATGGTAACACAAATAACTATTACCATCTGCCAACATAAAAACTTGACAGTCTACAAATAGATTTCTCTTTTTCACTTACCTCTCGAGTCTTCCATTTATTCCTAAATCCTTCAACTTTTTGTCTTATACTTTCATATTTTTCACACATTTATAATGTAAATAGTATGACTATGTTATGGATAATTAATCCTATATATAGTAGAATGTTATAACATGAAGGTGAATTACTAACATTGGTTGGCCCTTAATGGAAACACGAAGGTGAAATTATATTCATATTCTTTAGGACCCGTAAAATTTTGGCGAATGCGCTACCATATGGAGGTAAAAAATTCACAAAATTCAAAATTCATAATTCCTAATATTCACCTATTCATGAATATTCACCACTAAAATTTACCCTGGGTTGCATGAGCAAAATTTATCAATCCTATAGAAGAGATGACACCTAATGATTATGAAATAACTAGTCTCTTTGGGTCAATATTTATACAAGGGTGACACTCACATGTTCAAGGAATATTCAACACAGATCTTTGTAGGGAATGCGGATTCTAAGAAAAAAATTGATCAGTTGGAGGAACATGTGAGGACCTTTTCTTCATATTTTTAGTCAATCATTGAACTAGGTACATCATCCTTGGCTCAATTTGAATCAATTTATCCTATTTGTAGTTTTGATCCTAAGTCCTTGAAGCAAGCTCAAGAATTCACAATTCAAGAAAGAGAAAGTCACCAATGGGTGAACATGATTATAGAAAATGGTATTTCTCTCTTACCTGAGATAACCTCCTTGTACACATTCCTCTTAGTAATTGAAATGAAGATCAATAAGAATAGAGTAGAGGTTAAGAAATAAAAGGCCCTTTGGGAAAGCATTCTCCCATTGGTATTGGAGATGAATTATTTTTATTCTCTTGCTCTAGTAAGTTCAAACATGTTCTAATCGACCTAAAAAAACTTGTCACCCATTTGGTCCCACACCATAACTTAGAGGTGTGATGCACCGAAAGAAGTAATTGCTGATCTAGAGTCTTATGAGAAAATTACATCAAGAATTCTTGATGATCTTGGCACCAACATGTAGGATCTTGGAACTTCTTCTCTCAGTGTGAGTATTTCTTTGAAGTATCTCCAAGATTCATTCCAAGCACTAATTCAAGAAAGGATTGGTGACCCCCTTTTATTCAGGGGTGACACTTTGGAGTCCCTGACAGAAATTAGAGGTTTTATCTCTAATACTAAAAAGAGTTATGAAAGATGGTACAAACAATGCACAAATCTCAATTCCACCATTGAGACTTGGATCAACACATTAAAGCACATAAACAATCCAGAAGTGAAAAAAGTGTCATTTGCGGTGGCTAGATTCAACAAGATGGTCAAAGGAGAAAGTTTCATCATCAGAGATCTTCCACAAAAGCTAGTAGGAGTTGATCATTCGGTAGAGGAGTCTTCATCAAACAGTTAGTCAGATTTATTCTTCTTCTACTTCTTTTTCCATCTCTCTTCTCTACCCCTTTTTTATTCTTCATTGCACATAATCATGATATTTCATGTTATTCACTTAAGTTACTTTCTAATGTGCATTGTAACAGTTGCTTTTAATTTATAAAAAGGGGACTTATTTTATGACTTCCTAGAAAGATGGAAAGTCACAAGTAGAATATGAACTAATGAGTCATGTGGAGGGTGGGTAGATGAAGAGATGTAATGTAAATCTATAAATAAAGGCAACCTCCTCACTTGTAAAGGATGGTTATTGTTGTTCTTTAGCTCTCATATTATCTCTAGAAGAAAGATATCTAAATTCTTTTATTCTTGAGTCTCTTGTCTTCTTCCCCATCTTAACTACACTATATAAGAATTTGTTTGTTGACTATAATGAAATGAGACTTTGAGGATTTTGTGTCTTCTTCCTCGTTATAAGTGAATGATGTCTTCTCTTTGAATTCATGAATGCATTTTTGGTTTTGAGGAAATAAAATCTGTTATGTTATTTATTGTGCAAAACCCCTTCTTACTTTCTTTCCATACCTTCCTTCTCTTTCTACCTCAAATTACTTTTCCTCCCTTATAGCAAACTACAAGCACTTTTCCATAGATGTAGGGAAGTACTCTTATGAGATCCCCGATCGAAATACCACCCCCAAAGAAATTAGAATAGTGTAAATATTTTCTATTTTCAATAAATGGAGCTGCCCTATTTAAGCAGATGGACCTAGTCCTACACACTGTTGGTGAGAGAACCACAATTTTCCCACCTGAAAAATCATTTCACCAACATGACTTAAGTACATACCTTGTTGATCATAATGAAAACCTTGATCTCTTATTATTTGCTTCTTGTGAGGAATCCTAATGGATCTCTACCTCCACTCCTCTAGAAACAAATGTTATCCCCACTATGGCTTCCTGTAGACACAAAATCACGCACATATTAATATTTTACTATGCCATCAAGTATGTTGTTATATGCATGGATATTAAGAAAGAAAATTATTCACGGGTGACCCAATCCCTTTTCCATCTAATTATTTTGATTGCTTCTATTGTATTTCTCTCTCACATATGTCATTTATGTACCTAATTTTGGTTAGGTCACAGGGATCGATACCTATTTATATTTACACATATGTCATCATTTATCCCAGGACACCAGTGCCCATCCTGAACACCAATGCCCATTCTAAACACTAGCTCTCAGGTGTTCCTATCCATTCTGGGCACTTTTGTCCTCTCTATTCTTGTTTACATTTTTGGCATTTATGGTTGGCGATTTTAGTTTTCTTATCCTTATCTCAAGGTCATAGTTGGCATGTCGTGTCACCAATGTCGAAATTAAAACAAGAGATCCATATATACACACAACCTACAATCCATTATATTAAGAGGAAATTCAAAGGGAAAATATCATCCACATACTATCACTACCATTAAATATTCTACATTTTTGGGTTGCATACACTGCATAGGAAGGGGAAGTGTTGAACTCCATCTCACAAATTTGCATTGTATTTAGCCATATCCTGTTATCTTGGTGTCATTGGTACGAGAGAAACCTAGGGACACTATTGCATACACAAAAACATAGAACTGAATGGAGTTTATAATGTATTTTAGTGCTCGATTATAAGCTCACCCATTGGGTGACCATTGAGGTCAAACTGACTTCACATATTACATTTTCATTCCCATTTGATGTGTTTTTGAGCTTGTGCAAGTAGATAGGGTTTTTGTTATAGTTTATAGGTACCCTCGGTGATCCAAGCGTGAACAACAGGTGATCAATAAGAAGTGATAATGAAACTATACCGAAACGGGAAAAATCAAATTCCAATAATTTTCCTAGTCACCAGTGCCTAGAAGAGGTCTTTGGTGCCTAGGTGTTATTGTACTAGCCTAGGCTCCCATGTCCAGCTCCATCCGGGAAGTACATAATTAATATCAAGCATTCAAAACACTCTTCCCATCCTATTCATCGGGTCTTCCAGTTCAAATTTTTTCCAGCATAAGTGAAAATTAGCTAAGTATTATATCTCTCCTATTTGCTTGCAATGTTGTATCATTAGAGTGCTTAAAATTTGTATTCTATTGTGTTTGATCATATTAGTGATTTTGAAATCAGATTTAACAATCCATATTTTATTAAATCATTTAGTAAACCCCATCCTTATTCAAACTCTTTCCTCTAAGATCCCCAAAACCCTCATGGCTAAGAATTGATCTTCTTATCCCAAGTAAGATATGGATCGTATTAGTGTGAATCCTATCCTTTATGATGATGTTGTACAAGCTGAACTCAATGGTCTTGATCGTAATGATCACTTTGATAACGAAGTCATGCAACAACTTCTTGCTCACTAAGACAACATTCCTCTTGACACTAATAACCATGATATTTTCATGATCTGCCATGATCAAAACTATGTCGCATGCTCTCCATAATCATCATCCATAGTTACCCATTCTCATGTGCCATCTTCTCCTCCTCTTGTAGCGCATCATCATGTTAGTATCGATCCTTTGTTTGGTGACATGTTTTTTAAGGTTGCAAATTTACATGTGCATGATCACATTTCCAATAATAGTTAAGATGAATGTAAAGCTATTGGTAACTTTAAAAGTTTCCCTTGCCAAGAGGGCTTTTGAAACATTTCTTGCAACTTTCACCTTATACCCATTTTTTACTTTTCCCATAAATTTGTTTAAAAATTGCTTAAGTGTTGATATTTTATTGGATTTTGGATTTCGGAAGTCAACATGCAGTTTTCATGCAAACTGCACTTTGAGTTTCAAAACCCAAAACCCACCCCCTATAAGAAAAATGCATAAGTCAGAAATCAAGTTGTAGTTTACATGCAAACTTCATGCCAGGTTCTAAAGTTTGATTCCCCACTTGCATTTCGGAACTTGAAATATGATGTGCAATTTGCATGCAAACTGCACACAGACTTCCAACTTCCACCCCTGACCATTTCAGAGGCATTTTTGAACTTGGAATCCGATATGTAGTTTACATGAAAACTGCACACGGACTTCCGACTTCTGACGGAAGATCAACATTAACTGCCAACTACTCACACATACTAACTCCACAATAATTAATTTTTGCTTTTCTATTTAAGGGCGAGTTTTACTTGTCATTTTCACTTGAAAATTTGGTACAGTGACATGTTAACACTCCTTTGAAATCTAACTGTACTCCTAAGGTGATTTTAGAGAATTTTTCATGGTTTTTCTCATATGATATTTGGGTAAGTTTTCAAGTTATCCTTCACAAGTTATTTTAGTCTCTGTTTTAGGGTTTTCTTTTCAAATTTTTATCTCTTTCATGGGTGCCTTTCACATTTTCTCATTCACGTCATTTTTGGGGTTTTTATCTTTGATTTGTAAACTTGCTTGTTTTATGAATTTTTCACGTTCATGGTTTCCTTTATTTCTGAAGCCTAGGCTTCAGATCTTCATTTTTCAGAAAGACCACAAACAAATTAGCATGGAGAAACCATTTTGGAGATTCGAGCATCACATCAAATATTGAAAACATTGGAGACACAGACCTAGGGCATATTGACCTCCTTGAATTCTAGGAAAGAGTTAGAGCTCCAAACAAGAATTCATGGATGTAAGGAATTTTTGATAGTGGACTTTCCTTGGTTGTTACCTTCCCTCCATCAATGCAGTGCCTAGAGTTTGTGCTTTCTATTGCCGCATACTTTGATAAGGAATCCTGAACAGTGAAAGACGATGAAGGGATGGTGGTGATTAAACTAGATAGTGACTATTTTGATGACCTATTGAAGCTTCTCGATGTTGAGGAACATGCCAAATTTTCCTAAGAATCCACCGTTAAGCACTGGGATGTGGAAACCAAAACTTGTATAAGGGTTGTCAATAAGAGTTACTTGATAAAGTCCAAGGGTCCATTGTCTAGGTTTCCTAATATTGTCCCACAATCATATTTTATCCAAGAAGTAAATGACATCATCACATTTCTTAGCAGAGTTGCAGGACTCCCTTCTTCCAAGGATTTCCAAGAGTGGATGTATTTATATAGTGCCACTATACGGAAGAATGACGATCTTATCTGATGGGAAGAACATATCGGTAGTGTCATTTGTTTCCAATTATTAGACGTCCTAACCTATGGTAATTTCTTCATGACAACCTATCTTGTGTACGTGACTGTAAGAATGAGGAATTACCCAAGTTTATCATTAGTGGGATCAAAAATTGCCTCTCAAATTTATGATTTTTACCCTCAATTCATGATGAAGGAAGGGGCTAAACATTTTCAAAGGGTGAATGATGCTTTCTTTGTTGTTATTTTATACTTCTTTGATAAAGACTTGTACAACTGAAGAATTTATGATGATGTCTGGAAAGAAGTCAAAGAATGGGGAGGTATTTATTTGTCCCAACATTCATGTATATGAGGGTTCCCGGATTCTCAGGTTATCCTTAAAAGGTACCTAGGTGTCCTATGGATAAGTGGGTATTAATGAAGTTGGTTCAAAAATTATTGCATTATCACAAGATCCACTGGTAGGTCCAATTGATATCATTGGGGATCATGCCAAAAGCGTCAGAGTAACTTACTATGTGATCACCACCGATCCAAAATTGGTACCGATCCCTACCCTTTTTCCTTATATTACTATTTTTATCAGTGTTATCATCTGATTTTGCTAACAATCAATTTCACAAGGATGTTTTGTCTTTAGATGACTATTGAATGACAAGTATACCCCATAACAAACATCCATGACCTTCATTCCATCCCGCATCCTTTCTACCAAGAGAAATATGACATAGCCCACGAGCTCATTCTTTGTGCCATTACGGTGACTCTGAACATTAACGATATTGGAGATCAACTAGAAATCATTAGGGAGGAAAGTGATGCAATTGACCAAGCTTGGGAAGATTACTTTGACGACTTGTGGTGCTTTGTGGCCCTTTCTTAGGCACTTCATTATGATCAATTGTACATCTAGGAGTCTATGGAAGAATAAACTAATCTCTCTCTACAACATTTTTTTATCTAAGTAAAAAGCATATATTTCTTTATTGTATCTTACATTTCCTTCAGCATTCTTTATCTACTTAAGTGTTGAAAGTGGGTTGTCATCCTTATAAGGAAATCTGTTGATTTCCTAAGACTATCCGTTGTTGGGCAACCCACCATTTTTCTATTTAAATCCATCTTTTTATTAGCATCTTTGGTGTGCAGGCGATTCATCCTATTGGAAGAGGAACAATGTGTGCCCATCTGGAACCGACTTCATCATCATCTAGTGCATAGGTAACATAAACGCATTCATTTTTGAAGTTACTTATTCCTTAGCATACTTTTCATTAACTTGAAATGGGAGTGGGAAATTCAATAAACACTAAGGATACAACTCATGAGCAGGAGCTCATAAATCTTTTTCTATCTTAGGTATCTAATATAGGGGAAATCAATGTGTACATAAGAGCAATTTTGGTGTGTGGAGGCCTAGGACTTTATTTTGGTCAATAAAACGTATTTCTTGTCATTTTCCCTTGTTTAGAGCTCTCAAATTAGCTTGAATTAGTTTTCCCACATAAACTAAGAATTTGATTTTTTTAAAACTTGTAAGCGAAGATGTTAGGTCATTCCAAGTTATAAATGTTATTATCTTTACATGTTTTCTTCATAGTGAGTCAAGAGAGTATAATGACATGTTTTTAAGGTGTTTGATCACCTATAGTTCTTGGCCACATATGCTAAACTCAAGTTAATAAATTATTTGGTCACATCAAGTCAAGAAACCCAAGTGACTTGGATAGATAATTGATTTCTAGGCCAAAAAGGAAGAGATAAGCTCATGGATTCTTGGTAGAGAGAGATGGAAGAAGATATAACAAGACTAGGAATGTATGAGAAGTATTTTTTTAAGGCTAAATAATTGAAGGTTTTCTTAGATTTTGCTTACATAGTCCTGAAAGGACAAGGAAAATAGGAGTGTAGTACGATTTATGTGATGTAAACCTTGGTCAATGGAATAAGACTTGTGAAGGTGTGTTCAAAGGTGAAATTTGAATCTTGAATTGATAACTTTTTCTTTTAGCTTTGTATTGAAATGTGAAGGATTTAATAATTGTGTTCTATGAGGATATGGGTCTTTGCAATGTTGTTATTGTATTTCTTGGTTTACATAGGTGCTTGATTTTTGTTGGTGTTCCAAGAACGCAGGAAAAGTTTTTGTAGACCAAGAGGAGTAAGAGAGCCCAATGTAGAGGCTAGTGATACAAAGAAATGCATTGTGAAGGGTGAAATGATTTTTTTTTAGTGTTTATGTCATAGACATCAAAAAATCAGGAAGAACAAGGTTTTCTTCAAGAAATACTTGTGTTTCTAAGATTCAATAAAGGAAATAGAGGTTTCCAGGGGTTGAACTAAGAAGACTATTTTCCTTAATATATTACTTCCTCCTTTTGATCAGTTTATACCTTAAATTTGATGGAATTCTATTTATGTATATTGTATTTTAATGATCAACTGTGTTTCTTTGTTTATAGGAGGTGTGGTTAATTAGAGGCTTGTCAAAACATGAGTAACCTTGTGAAGACTAGAAGAAACTTCATAAGAAACCCTTATTGTATTGACAAAGGTAAGTAGCCTCTTTATATACCCGTGCCCAACTATTAGATCCTGTGTTAGACGGTGTAGTCTTTTTCTCATGTGTAGCTGTGCCCTTCTAATAAACCGCGGGGAGTTTGTTCAAGAAATTTGGAAGGAGATTAACTGGCAGAAGAGAAAAATACTCTCTTACTGGTTCTGGTTGGGATTGAATGTGCTGTTAAATGGAAACGGTTGTGATAAAAGAAGTTTGTTTGAACAAGTTCATGAAAACTGAAAGCAAGAAAAATCGATCGAGTGAATATGAGAACGAGAAGGTCTTGGTTGAGGAAATCGTAAAATTGGAGAGGAGGATTTTTCCAAAGCACGAGTCTTTAGCATCTTCCTTGTATGAGGAATTACAGAAAAGAAATTGCGGGATGATCTATGCCTGTGCAGCTGCAGAGAAGAAGATTTCCCTGGTTGGGTATGTGATGTACTCGTGGCCTTCCTGTTTGCACGCCTCAATCAACAAACTTGCAGGTACTCGTTTCTTCATTCTTCCAACTAAAATCTCCCTCGGATCCAAAATCTGTAAATAGGGATACTTTTTTGTTTAGGTTTTTGATTTTTGGGAGTAGAAATTAGATAAGCTGGGTATTATTCTTGTTTGAATTAATGCAGTTAGAGAAGAATACAGAAGGCAGGGGCATGGAGAAGCACTGTTAATGGCGGCTGTAGAGAAATGCAAAACAAGGAATGTTCAAAGCATAAGCCTTCATGTCGATCCAATTCGCACTGCTGCTGTTTCACTGTATCAGAAACTAGGGTTTAAGATTGATACATTGCTTCATTCTTATTATTCTCCAGATCGTCATGCATTTAGGATGTTCTTGGAAATTTGAGATGAGAGGATGGACATGGATTCTGTCTTATCAAAAGGAATTTCTCGTTTTTTTTTTGGGTACAACTAGGTAGCTGAACATTGGGGAACTTACCGAGGCACCTCGAGTCTCAAATTTTGGTATTTGAATGAATGCAATTTGGTTCGCATGATTTTAGTTTTTTAAATTTTATTTGGAACTGGTTAGAGACATTCTATTATTATTATTATTATTTGGATGAATAAAATCTTATATTAATTTAACAAGTAAAATGATACAAAATATTTTACAAAAATTGAAGGGCCCTTTGGTTCAATGGTGAAGTTGAATGGCTTGGAATGAGCCCATCAAGAATCAAGTCTTGCTGAATGCAAGTCCAGGGGACAGTCGACACAGAGAGTCAGGCAGATAGGGTCATGATCATTCCCTGGGTGACTTTGACGGATTGGATACCCCCTAGTCATGGATGCTTAGCTAAAAGGAATGACTTTGATGTAGATGCATGCTTAGTCATAATGTGTAAATTAGCTATATGCAATCTCCAATTTACCATGGGCAGAGATGTCGATATCTATGTAATCGAGGTCTTCCAAACAAAATAATTCACAAAAAAATTGGGTAGTATGGAAGTATCCCTTAAAGTCACAAAACAAATAAGGTAAAAAAAATTAGGAATGATGGGAAGCAAAAAATAGCAATACATCAAAAACAAAGAAGATTAAGCCAACGATGCAAATTGTTGTCCTGTAGGGGGCAGGTCTTGGTCGTGCCAACCAGACCCAGGCAGATCTTTGTCGGGGTCTGACACATCCTAGCCCAATCCATGGTGGCTTTGCTCTTCAATCTCTTCAAGAGGGGCCCGAGAGGGCGAGATGGAAAGCGCAAGCCTTGGAAACTTGTCTGGTGGTGGAGGAAGGCTCCACTCATCATGAGTGCGAGGCTTGGGCGCAGGTGGCGAGCCCCAACTGTGTTGACTAGGAGACGGGGGATATCCTAACCCCCGTGGCGAGCTGAAGGCGGGGGAGTGAAGCTCCTCTGGGGAGGTTGGCTACGAGGAGAGTGGTGAGCGCCACTAAACGAGCGACGTTGGGAGTGGCTGCAACGTTCACAACCTCGTTATCATTTGTTGGCACTACCATATGGCAGAGAGCGGCAACAAGGGGATGGTGGCACTTGTGCAACATTGCAGGGGGCATCGCCCCAGTGGCGTAAGAGCGTCTATAGATGCTCCACCTCTAGCACTACCTTATTGGCTTGAACTTGAATCTGCAGCAAGAAATTGAAGACAACCATAGACTTGTTATAAATAGAGAAGTGATGACTGACATTGGCATTAACAAATAAACATGCATTCCTTTCTTTCCATAACCAAAACAAAATTTCCCCTTTGAAAGCATGCCAAATCTGGGTAAATGTATGCAACAATCATGGATTGTCTCCCAGTTAAACATGATGTCAAGTGAAGCACTCGGGGCGAAAAAGTTGGAAGAAGGGATGAATCCAATCCCAAGCACCTTGGGCTTTGCAACAATACCAAAAGAGGTGTGGGAGAGTTTCGATATGCCCACAGAAGGGGCATTTTGGCGCAACCACTCCCACTTGAACCAAACGTGTTCCAAGCAGGAGGCCTTAATGAAGCACACACCACAGAAAGTGAGTTATTTTAGGTTCCACACAGGCAGACCAAACTATATGAAATCTCCTTCACCAGATAGATTGTGAGGGCCAAATTCCCCACTGAGTGTTAAGCTTATCCACCATGGGCTGATGTGGTGAAAACCATGCATAGCCTTTGCTGGCTAAGTAATTTCGGAAGGGGGTGTCCACATACCACTTCCAGTATGTCCACCATGGATGAGCTTGGAGAACAAAAATCTTATAAATTGTATGATCTGGCATGAAGGAAATGATATCTTTAATGAGGGTTTTGTCTGAGAGGGCCAATTTAAATTTTGCCTTGAGCTCTTACCAGAGGTAGCGAGGATGGAGTGTGCTTGTAGAAAAGATCTTGGATAATGCATCTTCTGCATTTGAAAAAGCAGAGAGCAAGAATCCAAGGCACCTCTGCCAAACAATAGTTTTGATATTGGAACACTAGGGACTGCCACAGAGAGTGGAGATTGAAGGAAAGGCCATTACGGAAACCATTGCCATTCCACATAAGCCAAGGTTTAAACTGCTCCCAAGCTTTCTAGATGATTTTATTCACGAAGGTGCCCACCACTTTGACTGGGATATGGGCAATGAGAAGGTTGGTAAAACCAATACATTTCCATGCAGAGTGGCCGTAGGGGGTGCCTTCTGCTATACCATGTCGTAAGAACACCTTCCAAGCTTCCTTATCGTTAATGGCTCAAATGATCCATTTAGCACAAAGCGCTTGTCCCTACTGTAATCTATCGATAACGCCTAAGCCACCAGAGTCCTTGGGCAAACAACAGGATTCCCAAGCGACTCTGTTAAATCCTTTATCAGATGTGGGATTGACCCAAAGGAAGTCTTTAAGCAACTTTTCAAGCTTGTGCATTGACTTCTTAGAGGGGACCCAATAGAAGGAGTAATACACATGTGTGGCTTCCATAACTTTAGAGAAAATCTGGAATCTTCCTTCCAAAGAAAATGAGTTGGTGATCTAACATTCCAATTTTTGAGCCATGCGTTGAACAACATACTGCCATAATTCAATGGGAGAGGCATGGAAGGCAAAAGGAATGCCCTTAAATTTGAACATTTCTCCATGGTTAAGCCACTTCCAATCATAGGATGCCAATGTGGAAAGAAACGATTGTCTATAGCATTGTGTTTTACACCATGGAATGGAAGATCCAGAGGCCAAACAAAAAAATCTAGGCACTACATGGCTTGATTAATGTTGCACTCCTCTTTAATGAGAGTGAGAAAGGAATCATCAACGAAGTGACCATTAAGCAGTTGAACACCATCACCACAGGGTAAAGCAATACCCCTAAAAAGTCCCTGAGATTGGGCTTGAACAAGTAACCAAATCTGTCAGTTGCCAAGACATAAAGGACGAGTGCAAGGGGGCAACCTTGTCGAATAAATTAGAAGAGTTCGAATGACTATGAGCTTTGTCCATTGATGGTGTCATGGGCAAAGGTATTTGAAAAGAGCATATTAACATCTTGAAAAAAGTTCGGACTGAAACCTAAAGCTTTAAGCATGACTAAGATGAACGGCCATTCAATTCAGTCATAGGCCTTCGCAAAGTCAATTTTGACTAAGAGAGCTTGCTGATTAGACTTGCAAGCGCACTATATGCCTTCCTAAACAACAATGATGTTGTCAAGGATATAGCGTCCTTGAATGAAGCCAGTTTTCTCGGGTCTAATTATGGCTAGAAGGAGATGTTGAAGTCGAACAACAAGAGCTTTGGCTATGATCTTGTATGAAACATTTAATAGAGTGATGGGACGCCAAATACTAATTAACGGGGGATCACCTGGTTTAGGGATAAACTTGATACTCCCTTTGTTGATACTCTCTTTGTTGATATGGGGACCAAGCATTTGAGTGTCTATCTCTCTCTGTCTAAACTTGTTGTTTAGAATGGACCATAATGGCACCATATTGAATATTGTGAATGGGAAGTATATTTTAATGCATAAAATGTATAGGTGATTATGATGTTTTTTGTGAAATAATATAGTCTCTCCATCCATTCATCTATCTCTCCTGACATTTTGATTCTTGTACCCAATTTCTTACTTCGTGAAATAAAATCCATGCCAATGAGGTTAGAAGAAAATTGAAAGTTATCAACACAATTAAGAAGCATTTTACTAAGATGGGTTTTGAAATTTTATTGTACTTCATAATATAAATAATAATAAGTTTAAGGCTTAAGAAAATACCTTTACATTACTTCAAAAAATGAAAGGAAATCTTGGATTGTAAATCTGGATAATACTATTTTTGAAAAGAAGTACTTGGAAGTAATCAAGTTTTGAATAATTATTTTGTTGCAAAATGGATTTTAGATTAATCGTGTTTTGAGCATATATTACTAAAAAAATTAATGATCTTGAAAAGAAAGAGATGTAAACTTTTTTGTGAAAAACACTTCACTTTCTCCTCATCCTTGGGAAATTTTGCAGTTTTAATTATTTGTAAAAAATTATGCCATCCAAGATATTGGTAACCTCTAAACAATGAATACATTATTGTATACTAATTAATTAGCTAATAGTTGAAATTTTTTGATATCCCCTTTAATTGTTTATGATGAGCCCATTAGTTGCAATACAAAAAGTGAGGCATTAGAAATGTACATTTTTATTTTGTGCCCCTGATTCTTGCCCTCCATATATGGATGAAATGCATACCATGAAATATTCTATTGAAATACAATATAGCTCATTGAATGTCAAAAATCTAACATATCTTATAACCTAAGCCTTCTTTCAAAGGTATGAATCCTTGAGTGTATCATTATAAGCTAGATTAATTTCACTATGATTAGTGTGAGCTATAAGGGATATAATATGAATCATTTGAAGGTTCCTTTTTGGTTTTCAATTATGGATTACATGTGTTTCAATTCTAAATAACAATTATATGTGTAAGGATTGTCCTATTTTCCAATATGGAACTGAAGTTAGTCATTCTTATGCTAGATCATATTAGTTTTTAAGAACCCAAATTCGTATGTAGGTTATTTTGTTTAGGAGACATGATGAAAGGGTGGAAGAAAATGTTGATTGACATAAAAGCTATTATAATATACATGTAATGAATGAACCTATAGAAGCTATGATAAAATCTTGTTGATCTCAAATGTTTATGGACAACTATCAAACTTACATTGTTAACCAAGTATGTTATTAAGTAATAGATGAGACAATTTTTCTATTTAAGTGTTGTCGTACTAAATTTCTACTATGTAAAATTTTAAATTTTGGTCATGACAACCAATCCCACACTTGAAATTCCATTTCCCGGTCAATGTAAACCTTTTCCTTCAGCTAACATTTCAAATGCGTCACCATCATTATGGTCAAGAGGAACATGATATAACATGGTTTTCAAGTATTTTTTATGTGCCAATAAGTTTACATATCTTGGTTCTTGAAGCTACCAGGATCTAATAAAGAACAATATTTCCAAAGGCTTCAAAAGCGCTATTTTTGGTATTTTTGTCACTAGTAAACATCCTCCAGAAGCTTATATGGAAGATTCAAATCATCTATGGGAGATCCATGAAGGTTTTTGAGGCAGTTTAGGAAGACTATGTGAAGAAAATTAGGTTCAGGAACAAGTTAAGCAATATCGGGTCTTTTTAGGCAAGACACTGGGAAATGCATTTTCTAAAGAAGCTAGTCACCTTGTTCAAAATGTTTTGGGAGCCTCGTGAAGTTTTGGGAGCTCATATCCCAGGAATTGGAAAGATGATAGAGCCTACTTCATGATGCAATGATCAGCAAAGAATTCTGGGAACACTAAAATGTGGAAAATTGTTTGTTAGTGCAACATAAGAGTTCTTCTACAAGGCATAACATGTTTGAAATGTTTCATGAGCCTTGTGAAGAGTTAGGAGACTAAAACAATCTCACATGAGGGTATTTTAAATTCTCTTCATGTCCCATAAGTTTTTTTGTCTTGGTTCCATCGATAAATCTTCTTTCCACTCAACTCATCGGCGCACAACTCTAGAAAAAATTGAAGGTACGACTAAAACTTGCTGGAGAACGCATTTTTAATACTTATAAATAGTATCATTGGATTTATTGGAATGTTTCCATGAATATTCATTTATTATTTTTTAAAATATCATTGATTTTTGACTTTGCGGTGAAGGAAACATTCCGTGAAATAGTTTTGAAGTTCAAATCATGCTTGGATCAACACTTGGGCGCTTGGGTGCACTTTTGGTTTCCCATTTCACCCTTGGAGGAATTTTTAGGTGCAATAGAACCTCATAAGTGCACCTCATTCCTATTGGCTGTCATTCCCAACTAAAAAACATAACATGAAGCCAAAAAGTGTATGAAGAATCTTATAAGAGTGTTTTAAGTTGTGGTAGGTCCCATTTCCCCCTCAAAGTGCATTTTTAAACCCCATTTGCACCTTGGGCACACTTATGAGGTGAAATTTTACTCCAAAAGTGTGGCATGCCCTCATTGGCTCAAAAATTTTATGTGCATGCATGTTAAGTCAACTTAAAAACATAAAAAAGGCTTGTGTTTGTGGATGTTTTGTGTCATGTTTTCCCAATTTGCATCCCCATGGTGCACTTTTCTCATTTCCATGCACAAAATGAGTACTTTTGAGGTGAAATTACACTCAAAAAGTTTTCCCAAGTGCAATTGATCTTCCATTCTCCACTTCTCTACTCCTCTATTCTCCCATATGCACTCTCTCTCCTCACCTTCCACCATATAAATTCCCTCACCCATGCTCTCACAACTAATAAACACAAAAAACTTAAAAAATTAAAAAAAAATTACTTGGCATCTATTAAAGTTCATTTTAATCTGGTTCATAACATTCAAACACAAGAAAACTCACTCTTGTGCCCTAGATGTCAATATCTAGTTTTCTTCATAGCTCTTGTTTCCAAGATCTATTTTCCTCAAGATTTTGACTCCAGATTTCTCATGAAAACTCGTTTAAGAAGAGTGTTTACTTTCCCCCATTCATGCAATCATTTATTTTTTACAGCCACACGAACTTTCCAGCCCAAAATAATTATTTTTCAAATCTACAAAAACACGGTGATTGAAATCTCTCAAAAATTGGAGTAAAGCCTTAAAATGCAAAATGGAAACTTCTACAATTGATTTCATTCCAGTACAACACCCGAAAGATCACTTTATATTTTTATTAAGTATCTACCATGGTGTACTACTAAATATATTAAATCTAAGAAAAATTTGATTTCCATTACCTATATTCATTGCTCCAAGTGTAAAACTTTCAAAAATGGCAGAATTGTTAAGAAATTGACACCCATGTGTGACTTACTAAAAATATTAAATGGTCTGGATGAGCTCAAAATGCTCACATATTTTCTTCCTCTTCATGCCTCAATGTTTCTAATATTCATGTAGGGTTGGTAGTTAAATTATGACTTAGGAGGAAGGGAATCCCTTCCGATTCCCAATTTTGGTCCCAGAGGACATTTTGCTTCATCTCATGCAAGGTGTTTGATCATAAAGTTAATGAAATTGCATTCCATCCCTCTCCCCTTCACCCATCTTGGAATCAGAAGGTGTTTTTTCTCGCACTTCATTGGTCACTTTGTTTCCCAGGTGAGGGATCATCATGATTGCATTGTGCGGGAAAGTTATTTCAAGTTCATTTCATATGGATGGTTGGTCAAGAAGGTATGACAATGTTTCAAGGATTATAAGGTTTGTTTAAGTGAGGGAATTATTCATTGATCTCAATGGTCCATTCATCAAGTGCTTCTCAGTTTATCTCTCAGTGTACCTGACAAGGCTATGATGGTTAATCATTCAAGATGAGGCTTTTCATAGTTTAGAGGGGTTAGAGTTTTTCATCAAGAGTTCATCACATCACTGGAGCATCATTGTAGGGTTCATTAGGATCAGAAGTGGATTATCTTCATGATCGGAGCTTCTTCATCCTTCTTCATTCGATTTTGGAGCTTCTCCTCTCTTTCTCTTTTTAGAATTCTATTCCTTTGTTGGGGAGAAAAAAATGTAAAAAGTGACTCAAGTCACTAAAATTTTATATTTCTTCGTTGATGATTGCACTTTAAGTTGAAAATTCATGTGGGAATGTGAAGAGGCTCATTGTAAAACTATATATTGTAATTCTTTTTCCATTTAAAAGGGTTAGATATTCTTGTTTGAGATTATATTTTATGGGTTGATATCTCCCATTGTTTTACTATAAGAAAGAACTTTAAATTATTCTATCTCCTTGTCTTATTTTTTATTCTCCATCTCAACTTCACTCCAATAGAGCTTTTTAATCCTACACAACCAAGGAAAGAATGAATATTTTGATGAATATAATGCAGTTAAACTTTGTGTTGATTGTATTGTTTGTCTTACTTTTCATATTGGTGGTGCCTTCTCATTATTAACTTAGAAATACTTTGGTTTTATTTTAATAAACGTGGCATGATATTTATTTATTAAATTCACCTTCTCACTTTCTCCACTATCTCCACACACACATATTTCCTCTACCTCCTTTGGTACATGGGTTTAGTGGAGTATTCCCGTGTGATCCCTGGTTGAAAGGCCACCCTCGATGGTTAGTATTGTAGCATGTTTTTTATTTTTATAGGATGATTATAATACTATGAGAGTACATCTTCACACATATTTCCTCTCACACTATAATTTTATGAATTAAGAAATTAACATTCATTTTATGGATTGTGCATTAAATATATTATCAATAACTAAAATCTTGAGCTAATTAGATGCTTGACATTTGAATTTAGTTATACCTTCTAAACTTAAATATAATGCTAGTTTTTGGTGTAGTCATAGGTACAAAGTTTCCAATTAAGTAAATCCCTAACCCAACATCTAGTCAAACAAAAAAACACATACATATCTAACACAAATATAACACATATTAATGTAATAAATTGGTTACAAACATAAACCTTTATCTATAGGATACACATTCACTATTTGCTACAAAAATATTTTCCTCGCTACAAAAATAGTAGAGGCTCTCTAGATTCTACTTCACTCCTTATCTCTTTATCTCTCTTGATTTTGGAAAGTCTTCCCAAAAAATTTCCATACAACCTACTATCTAGCATCCTAAATCCATCATAGATTTCCCAAAATATACTAAAATATGTATATATTTTCCTAACTCTTCTTTATATATCCTCCAAAAGTGCTACGTGTCAATTTGTATCCTCATGATTACATGTAAGATGACATGTGTCCCTTACATCCACTTCTGAATATATGGGAGTCATATCCAAAGTATTTGGAATTATGTTGTCAATATGAACTTCTCCACAAACTCCACCCCATCTACATTAGTCCATTTATGCCTTATTATCTACACAATCAATCATAAAGAGTTTTGTTTGCTATCTTCCTTTATGTATTGAGAAATTTTTATGTGAAAACTTCACACTAGAAATTTTTGTGCCAAAATTTTTCTAAGCTTAACCCTACCTTGTCCATTTTACATCCTCAAATTGATGGTATAGCAGCATACTAAACACAAATAAAAATTAATTCATTCGGGAGATCTTACATATAGGATAGACTTATATTATCTAGGAAACAACTCCACTCGGATTAAACAAGTTGTTCTAACAACTTGTACATATTACTAACAACCTTACGATGAGTTTTTATTTTTAACTCATTATTAACTCACCCTATATTTAATATATGAATATTACATTTACATAACTTAATTACCCATACAAATATAATGTGAGGGACTAACTTCCTAACATTCCCCCTTAGTGTGAACATGGGGAAAACTATGATTTCTCCATAGCACAAAGCTAGTGAATTTGTTATGACATTTTAAGACCATGCCCATACTTTATACATATGAATAATGACCCAATACAATATGTGGTATGGAGAAATCATCTCAGTGCTCAAAGAAATCATGGTCTAAAAAATCAACAAATCATCTCAGTGCTCAAAGAAATCAAACATGAACTGACTAAGAGTGTGTGTGCATATCAAATGCACTTTAAAAATCTGATCTCTAAGTTCTCATATGAGATACATCTAACTCAGAATGCATAGTGGTTTGTTTGGGGGTTACTCACACCATTCAAATGTTTCCTCTCACATAAAACTTACACAGACCCACGTGAATCCCTTGAAGCAGATTTGCATGCCAATTTTTTTGGAATTATAAACACCGAGGTTAGTCCCTTCATGGATGCACACATTGCTTCAACAGTGACTCAATTAGAAAAATTGATAGCCAATAATAATAGGGAGACATACAATGGGGTATGGTGCAAAAATTGTGAGATAGAAGGACATACAAAGAGTACATGCCCGCGCTAAAATATAAAAGTGATGTTACTCACATGTGAAATATGTGAAGGGATTCATGATGCAAGAAAATTTCCTCTATTACATAATGAAATGCATAAGAAAGTGTCACTCTATTACAAATTTTTTGGTGTACATACGCATGATACAACCAATTTTTGTGTAATTAATAAAATTCATGAATCAAGGTCATTGGTACAAATGCAAGGTATAGTATAAAACACTAAAAAATGATGCAGAGGTTACATTTGACAATGATTAGGGTGAGGTAGAGGTGGATGCGGATGAGTAATATTTCCATTAAGAATTTGTTTCAAGTGTGGATCACTAGATTATTATCAGTCCAACTTCCTATCTTTCCAAGTATATGTGCATTACCAAAAATAGCATAAGGTTGAAGACTATCTAGATCTTTATGTGATCATGAAAAAAAAGATTGAAAAGGGTGTAGGAATTATTAATAATGTATACAACCTTGCTGAAGATTTCGAACCTAAAATTAGTGCCCCATGGGAAAATGCTTCTCCTAAGGTACACATCACAACAAGAGGAGTTACCACCCATGTGCAAGCATATAATCATTTGAAAAACATAAGGTAAAATGAAACACATTTGGAAAGGGATATCCTAAAGGTAAGAAAAATAAGGAGATACTTCAGGAAACAAAATAATTAATTCACGAGCTACAAGGAGAAATTGAGTTTCTAAGGGAAGACAAGCGCATATGGAATGAAACCCTTAGAATCATATAAATGAATAAAACTAAAATAGGTGAGTTCTAGGAGGTATGTAGACTTCTTCAAACTGAAGGTATACTCCCTTTACTAATTCAATGGTTTTCACAAAAACTTAGGAAAATGGAACTTGGAAATAAATTGGGGCAAGCACGGAAGCATATTGTCAACTCAACAAAGGTAGAATAGTTTTATTGTGAGATATAGGTCAATGCACACATATATAAATGTTATATCAATGATATATTATCGGATACATTGGTGGAAGTAAATATTCTTACCACTTATGTTTATAATAAAATGGGGTGAATTGCGCTCTATCTGCGTCCTCATGTCTTGTTTATGGAAAACAAAACACATGTCATGCCAATTTGTGTATTGAAGAATTATACTATTATCATAATGAGTGTCAGGTTCCATAGATATTTTTATCTCATTACCTTGGCAGAAGTAAATAATTTCTCTGTACTACTTGGAAGACAATGGTGATATGTGAACTACATTGATTTGTGGTTAAAAAAGGACTATGTAATTTTTGAGAATGAGTCTCAACATGTAAAACTCCTGTAGACCTAAAACAATGCAACCCAAATAATTAGAATATAGAGGAGCATGAATACCTAAGAGACTTATAAAATAGCAGGTTTAAAGTGTTGGAGAATTATGAACCAACACAAGAGGTAGAATTACAATAGAATCACACACGATCAGTAATAGATACCAAAATTGTGGCTTGTGATGATTGGACACATGGTTCGTATGAATTTATTAAAAGAGATTGCAGTGCGATTCAGTCCACTACGAGACAAAAAAAATCTCTTACACTAAAATCTATAGGAAGGAATATCAAAAGGCTGAGAAAAGAAAACACTCGCCATATGCTAAGTTTTAATGGGAGTGAACATGTCTAAGCCTTTCTAGGAAAAATGGACATTTATTTACATGCAACCTAAGAAAGTGCACATAAATTACCTGGCTTATATAGTCAGAGGAACTACAAAAAGATGGTGAACTACTCATAGCTCATTATTGAAAACATGAGATCATTTTAAATAATCTATGTGCACCAAATTTGAGCATAGTAATGTTTGCATGAAAATTACCAAGTTATGGTGGAATAACAAAACCTAAAGAAAATATTCAAAAATACGAAGAATTATGGAGTATAGGGGCGCATGAAATCAAGATAGTATTGTGGACACATGTTCTACCATACTTTGCATGTATGGGAATGTGCATGGTATGCCGGATGTGAATTTCACAGAGACATGACTCATAGGGAGACACTCAATACTAAGTTCTTACATACCTTTTGTTTTACTAACCAAAACCACACTTAAATTATCCTCTTCAATATATAAAGAAAGCAATTTTTTGGGATGATGAAGCTATGGAAGACTGACTATTGACACTAAGAAAGGAGATCTTATAGAACTCCCCAAAAAATTGAAGAAAAAATTACCAATAGTTATTCAAGAGAGGAGGTTGACGAGGTTTGACTAGAAAGGAATTGGAGGCATAAGGGTAAAGAAAAATCGGTGCACCAGATAGAAGAAGGAACTAGCTGCAATCAGATAAACATTGAAACATCCTATTCTTATTGAGAATTCATTTACAAGAAAAATTTGGGGGATGAACCAAACCACAATCCACTAAAAGCTATACATATCAACATAGGAACTGAAGAAACACTAAAATCACAACAGTTGGAGACTATTAGAATGAGGCGAAAGTAACAAAAATTGTTGAACTCTAGCACAAATATTTTTATCTATTCTTGAGAAGTTAGAGAAAGAGATGAAGGGGTTAAATTTGTCATTAGGAAAAATGTTGATTAAATTGGTTAAAGGAGCCAAGCCCTCTCAGTGTAGGTTATTGTAGACACTAAATCATGCACTTGGGTATATTTCTAGGTCCTAATCACATACCACCTAAGCAAGAAAACTAGTAATTGACATCTATATTTTGCCTCTTTGCTTTCTTTCTTGCTCTCTCTGTGGTCTTGCACACCTCATTGTCTAGTATGAATTTCACTACTTTATCTTTCTTGTCTCTCGACAACAATTCCCAGTCAGGACACCAATGCCCAAGTGCCCTCGTCCTTCTGGGTGCCCCTGACCTCTCTTTACTTTACTCGCTCCTTTTGACCATATTTTATCTCTTAGGAATCTTATTTTCTTAGTGGTTTTCCTTTTAGATGTTAATTATGAAATTCAAACAAGGAAATCATATAAATATAAAGCTATGTGACCATAATAAAGGACAAGCTCTAAACATCTACTATCACCACCTAAGGTTGCATCCAGAGACACTCTAAGAGTATCAAAGCATCCATCTAGCACTCAATGAAGGGATAAGGGATTGTATTATCTGCATACACGCATAGGAGGGGAAGTTCATTTTGACATCCAAACATCTACATACACTACTACATCTAGTTATTACTCGTTATTCCGTGCATATTACACAAGAGCCACCAAGGGCATGATTGCACACACACACACACACACACACACACACACACACACACACACACACACACACACACACACACACACACACACACACACACACACACACACACACACACACACACACACACACACATGAGAACTACATGAAGTCTGAAATGTAGTGTAGTGATCGGTTATAATTTCACTCTTTCGGGTGATTGTCGGGGTCATTCCAACTCCTCATTTGCATCTTTTTCTTTTTTATATTTGATGTGTTTTTGGGTTTTGCAGTAGGTCCTTTATTTTGCAGGTTATAAGAGAACTCAATGATCTTCTAACAACCTATAGGTGACCAAAAATGAATATTAGCGAAGATATTGCGACCTGAGGTTCTGAGAAGTCATGGGCACTCAGAAGTAGTCTAAAAAACACAGGAACCCCTGACCTGATCTAGGTGTCCTAGTCCAGGAATTTTTGACATTTCTATGATTTTCTGGGTTTGATTTTGACAGTTTCTTCCTCCTATTCATCAGTCTTCCAGTCCAGCATAATTTGAGATTAACTATGAAATCGACTTAGTATCTTATTCCCTCTCTTTCACCTAAGGTTTAAATTTTATCTAGCTTATTGCTTAGGTCATATATGTACTTCATTTCTTATTATTGCGTTGTGACTCTACAATTAGGATTTCACAAATTTTCTGTATTTTTAAAATCATTTATTATATATTCTTTTATTTATTTACTAGGATAATTCTTGCACTTGTGTTAGCTTTACACTTGTTGTGTTAGCTTTCTTAGGTGTACCAGTTGGGTTGAGTTATCTTACTAGTTGTGTGGATTCATCTCTACTGCTAGTATTAGTTAGTGAGGGTTATTCACCATTAATATAGGTGGTAGTTTCACTTTCTTCCTCCTATATATGTACATATGATTATTGAGCTAATACATGGAGCAATGTATTGATATGCAGAAATGTATTTATATGGAGCAAAGTATTGAGATGGATCCATTTCTTGTTGTATTGTAATTATCTCATTATTCTTCATAACTTACAGTTTTGTGTGTGTATACATAGTTTTTCCTTTGTGCAATTCACATCTCACATTTCTCATTGGTGTACTCTGTGATTTAGAGGATCCATGACATTACCAATATGGTATCACAACCAAGCTTGTTTGGTTGTTATTCTGCTAGTTTTACATGACATTAATGTTTACATAGACTTGGTTCTTTGTGTGTTTGTTTTGTTGGTTTTTTGTCTAGTTTGTGGTGTATATGGCCTATATGTAGGCATCTGAGGTGTTGCAAGCTTGAATATGGCATATAGAGATATGGAATTTACATTTTCAAACATGTATTGGAGCTGACACAACCCTTCCAACATGGTTTTATACCCTTGGTTCACTTTTTTTCATTCTAAGTAATATTCAACTAGTCCATATTGGGTGTGCAGGCCCTTAGGAGATTTAAACACCCCTAATATCCACACTCAGGCTAAAAAAATTCTCCATGTTGCCTTAATAGATTGCATATCTAAGGTATTGGGTGTCCAAATCAGTGTATATTTCTTTTGGGACGTCCTCTCCAATTTATTTATTTCCATCTCTGCCTAAATGCCTCTTCAATCATATAATTATTGTGAAGGGATTTTTTGTTATTTGGAGCCATGTTGTTGTAGTCTAGAGGGGCACTTTATCTTTATGAAGGGCATTTTTTTTTGTTTGGAGCCACATTTTTTTAAGTTTTACGCATTTTTTGGCTTGCATTTTCCAATTTTTGGCTTCCACAACTTGCAATCGCCTTCCTTTGTGGTATCCAAACCTTTGGAAGGATCTATAACCTTCCTTTTGGAATTGGGTGGTGCCATAACAATAAAGAAAAACATTAATTTTGGCTTTTAAACCCAAAAACCAGTGCATTCCTTTTTGGTGGGCCCACATCCAAATGGAAAAAGAGTGGTATTTCTCCTTCTTTGCATGATATTCCAAATTTGAATTTTAAATTATCTCAAAATGATCATTTCATGCCTTTTGAAAAATTAATCATTTTTTGGGAAACTACGTTAAGGGAGAATTAGGTGTTTTTTAAAACTTGTATCTTTTCCCGTTGAAGACGAAGTATGAGACCTAGGTTGGCAAGAGGCCAATTCCCCCTCAAAAACTAAATCACTCTCTTCTAAATTCTATGTTTATTCCAATGAGTGATTCGAAGACTAGGTTCATCCTCATTTAGTGCATTTTTATTTAAAATATGCCTTAATTATTATCGGTTGCTCGGAATTGAGAGTTGTCTATTTTCTAATTTCTCATGCATTGGTCCTATGTATTTTGTAAAAAAAACACTACTTTATAAATGTCAACATTTGGGGGGGTTGTAATTGCATGCAGACACATTTTCAGTTGACCTTTCCATCCTAATTTGTTGGGTGTTGTATTCTTGCATCCATCATGGATTATCACGCTTTGCAGTCTAAGAATGGAATGTTGTTCTCTGAAATGTGTGGACTTCAAGAGGACATAGTAAAATTTGTAGAACAAAACATATTGCTTAAGAAGCAATAATCACTTCTACATAACCTCATTTATGACAAAGATGAACTCATACACTCTTTGCAACAAAAAGTTTCTATTATGCATCATCATCCTCATATTTTGGAATCTCACACCCCTATTCCTAGTCTACTTGTAGATATTTATCATGTACCCACTAACAGTTTTTTGTCAGTTTCTGAGCCTGCTCTTGCATCTGATGCTCATAAGCATGTTGTGTTTGTTACTACATGTTCTTCTTCCACACTTGTGCCTACTACAGTAATACATTATGTGTATCCCAATATTTTTCCTTCTTCTCACATGCATGGAAATTTTGAGAAGTATACCACTACACTTGGTTCTTGCATGCTTTGTTCTATGGGATTTTCTGGTGGAGGTATTGGCAGAAATTCATAGGTTATTGCTTCCCCTATTCATTCTGTTAAATTGAATTCTCACCATGGAATTAGTTTTCGGGAAGGTAATTCATTGGGATCACTCATTGACATAGCTCTTTTTTTTCTTGACTCTTTCTGAGGATAATGAGCTACATATGAGTTCCACACCTTCACTCATGCCTGAGAAACCTAAGATTTCAGTTTTTAAGCATGATCAACCTAACACACATCTTGATGTTTCCTTGCATGCTCCACTTATCCACTTTGTAATAGATCATATGCAAGCATTTTCTTCGACCATTCATATTAATATAGGATGGATATCTGATCACTTGTGGAAGTGATGTAAGCATTCATTGAGAGGAATCTACAAGCATGGTTCCTCCACGATTCAACTTCTTGTCCCACTTTCTTCTTCTCATGCATTGTAGTGCTCCTTGTTTTGAGATATTTTTTAGCAGGTTTAGAGTGTATGTCCTTTTTTGAGATATTTTGTATCTGTATTTTTGATATTTTTTGGTATGTTGATAGTCTCTCTTATGGGGAGCTATTATGGTGAATCCTAGTGTTAGTTTGTTAGTGATCTAGTAGTTATTTTGATAACTCATATATATTTGTAGTGTCACTCCACCTATTCAACAATATGGGAGGGTGTGGTGTTGATCATGATTCTTTAGGTCTTGTTCCCTTACCTTGTTTCCTTCTTTGTTCTTGTATCGTGGGACTCCTATTATTTTGGATCTTATATCATTGCCTTGTTTCTATGGTTATTGTTCATGGATCATGGCATGCCTATTTGTAGCAGTTGATAAAATTACGTTTGGTGTTTTTGGTAATTTTGAAATCACTTGATTAATATTATCCTTATATAGATCTATTCTAGTGAAGCCCAGTGTCAGTTATTTTTGAGTTTTGTGATTGAGTAGTGGATTCAGACCACAATGCACACCAAACTTCTTCAACATTGTATGAGTTTTGGAGCTGTTCTTCTTGGATTCCTAGTAGAGGGTTTTTTTCTCTCTCTACTTTGTTATTACTGGTTTTGGGTACCTTGTGGTGTTCCCTTTTTCCCATTTATTGTATGTGGGTACCTCATCAGGCCTTGTTTTCAGGATCTACCTTCTTTTCCTCCCACCTATGTTATTCTTATGGGGGCTGTTAGTGTAGGTTTTTATTTTATTTTATTTGTTTATTAGGATAATTCTTACACTTGTGTTATCTCTACACTTGTTGTGTTAGCTTGCTTAGGTGTACCAATTTGGTTGAGTTAGCTTTCCAGTTGTGTTGAGTTAGCTTACTAGTTGTGTGAAGTCAGCTCTACTTTTAGTATCAGTTAGTGAGATTTATTCACCACTGATCTAGTTAGTAGTTTCACTTTCCTCCTCATATATATGTACATTTGATTATTGAGATAATAAAAGTAGAAATGTTTTTATATGGAGCAATGTATTGATTTGGAATAGAGTATTGAGATGGATCCATTTCTTATTGTATTGCAATTATCCCATTGTTATTCATAACTTGTTGATTATGCAAAATATGGAATATCATGCCTAATATGATGTTATAATAGCAGTAAATGAATGCAATAATGAAATACAAAAATATACCAAAACCAACCAAGCAATAAATAATGAAACCCTAATGTGTAAAGAAGGGTAAGATGCCTTAGCTGATTTTTTGAGTTTTGGAAAGTACATAGAGTTGGAAGACATAGAAAAGAGAAGTAATGAACATCACAGTGGAGCTCATAAAATTCTATAACTAGAGAAACAAGCTGGACAAGGGTGCTTGGATAAGGACATGGGCATCTGTGGGAACTCACGTATTGATTTTTGGTGCATGGGTTTGCAGAAATACTCAAAAACCTAAATTATCAGGGTTGCAAGATATTTTCTGATGCTCTTTTTTCTTGCTATGGATTTGCACAATGATCGTTGGAGTCACCAGAAACCTGCAATGAAGAATGAACCTACAAAACCCTTGAATAGACATCAAATCCTAAAAAAGAAATATGTAAAATGAGGGGTCTGACTATTCTCAGCTGCCATAATGGTGTACTTACAACTTATTGTTACACTACATCTCACACCTAATATAATTATGTGTGTTTGTGTGAAGAATTATGCCTTAATTTTATCTTGTGTCAGTTGCACTTGGACAACGAGCAAGTAGCTAGATGTAGAATGTAATAAATGTGTGCATGGAATAGAATGAGCTTCCCTCCTATGAAGTGTATGCAGATGAACCAACCCTTGTGTCCCTTGTGATGGAGCTATATGGATGCACTAGAGCTCTTAGATGCCTTGATGGATGTGGCCTTAGGTGGAGATAGTAGATGCTTAGTGTTTGGTCCCTTATTATGATCAGATAACTTTATATTTATATGATTCCCTTGCTTGAATTTTGTAATTAACCCTGAAAAGGTTGACTACCAAAAAGATAAGATGATCAAATGGCTAGAAAGGACCCCAAAAGTGTGAGTAAAGTACAAAGGAGACAAGAGTACCTAGATTAGATGAGAGCACATAGTGCTGACGTCTTGGTCTGGGTGCTAGTGTTCAGGATGACAAATACCAAAGACTGAAAAGGAAGATTGCGAAAGTAAGGGTGTAAGACCAAAGTTATCAATAGAAAGAAAAGAAAGGTTTCCAAAGACATGGGTTAATTAGTATCATTCTTACTTAGTAATCATATGAATAGTAGTATCTAATTAGGACTAGATAATTACCCAAAGTACATGATTTTGTGTCTACATTTCCCCCCACTTTGTGTTGGTGAGAGGAAAGATCAATAACATAAAGTAGATAGATATGTGTACATGATATCCATGTAGATTGATGTACGAGATGTGCTAAGGGACTAGATAAAGTGTGGAGTGATAAACATGTGAAGCATGGATGCTAAGGACGAGAAAGTGTAAAAAGTGATTGAAATGAACCTAGGGCGGAAAACACATGTGTAGGTGTCATGATGTACCTACTGTCGATGTTGATGTGTGTGATGTTGTTGTTTTTGTTTCTGTGGTGATGTTGACTACAACTTCCCATACGAACAGACCTACAAAAGAGAAGCTGAAAAGTATTCAAATATACATGTATATGATCAAAATATGTAAAAAGTGTGAAGAAAGTATGTAAAGTGTGAAAATTGTAAAAAGGAACATGTGCACTTGATCCGTGATGAGAAAACATGTATAGAAAGGATCTTGAAGATGATGTTGACACATGATTTTTTAAGGCGATCTCACACCAATGTAATGGAAAAATTGTACAAAGAACTATCCAGTGTCATCCTCCAGCCTTTAACTACTCCCCGCTATGTAAAACACCACTGCAGATGGTGTGCATATGTTAAGGACTCTCTGTCCTTTAAAATATGCTACGTAAATACCCAGTGCTAAAGGACTCTCTACCTTGTCAAAATCCTCTGTGACATGTCAAAGAAATGTGTAATTTTCCCCTGTTACTGGAATTCTAGGAAAGGTCGTTGTATTTCCCCTGGTTTCAGGCATCCAGGAAAGGTCGTTGTACAAAGGACCCAAGTCTGATTTTGATCCCTATCAAAACTATTTATTTGTACCAGTACTATGTTGTGTGTATCTATGTATGGGGTGAATGATTCACCCATATGATGCCCCCCTCATTTGGGGTGCATGCCATGTTGCTGAAAAAGTATGCAACCCAAAAGAGAACCGACCACTGTGCTGAAATTGTCTTGCAGGGGGAAGGGAATGTGCTTGGTAGAAACCAAGGCACACACAAACAAGTGGCTAGGTGACTATGCTAAAATGTAATATCCTATCCTAATCTAATACAAGTTTGCAATAAATAAATAAGCAATGGAATAATGTAAATACAACCAAACAAGCTAATAGGGTTAGGAGAGTCTTAGTTGATTCGAAGATGTTGCGAGACTGTGTCATAATGGAGATCGGTTGAACATGAGCAGGAAATTATCACACATGAGCTTGAGAAAATATAGATCTAGAGGATTTTATTGGAATGCAGCTCCTGGGGAAGAATAGGGGCACTTGTGGGTGTCATGGTCTAAATTCTAGGCACCCTGGTTTACACAAATGGTCGAAAACCCAAATTTTCAAGGTTGTAAGATATATGCACTCCTTCGCTTCTTATCGTGTGTATGTCTCTACACTTCACCAGATGTCATCGTAAACCCTGCAATGGAATAATCACTTACAAGACCCCAAACCAAACATCAAAACCCTAAAAGAGAAAGATGCATATTATAGACACCTAAACTATGCTTACACTTAGCATTTCCTCCAATTTAACTGATTAACGACACTTCATTAATCAACCCTTCTTCACTCCATTCTTGGATGCCCATTCACGACACTCTTTTGGTCACATTCATCCTATAATCATCTTATTTCGATAATATCTCCCTTATTAGCAAAACATTCCTTCTTTCGACCATTCAAAACCTCCCTATTTCTCTCTAGACCACTTCTATTGGATTCGTAGGCTATCTATCAGTCACAATTGGTTATCCAAACCCCTCCCAACTCTCAATGAGTCTCTAATCACTTACTAATCAAATTTTAACTATCCTGAACCCTAGTTAACTAGCCTAAACCAAGCTTAACTAAACCTAAAGCATGTTTATCCTAATCTAATCCTAAAGTGATTTTTGAGCTTTAGTCCCACATGCACCCAAATTCCAAATTCTTCCAAACCAAAAACTATAAATACAAGGCTAATCCTACCCATTTAAACTACAACTTTACACACAAGGACACAACTTTACATAAGCTAAAGCCAAAACAAGCCTAAGAAAGCTTGAGAACTCATTTGCATTAGCCAAGCTAATAAGACATTTGATCTTGGGTCATCCACCATTAAAATAGATTCATCTTGCACCCATGTTAGGTTAGTAATGGAATAGCTAAACTTGGCCATGTAGCCATTTAGTGAGATTCATTCACCCTCATGGATTAAACAAAAAAAATGATTGCTTAAGTCTTTAGTAGGCATATTTTGTTAAGCTTTCAAGAATAGAGGTTAATGTTATTTGTTAGATTTCTTGCTTATTTCAAGTTTTAAATACATGCAAATAGGATTCCTTGCTCATTTCTTATCATATGGTCCATTGAGGGTCTTTTGCACAAAGCTTTGGGGTCTTGCCCCATATCCATAGCTCTTTGTAAAATATTTCATTGAACACATTTGGCACGCCCGTTGGGACACTTATGTCCACCCTCCATTAATGGAGGTCTTTTAGGTTTTTCAAAGCTCATTTTCAAGTTTTTTGTTCAAATCACTTGTTATTTCCTCATTTTTATTTATAACCCTAGATAAATGACCTTCATTTATATACATATTGTGGGTTTGATCTCGAAATAGGACACTTTGACTAACAACTAACCTGTTTGCTCTTGAAAAATTTAAAAATCTGTGTTTTTTGTAGGTTTTTCACAGGGTGCGCATAGGTGTCCAACAAGGGGTGCATACATGTTGAAACCCCAGCGTACCCATCATATTAGGTGCATACCTGTCGGAAGGTCCCCATCATATGCAAACTAAACCTTTACACAGGCACGCACGCGTCTCCGTCATCTGAGGCGCGTATACGTCTCTCTGGCCGCGCAAGCGTAAATGGTCTGACTATGTAAGAAAATAAAAAATAACCCATACAAGGATGCACATGCGTCTCTGTTGTCTGAGGTGCATAGCCTTCTCTCTGGCCGCACAGGTATAAAAGATCTTACAGTGTAAGAATTTTACAATTCTCTGTTTAGGCTTAGGTGTGTACACGTAACCTGAGCGTCCATGTCAATATAGGCGCGTATCCATCATAATGGGCACGTCTATGTCATTGTTTCTATGTTTTTTGTGTTTTTGGGTGTAGAAACTCCTACGCGCACATGTATCTGTTGAAACAGGCGCGTATCTGTCATACTGGGCGCATCTGCGTTGGACTGCATTCACCACCAATCTTCCGGAGGCCATAAATTTTTCTCCCGAGCTCGAAACGACTCTATTTTTATTGCGTTGGAAAGGTATTGAAGAGATATACACAATGAAATCATAAAATTAGGATTTTTACTTACAAAATTTATGGTTTACATTATTAGGTAACTAGTCATTTTCTAACATATCGTAAAGTCTAAAAAATTGTTTTCTTGGCCATTCTAACACTTTGAAAGATTTTTGTAGCACTAATCAGTTGTTTTCAGGGTCATTTTGGTTTTATTTTTGACTAAATTAGTTAAGTGTTTCATTTCTTAGCTTGAACTAAGTTTGTAAAAGTGTGTATGCTCTCTCCTCGCGCCTTAAAAATTGATCTTGGAGATCAGAAACACTTATACCAAACTTATATCAAATGCTCAAAACACTTATTTTGTAAAAGGATGAAGTAAAATTTCATGTGATTTCATTAGGATTTTTCATGTTGTGTATGCTCTTCCTTCACGCCTTTTGGCGATCTTAGGAATCAAAAGTAAAGTGTAAAGTTATCTTTCTTGACATCAATCTACGAATTGGAAAATTACTAAACTCCTTGTCTATAGGACCTAATGCTTGTCAAAGAAAGGCGTAAAAGAAAAAAAACCCACTAATACACGTGTTCTTGCAAGTTTCCAAACGGTGTGCTACTTAAGACCACATTAAGCTAAACAAGATTAAAAAAACACACCATATTCAAAACATTATATTGCAGGTTTTGGAAAAAGGTACGTCCCTATCCGCTCAACTGGAACATAACCCCTTTGGCATAACACCTTAAGCTACAACAATGGGGGTGGTTCCAGGAACCCTACAGTAGTCCACCACTATGTAACCTCGTGGATGAAACAGGAAGCACTCTGCTTACCCACTTGACTAATACACCTTGTGAGTTAGAGTTTCAAGTTGTTTGTATTGTGACCTTAGTAAAAGTACACAATGGATGCTTTCATTTCCCACTGTACTTGAAGGGGGAAAAAGTTGAGATACTCCCAAACTAGTCATTGCAACTTTTTGGGTAAATCGTGCCTCGCTCTTAGACAACCTTGTAACACCTAGTTGAGAGAACTTGTTAGGGAAGCCATTTTGTCAAGGAGCCCACTTTACTTGTCTTTGTCGCGTCTTGGCCATCACGAAGTGATAACTTGTTTGGATTCAAAACCTTGTTTTTTGTACAAGGAAAAGAATCCACTTAAGTTGGATCTAAGTGCCTTTCGTCACAGAAATTAGACAACGTTTCACTTAGCTTAGCTTATTTCATGTCTTTGGACGAGGTGAAGCTCTACCCAAGTGACACTTAGTTTATTTTTCATCTTTTGATCTACACCTTTGCATTCTTGTTGCCCATTTAGGGCAACAGAAGACATCTTTCAGGAGTGTTGTCATAGATAGTGTTCACCACTTTTTTTTTGTTTACACTCATCCATGTTTGCGGATGAGTTTTTAAACGTCTAAAGTGCATGGATGCGTCCTTATATCTTTGATGGCCACTTGATCTTGATTTCAAGATCGTCATCATAGTTTGGATTGATTCATCATTTGATCTCCCTTTGTTAATGTTTACACCTTGTTCATTTCGAGCTTGATGTAAGTATTGACATTATGTTGATCATTTTTGCATCGAACTATCACTTTACATGTGCATTTACATAGGGTGTATTTCCTTGTTGATTGGATTTGTGTTTCACACTTGCATGATTGTTCCTTATGATCATTCATCTGAAAAAATTATTTTCTAGGACAATCCTTTTTTATCTCATTGAGATTGCATCATCACGATGTTTATTTTCCTTAGAGCTTCTTCAGAAAATCATGCACGCATCTCCATACTTACCAAATGTCTAGTTGGTTTCTGTTATGCTTCCCTAAATCGACATGTCACTTCCTTCCCTTTGAAGGAGTTCCATCACACTATCTAGATCTGGACATTTGTGCTTAAACGACACCAACAATGACTGACTATCACGTATTTTCTCACATTTACAACAATATAGATTCTAGGTTTAGCAATTCAAATCAAAAGATTCCCATTACAACTAAACCTTGTTTGGTTCTTTGTGCTAGAGGGACCACTTGGGTACCCTATTCCCCACCTTCAGCTCATAGTCGGTGGTATGGTTCGGATGCTTCTGATCCAAATTATTATTCAAGTTCCCCCCACTCTTCTTCTTTTGATTCAGATCCAAACTACCATTCGGACTCCCACTCTTCTTCTGAAGATTCGGATCCTAACTATTATTTGGATACCCCTAGATCAAATCTTGAATCATGGTCCTCCCTTCCTTCGCATGAACTTTATTCCAAATCACCTCAACAATGTCTTCCTCCTTTGAAGAATCATGTGACTCTAAGTTCCATCAATCGAACATCTAATTTAGTTCTTGAGTCACGGTCCTCCCTTTGTTTGCATGACCTCCTTCATCAGTCATCTCAACAACCTCTTCCTCCATCGAAGAGTTCCATGACTCAGATTCCCTTTAGTCAATCATCTAAGTCGACTCCTACATCGTAACTAATGGATGACTATGTGATCCTACTTTCCAACCTACATTACATCATCTTCTAGAAAAATGACATAGGTCCAAATCCAAATCATCCATTCATGAGACGCTTGCCTCCAATCCTACTTCCTCTCTTGAGTCATATTCTTCTGTCAATCAATCTTCCCTGCTTATCGGACCTGTTTCTTCTATTCAGCCTTCTATGGCCAAAGAACAACAACCTCTACTAATTGATTTCTCTCATAATGAAGGAATAATTATAGTACATGATGATATACCTTTAGAGGATTGAAAAAAAGGATTCTTTCTAGAACTCGATACACTCACATATTGGGGAAAATAATTTGATTCCTTTTATTAGAATGTAGAGGAAAATCCTAAGGTCATGGAACTTGATTCTTCTTCTATTCCATCTTCACCTTCTTCTGAGCATGATGAGATGTCGAGGTCTAGCATTGAGCCATGGCCTACCTTCTCGTTACCAAATCATTCATTAGCTATCATCATTCCTCAATCAAAATCTCACCTTGGGTCACCTCCTGGTAGCCCATTATCTTCTATTCTTGGACAACATCCTAGTAGCCCTTCATCCTCTTCTATCTATGGGATACCTCCGAGTAGTCCCTCCTCAGCTATATTTGGACCACGCCCTAATAGCCCTTTGTCATATTCTTCTATTATCGGGCCATGTTCTCGTAGCCCAACTTCTTCCATCTTAGGGCCATATCCTAGTAGCCCTTTGTTATCTTCTATTAGTGGCCCACCTCCTCATAGCCCATCCTCTTCAATTCTTGGACCGTATCCTTTTCATCCATCACATATATTCTTCTACCAAATGGTGGTGGTAAGCCCATAGTCATTTCTCGTATCAATTCTAAATGTCCACGTTCACTTTCTTCTCCTTCTCGGGATCAAACAAGTCACGCGTTAGCTTATAAGAAACCCAAACAATTTCTTAATCAAGCTCAGATCAAAACTACATAAGAGCTCTATATCTCCTAACAAATCAAATAATCTCAAAATTCTAAATGAAGCACGATTCAAGAACGCACATCACCGTAACCATCAATTATGGCGCAAAGTGCATAAACCTCTAGATGGGGAATTCAAATCTCCCACATACAAAATCCATGTTTCAAAACAAATCACAGTCATTTATTGAGTGTGAACTCACCTCGATCATTGAGATCAGGGAGATAATGTCACTCTCGATAAACAAACGCGCCTAGTCACCCTTATCAAGGAAGTCGCAAACATTGTTGTTGGATCTTACCACATAGAGTGACGTTTATTAGTCCCACCTTTCCAAAAACTATCAAAAAGCTAAATCATAATAACAATTCAAAAATACAAAAAACATTGAGAAAACACAACAAAAATCAAAGGTACAAAGATCAAACATTGTAATTAGGTATTATGTATGCATGGATGTTTCTTTCTTCCCTTCCTTGCTATTCTTCTGCAAGTCTCCCTGCCATTTTCATCCCTTCGGTGATATTCTGGTTAGCTTATTCGCACACATTTTACGACATTTATCTCTATGATATTTTTTTGACCCTGGTCTTTTATCACCTTGCTAAATTAAAGAATGATTGACCTCTTAGAGATCCTATCACATTCAAAATCTAATAAAATTGTTGTGAAGAACTTTTGGACATATTTTTTGACACTATCCAATGTTCCCGTCATCACAATCACTTCCACCTCCTTTCATCAAGCCATCTGTGGTTCTTAACCCCTTGTCAAACAAGAGAGCTGAAATAAGTTTTCAAAAAGCAAAAGAACTCAAAATCAATCAAAAATCAAAAGCTAAAAGCTAAAAGAAAAAGCAAATTGAGATAGTTACTCTCTAGTGAAGGTCTTGCCCCAGCGAGTAATCTCTATCGAGTCTGTGAACACCTAACTAACAGTAGGCAATGTTGTGATTAGAATGCCAATGCATTGTGGTGTCAGCGGCTATGCGACACCTAGATCACCAGCTCCAATTCCAAAGTGAATGGTCTAAGTCACTTGACCAACTCAAGTGACCAAGCAACAAGCCCAACATTCGTTGAAGCGACGTGTAAGAATATGAGTGCAAAATTTACAGTGTCGATCGTTGCTCCTTAAAAGGGGTCACTGCAGCGGCACCTCTCTGTGAGGACAAAAAAAACACTCGAAAGCAGTTCAAACAAGAAAATAGTCGTTGGAGCGACAACTCGAGCATAATTTTATTCAAAGTTTCAAAAATCTTTTTCACAAATAGTCGCTGGAGTGATTACTCAATGGAAAAATGAAAAAAAAAGGGGGGAAAATGGTAAGTTTCAGTGCATATTTTTTTTATCATTCTTTCTAGAGCAAAATTGTAAATACCCACTGAAGCGAGAACTCCAACCGTGTTTAAGCCATTATTGAAAGACCAATTTTGGCTTGGCACCTGACATTTGGTCGTTTAGATGCTTCAGAGGTTTAAGTCTCTATTGCATAAAAAGAATATGGTGGATGGTTTGCTTTCAATGTGATTTTAGGCCAACTAGACGCTTGTGGAGAGCCTTGCAATGCTTACCAAGCACTTCATAGAGAATCCTTTCACCAGTCATGTTGAAGTCTTATACGGCAAAGAAACCACTTGAACGTATTCACTTCAGACCTATGCCAAGCTAGTTCAAATTCCTTTGAATACTCCCACGAAAGTCACTGTATTTGCATTTTCACTTCTTCATTGATGATCTACATACAGAAAAACTTAGGCCTTATGCCCTTCTACATCACAAATAAGAGGTAGTTTGGAATCCATGCATTCTCATCTTCCTGTACATAGCTTAAGAAAACATTCAAAATCACAAATACATTCAAATATGTTAGAAAAAATAAAAAACATTCAAATATGTTTCAATAAAAATAAAAAACAATATAAATCATCCTATAAAATGTCTCTCTTTGGTTCTCACTTGTTCATTTGCGCGACTTGTGGATCATCTTGATCTAACTCCAACAAAAGCTAGGCTAATTACTTTGTCTGTACTATGGGGCACAACAAGTTTCCTGGTACTGTTTCGTAGTGCACATTACTTTTTCATCAGACCAAAGTGTCCTCTGTTATTCACCTTCCATGTATCCTTTCTTGGGGCACCATCATTAACCCTTGTCATTAATTCACATAGGTAAAAATTGAAGCTCAATAACAAAAAATTTACATTGTGTTTCTCTGTTAGGTTAGATCTTTTACTTTCTTGTATTGCATTGCATTATGTATGTTACATGGAGTTAGGCATCTTTTACTTTCTCGTATTGCATTACATTATGTATGTTGCATGGATTTAGAAATCTTTTACTTTCTCGTATTGTATTACATTTTGTACGTTGCATGGAGTTAGTGCTTTTTAGAAATGGACATTTGTTCATATATGGATTTTCATGTCATACTACACTTTTGTTCATTCTTTTTAAATAAGGACTGATGATGAAGATCCTTAGCAATATGATGAAAAATAAATTTGTTTAAAAGGCACTGGATGGATGTTAGCTCATTCCCTCTTCCTCATACTCCTTTTTCTTCTATATCCCCTTTCTTCTTCACACTATTCTTTCTTCTATTCTCTTCTTGTCATCTTTTTGATTTTCGATCGAGTTATTCTATCACCCCATAAAAAATCGAGGGGGCATCCTCCATTCTACTCATTTTTCTTCTATCCCTTCAAAAATTTCTACTTGTTTATGCTTGTCTACTTTCTTTGAAGTGACGTCACTTACACCACCTCAAAGAGGGGAAAATGTAGACACCTAAAATATGCTTACACTTAGCATTTCCTCCAATTCAACCAATTAACGACACTTCGTTAATCAACCCTTCTTTGCTCCATTCTCTGACCATTCACGACACTCTTTCGGTCACATTCCTCCTATAATCATCTTATTTGGCTAATATCACTCTTATTAGCTAAACATTCCTCCTTTCGACCATTCAAAACCTCCCTAGTTCTCTCTAGACCACTTTTATTGGCTCCGTAGGCTATCTATCAGTCACAATTGGTTATCCAAACCCCTCCCAACTCTCAATGAGTCTCTAATCACTTTCTAATCAAATTTTAACTATCCTAAACCCTAGTTAACTAGCCTAAACAAAGCTTAACTAAACCTAAAGCATGTTTATCCTAATCTAATCCTAAAGTGCTTTTTGAGCTTTAGTCCCACATGCACCCAAATTCCAAATTCTTCCAAACCAAATACTATAAATACATGGCTAAGCCTACCCATTCAAACTACAACTTTACACATAAGGACACAAATTTACATAAGCTAAAGCTAAAACAAGTCTAAGAAAGCTTAAGAGCTCATTTGCGTTAGCCAAGCTAATAAGACATTTGATCTTGGGTCATCCACCATTAAAATAGCTTCATCTTGCACCCATGTTAGGTTAGTAATGGAATAACTAAACTTGGCCATGTAGCCATTTAGTGAGATTCATTGACCCTCATGGAGTAAACAACAAATCTCACTGATTTCTTAAGTCTTCTAGTAGGCATATTTTAATTAAGCTTTAAAGAATAGAGGTTAATGTTATTTGTTATATTTCTTGCTTATTTCAGGTTTTAAATACATGCAAATAGGATTCCTTGCTCATTTCTTATCATGGATGGTCCATTAAGCTTTGGTCTTTTGCACAAAGATTTGGGGTCTTGCCCCATATCCATAGCTCTTTGTAAAATCTTTCATTGAACACACATATGAAGGGGTCAGACTGTCCTCAGCTACTAAATTGATGGAATTATCATTGAGTGTTGCACTACATCTCAAATCCAATGTTGTTCTAGGTGTGTGTGTGTGTGTGTGTGTGTGTGTGTGTGTGTGTGTGTGTGTGTGTGTGTGTGTGTGTTTGTGTGTGTGTGTAATTTTCCCCTAGGTTTCTCTTGTGTTAGTCACACTTTGTGAAGTAGCGAGCAAGTAACTAGATGTATAATGTAATAAATGTGTGCATGGAAACAATAGACTCCCCTCCTATGAAGTGTGATGTAGATGAACTGGCCTTTGTGCCTTGTGATGGAGCTAGATGGATGCAAATGTAGCCATAGATGCATTTGATGGATGCAACCTTAGGTGGTAATAGTAGATGCTTAGTGCTTGGTCCCTTCTTATGACCACATAACTTTATATTTATATGGTTCCCTCACTTGAACTTTGTAATTAACCCCAAAAAGATCGACTACCAAAAAGATAAGATAGTCAAATGGCTAGGAAGGACCCAAAAATTAAGAGTAAAGTGTAAAGAGGACAAGGACCCCCATAGGGGACAAGGACACTTGACATTGGCATCCTGTCTAGCCGCTCCAGTCTAGAAAAGGTGAAAATGAAGTATGAAATGACTTTTTTATCGCTCCATATACAAATAGTGATGTACCCATTGTGTATGATGTTGACTACTTGCTTCCCATACAATTGGACCTATAAAGGAGAAGATGATCAAGTATTCAAATCCACACATATATGTGTAAAAATACGTGTAAAGACACATGTGTGTATGTAAAAAACATGCAATGAAAGTATGAAAATGAAAAATGAACATGTGCACCTAATCTGTGATGAGAAAAAGGGTGTAGAACGGATCATGTCGATGAAGTGTGAGTTTTTTATGCGATCTCACGCCATCGGCCGAAGAAGTGTAAGGAGGAAAGTCTTATTTATCCTCCAACCTATAACTACTTCCCAAAATTGAAGAGATCTCTGTACTGCCTGGTTTTTTTGGGCAATCCGATGTCGATGTAATGGAATAAGTGTAGGGAGAAAATACCAGGTGATTTCCTCAAACCTTTAACGACTTCTCACTCTATAAAACACCATTGGAGCTGGTGTGTAACCACGCATGTGCTAAGGATAATATGCCCTGTAAAAGCCACTTTGTATGGAGTTTTGTAGACTATGTTGAACCCATTTGTTGTGTAACCCACTATGTCATGGACGAAAAATGAAAACTAAATTTTACTAGTACTGTGTTGTGTATTGTGTGTATACCCAAATGATGCCCCCCTTTAAGGGTGTATGCAACATCGTTAAAGGAGGATGTAGCCCCAAAAGAGGACCAACCGTTGTAACTGAAACTATGCCCTATAGGGGGGAATGGGATGTTCTTGGTAGAAACCAAGGCACATGCAAGAAAAGTGGTTAGAAACAATTTTTAGTAGGAATAAACATGCCTGTAGAATATAAGTGTAAATGACGAAGACAATGTGTCAGCTAGTATGCAAGAAAACAATGTAAACAACCAAGAATACAATGTAGACCACGAAGAGAGGGTTTCAAAAATGGGACATCACTCACGATGTCACAATACAAGCAAGGCTAATAAATCCAAAGACATACAAGTTTGCACACAAGACAAAGGGAAAATCCCACATACAAGCAATAACAAACAATATAACAAACAAGGAAGTAAATATCCCTGTATAGAAAATGTTGCACATGAAACACCCGTTAGTATGTTATAAAGATAAAACATATGTCAAAGTGTGTGTAAACCAATAAAGTAGTGTGTTATGAATACAAATGAAACAATACCACTTGTAGTGTATGAATTTTGATGCCCCAAAGAACCGATGTGGGACTGGTGCTAAGCATCCATGCTACACATAATGGACCTATAGAATCTGCAATCACAACTAGAAAGCAATTGAATGTGCATGTGTGTATGATAAAGTTAATGAAATGCAATCTATCTATCTAGGATGTGTAATCAAGTCGACATGTACAAGTAAATGCAAGCAAGAGTAAATGCAACTAAGATATGCAATATGTTGTGGATGGATGGAATGTAATGCAGAGTGAATGATAGGAGCTGTGTGCCCCTGAGTGAATGGAATTATATGTATTGAGGCTCATTTATTTATGCTCCCTCAACAGTCAAAAATGAACCATAAACAAGAATGCATCATCGGGAAATAGTTGAACTATGTGTTGTGCATAGTGTGATGTGATGAATGTGTAGTGATGACATGTGACATAGAGATGAAGTGTGTGTGACAATGGAGCCTAAGCATATATCCCAACAAGATGATCGAAGGAGAGATGATTTATCTTAAAGTGTATATCACTAAATGATGATCAGAATAGGTGATGATGATGCTGGAGTAAGTGATGATGTATCCTATGACGTTTATCACTACAAGATGAGTAGAAGGAGTGGTGATGTAGCCTAAAGCGTATACCACTAAATGATGCAAGAAGAAGTGATGATGTAGCCTATGGCATATATCAATGATCTAGGAATTTCCCATGAGAAAAAGGTTGAATGATTGAATGTGTGGGTGTGATGGGGTCCATTTGTGATGTATACCCTCAAAAGTCCAATATGGACCATGAAACTAGAGTGCGCCATCAGGTAGTGAGTGCAAAACGTATAAGTAGATGAGTAAAATGCGTAAGATGTGTAGTATATGTAGTGTAATATGTGATGTATAGGATGTAATGAAAGATGTGTAGATGATATAGGTGCATGATGTATGAAGAAAAAAGTGTGAGTGACACATAATAGATGAAGGATGTAAGATCTAAAATGTAGGATTGTAAGATGTAAGATGATGTGTATATATAAATATGTAGGATGTGTGAAGAATTATTATGTGTAGTATTAGTGTGCAGTGGGTGATTTTTATGTGTATAATATTCCCTCAATAGTCAAGTGTGAACCAAAGCAAAAGGGTGTGTCATAGGGTAATGATGATGTAAATCTATCAAGATGTGTATGATGAATGTAAAAGACTAGATGTTATGTATAATATGTATGATAGTTTCTAATGCTAAAAGGTGTTGGGGGGAGTAAGTGTAATTCCCCCCAAGTTTGTTATGATGAGTGTGTTATCAATAGTCACCTACTAGAGACCAAGTTTGCATGAAGCGGTGGATGCATATGTGGTAATAGCAATAACATGACTATGCAATGGTGGCAAAAATGTGTCTTGACCATCAGTAGAAGGAGCAGTTGTTTTGACAAAATGAATTGGAAATGAAATTAGAGTAGGATGTGGAGGAACCTTTAATGGTGGTAGCTTTGGTGGTATTGATAATGCTACATAAGACTGGCTAAGAGAATGTGGACTAATTTTGAGAGGCAGTTGAGTAATTTGTCTTGGTGATGCCACATATGACTTTAGAGGAGGAGGTGTTATATTGATTTTGAGATGTGTTTGATTAGGAGGTGTTTGAATTATTGTAGAAGGAACCTGAGTAATGATGGCATGATTCTCATTATACATAGATGAATCAGATTTAGGAACCCATTGAGATGTAATATTTGTAGATGGGCATGCAACAAAATGTTGTGCAGTGAATGAGATAAATCCTTGATGCTCAAGATGTTTGATTCTTCATTGTAAAGCATAGAAATCATTTTCATTATGTTCATTGATTCAATGATAATTGAAATATGGACGACCTTGATACTTTTCTAGCCGATAAGGAGGATAGTAATGAGTAGGTGGTAAAGTGATCCATTAATGACTAAGGAACTCAGTAAGAATGTCATGTTGCTTAGTATTATGATCAAAGGTGAGAGGATTTGGTAATGGTATTCTATGAGGCTCATTGATATGAGCACATGTAGTAGACATAGAATGAAGATGAGATGTAGAAGGAAAACAAACATGAGCATGAGAAGCGCCCTTATGTTGGATTTCAGATTTGAGAGATGTAATCGTGAATTCCATAGCCTTAAATTTATCTTAAAATAAATAATGTAAAGCTTGAATTGATTCTAACATAGATTAATTATATGGAGGATCAAGAGGACTAAGGTCATCAAATAAATGATAAAAAATAGAGCTTATTTCACGTGGTGGGGTATCTTTAGGAAGATACATGGTGTCTAGGTATTTTTACATAACAACCTGGTAATTGGGATGCATCTTAAGTAAATTAGACAAAGAAATTTGAGTAATTTTAGGTGCCATGATAGAGGGAAAATGAGGATCCTTAGAGTGAAAGCGTTCAGATTCACCAAAATGATTAAACTAAAATGTAATATCCTAGCCTAATCTAATGCAAGTTTGTAATAAATAAATAACTAATGGAATAATTGAAATACACCCAAGCAATGAAATGTGAAACCCTAATGTGTAAAGAGGGTTAGGAGAACCTTAGTTGATTTGAAGATGTCATGGGACTATGTCATAATGGAGACCGATTGAACAAGAGGGGGAAAATGTTGCACAGGAGCCTGAGAAAATGCAGATATGGAGGATTTTACTAGATTGGGGCACCTTGGGAAGGATAGGGGTGCCTGTGGGCACCATAGTCTGCATCGATGGACGAAAACCAAAATTTGTAGGGTTGTAAGATATATCCACTCCTTCACCTTTATCATGTGTATATCGCTACACTTCACCAGATGTCACTATAAAATTGCAATGGAAGAATCACCTATAAGACCCCAAATGAGACATCACAACCCTAAAAAATAAAGATGCATATGAAGGGGTTGGATTGTCCTCAGTTGCCAAATTGATGGACTTATCACTGAGCATTGCACTACATCTCAGACCCAATGTAATTATAGGTGTGTGTGTGTGTGTGTTTTGTATAATTATGCCTCAAGTTGTTCTTGTGCCAGTCACACTTTATGAAATAGTGAGCAAGTAACTAGATGTATAATGTAATAAACTTGTACATTGAAACAATAGACTCCCCTCCTATGAAGTGTGATGAATATGACTAAACCTTTGTGCCTTGTGATGGAGCTAGATGGATGAAAATGTAGCTATAAATGCCTTTGATGGATGAAAACTTAGGTGGTGATAGTAGATGCTTAGTGCTTGGTCCCTTATCATGATCACATATCTTTATATTTATATGATTCCCTCGCTTGAACTTTGTAATTAATCTCGATAAGATGGACTACTAAAAATATAATATGCTCAAATGGGTTGGAAGGACCCAAAAAGTGAGAGTAAAGTGTAAAGAGGACAGGGTTTCCCAGAGGGCACGAGGGCGCCTGGTGCTAGCGTCCTGGTTGGGCGCTCCAATCTAGAAAAGGTGAAATTGAAGTATGAAACGACAGACTGGGCCAATAATGTGAAAGACTGAAAGTAGCAAATAGAAAGCAATGAAAGATGTCTAAAGACATGGGTTAAACAATACTCTTCTTACTTAGGAACCATGCAAATAGTAGTATGTAATCAAGACTAAATAATGACTCAAAGTGCATGATTTTGTGTCTACACTAGGAAAAACAAGTGTTAGTAAAATCAAAGACAAACAATCATGTATAAGATGAAATGTAAGCTACGTAGACAATGTGTAACCACACAAAAAGATAATGTAGACCATGAAAAGAGGGTTGCAAACATGGGACATCACTCACGATATCACAAGACAATGAGGGCCATAATGGAAAAGCCCGCAAACAAAAGCATACAAACAAGTTTGCACACAAGACAAAGGAAAAATCCTGCAAACAAAAGCATACAAAGATCAATCAATGTAATAGAAAACCATGGAGGCAGATAGTCATGCATTAAAAATGCTACACATGAAGCACCCATTAGCACTTTATAAATATAAAAATTATTTCAAAGCATGTGTAATCTGATAATGTAAAGTGCTAAGTACAAAATGAAACAATATCACCTATAGTGTACGAAATTGGATGCCCCCAAGAGACTATGTGGGACTGGTAATAGGTATTATGCCAAACATCCATGATGCATGTAATCGATCTGTAGAATCTACGATCATGATGAGAAAATCAAGTAAATGAACATATGTGTATGATAAAGATAATGGCATACAATATATTTATCTAACACGTGTAATAAGATGAACACGTAAAAGTATAAGTAAGAAAGAGTAAATGAAACCAAGATATGCAGTATGTTGTGGATGGTACAGAATGGAATGTAGTGTGAATGATAATAGCAGTGTGCTCCTCGAGTAGATGTGTATGTATGTAATGAGGTTCATTTATTTATGCCCCCTCAGCAGTCAAGAATGACTGTAAATGAGAGTGCGTCATCGGGATAGGGTTTTAATAGTGTGTAGAAGAAAGATGGTGATTGTAAGTTTTCATGTGGTGTGTGAGGTTAAATGTGGCAACATAAAATTGATGAGGTGGTATATTGTGTGATGATTTAGCCTAAAGTGTATATCCCTAAATGTGTGAGGAAGATGTCTAAAAAGTGTGATGAGGTATTATAAAGCGTATATCAAAAAATATATGGATGGAAATGACAGAAGGCGTGATGATGTAGCACATAGTGTATATCACAAAATGTATGGATGAAAGGATAGAAAACGTGATGATGTATCACAAAGCGGATATCACAAAATGTAGGAATAAGTTAGTAGAAAATGTGATGATGTAGAAAAAAATGTATATTAAACAAAATGAATGGATAAGATGCTAGAAAGGGGTGATGATTTAGCCTAAGAGCGTATACACGATATGTGTGAAAAAATGTCTCATAATATGATAAAAATATTGGTTTATAAAATGTGTGAGTGTGATAAGGTCCATTTGATTGGTAAACCCTCAACAACCAAGTATGGACCAAGGGACTAAAGTGCGTCATCGGATAGTGAGTGCAACACATAAAATTAGATGAGTAAAATGTGTAATATGTGTAATAGTGTGGTGGTGATAAAATGTCATGTGATGTGTAAGGTATGTAATGTGTAATGTAAAATGTGTAGTGTTTAATGTAAGATTTGTAAATTATATAAGTGTGGAAGTGCAAAGTGCATGTGATGTAAAATGTATAATAGTGTAGAGTGTAGAAAGTGTATGATGTATAAAACACAAAATGTGAATGATGCATAGTATATGTAAGAGGAAGATGATGTGTATGCAAAAAGGTGTATAATGTATGAGGATGTGTAACATGTAGAGTCTCCCATGCAGTGTGTGAGGTTCATGTGTATAGGATTCCCTCAGAAGTTGGGATGAACTGTAGTACTAGAGTTCATCATCGGGAAATGGAGATGTTTGTGTATATGTTGTGTTTAAAGATCTATGTGTGATGTGATGAGAGTATAAGAAGTGTGTTGATGCTAGAGGGGGGAGATAATAAGCGTGATGACCCAAAAACATGTGATGATGAGTGGACTATCCGATAAAAGTAAAATATGGAGACCCTCCTCCTAATGTTGGAGGAGATGAAGGTGTGTGATTATGCTCTAAGACTGGTGGTATATGAGATAAACATTTTGTAGGTGAGTGAAGTCTATATGCATGTGATTGATGAGTATATTGTGGGAATATTGGGGTAAAAAAATGTGTAGGAGATGATACCTATGTGAAGTAGACCATGGTGGTGATGGACACTTACGTGGAATAAAATGAGGTGGGTACTTATGTCTAGATATACGATTTGTCCTACAATGGGCCTAGACTGATGTACTCGACTAGTAGAGTAATGAGACCACATAGGTCATGTACAAGAAGGTGAGCTACGATCATATTGTGCTTTAGGTACTAGAGGTCATGACGCACTACACAAAATCAATGGTGTAGTGGAAACCTTGGAGGAGATGGTGACCATGGAGTAGATGGAGGCACACCACTGATATAAATGACTTGATTGTTGTGAATGAGTTTTAGACATAAATTATTCATGGAGGTGATAGAATTAGACCTGCGGATATAATTGAGACCTAAGAACATGTCACACATGTCGACTACTTGGCCCACAAGGAAGGGTACTATCATAGTAAGAGGAACAACTATAACGTGAAGCTTGATAACACCATAGGAGTTGTTCATTAGATATGAAATTTACGAAAGCGGATAGCCAATGGCAGCAAAGAGCGGAATAGAACAAACACTAATGGGCCATGACGAATCAACCTTGGTATTATTGATAGAGGTATATCCAATAAAGACATTGATGTGTAAGTGATTAGAAGAAAATGCCACATGGTAATGATGGTCAGAGAAATCAGTGATTGGAGGAGACATCTTTGTTTTAGCAGCTAAGAAATCAAGATCCCTCGAGGTAGGAGAAGGATCTACATGATATGTATGATTAGCCAAGGATTACACTAGTTTCTTGTTGTGTTTTGGAAGTGGATTGTTAAATTTTAAGCTTGTGATTTTCATTTATAGGTGCCGAAGGTGTAGGCTTTGGAAGTTCAAGATTCTTTTCATTGATAAGATCTTGGATGACGGTGCAAATTTAGAAACAACTATTTGTAGAATGTCCCACACCTGATGATAATTACATCAGAAGTTATCATTTTAATTACAACCTTTTGGATGAGATGGGTATAATTCAAGTGGAGAAGGAAGTGTAATAAGATTTCTCTCAAGAAGTTGTAATATAATTTGAGGAACAATGGTTAAATTTGTAAATGCATGCCTAGGCAGCTGTGATTGAATCTCTCTGGTGGTGGAGACAGTGGTGAAAGTGATTTTTGTGTCAATTGGCTTAGTTGTTGATGGTTTAAATGTTGATTTATTTTGAAAATGTGTAGAATATGAGGCTTTCTCTTGATATTTAAGCTTGCCTATGGATAAGAGTTTAGTTTTGTGAAGCTTAATAATATGACATAGTTGATCGAATGAGGAAGATGTCTCAAAAATAACACTCTCCTAAAGAGGTGGTAATAAACTCTGAATGAATAATTCTTGAAGCTCAAAGTCCACAAGCACATTTTACATTTTGGTGAGGTTTTTTTTGTATTGCAAGACATAATCTGCTAAGTTTTCATTAGATCCTTGTTTAAGTTGTGTAAGTTGAGCATAGGAGATCTTAGAGCCAATCTTGATAGAGAAGTGAGTGAGAAAAGCATCGTCTAGATGCGTGAAATATTTTACCGAATGAACAGGTAGGTCATAGAACCAACTCATCATGTAATCATGGAGACTACAAGGAAATAACTTTTCTAAGAGAATGTGATCATCCACAAAATCTAGAAAAACAACCTAGGTAAATTTTAGGGGTGAATATTCGTGAAAAGGAGAATATAAGGGATTTTAAAATTTCAATCTGGTGAATTTTGTACTACTATACGGTAGTGGGTTCACCAAAATTTTACAGGACCTAAAAAAATTTGAATATAATTTCTCCTACGTATTTCCACCAAGGGCCAACTTAAGTTAGTAAATGCACCTTCATGTTATAACATTCTAATATATATATAGGATTAATTCACCATAGTATAGTCCTACTTTTTACATTATAAGCATGTGAATAATCCGAAAGTATAAGACCAAAATTCGAAGGATTTAGGAAAAAGTAAAAGATTCAAGAGGTAAGTGAAATGTATCAGTATTAAATGTGCAAGTGTTACTGGCTGGAAACATGTATCAGTGTTACAGGATGGTAATAGATATATGTGTTACTGAATGACAAAAAATATATTTGTTACCGATTGATAACAGATATATGAGTTACCAAGTGGTAATAGATATATTTGTTACCGATCGGTAATAGATATACTTGTTACCGTCTAGTAACATATCGTAATAGATATATGTGTTACTGAATGAAAAAAAAATATTTGTTACTGATTGATAATAGATATATGAGTTACCAAGTGGTAATAGATATATTTGTTACCGACTGGTAATAGATATACTTGTTACCGTCCAGTAACATATATACGTGGCACCGACCAGTAACATATATATGTGTTACCGACCAGTAACATATATATGTGTTGTTATTCAATACTAGTTATCTGTATTGCCGACCAACAACTCTATGTTATGCAACCTTCCTGCATATTCCTTTATAATTGGAGTGTTTGATTGTGTTGTCATCTATCATTCTTACTTTGGGTTGGCTTGTGTTTGGATAAAGATTTGTTGTCATCAGTATTTGAAAGTTCTATGTTTTTGTCACATGTGCAAACTTCAAAATCATCCATTTGATCGTGATGGCCCTTGTTACGAATGAGAAAAGAACTCAACTTTAAGGAAAAAGAAAACATAGTATGGACATTTCAAAATGTTTCAGTTAGCCAGAAGTAACCCCGGTGGTAAGAGGTAAGCAAACCAATTTCTAATATGATAATGTTACTTTAATTTTTTGATTTACTTAGGGTAGATGTAAGCAAACCAATTTATATCGAATGTAGAAAACCCTAGCAGTGACCTTACTCTAGATAAAATTTCCAATCACCAAAGTAATCCAATTCAAATTGATAGTACTAATAATCTCATTTCCCATCCAAATCAAACATCTAATAAACATTCCAGAAACTCACATCAGAAACATAAGAGTGGAAAGTGGACTATAGGAAGGATTTATAAATTTAAATGGTCAACCAAATATCCATTCAGCGAACTTGTTGAACCTGAGAACAATATTGATACTCCTATAGAATGTAGATGTACTATCTATAGTTGGAAAATTGGTAGAGACCAAAAAATGCAATCGAAGTTGGATACAATAGAGAACCATTTTGGGAAGATATACGAGTCTAAAAAGAAAGATGATGGAACAGTTATAAAAAAACTAGATGGAAAATTGAGGAAGATTGTTTTCATATGATATATGTTGTAGAATATGATAATCATCATAAACATCTTCAAGACCTTGTTGAGAGGTGGAACTATAAAGTCTAGATTTGAAAAAGCTACTAATGTAAGTCTTTAGGAAACACTCATTCAATTTAGAACAATGCTTCACATTTTAAAAATGGCAGACCAATTTTAGATCTGATTAATTATAAGACATTATATCAATCTAATGGATTTCCAAATATTCCAACAACATGTTGGTCAGATACTAGTGCATGGGAGATGGAAAAGTGTATGGGAGAAATAGAAATCACTGATTTGAGAGAGAAGGTAAAAAATGCAAATTTTATCGCTTTGTCTCTTGATGAGGTCACACCAGTAGATAATACATCTTGGGTGTGGACACATGTCTACAATTTTAGTTTTAGTAACCATTTTAGGGAAAATCATCTACTAAATATGCACAAAATGATAGAGAACTGCAATGCTGAGAACATCTGCAAACTTACTATTAAAAATTTGAAGGAAATAGATGATATGGATGATCATTCCATCTCTGCAAAGTTGATTTGTGTAGGAGCTGATGGTGCTTTTGTCATGCAAGGTCACAAAACTGGACTGTGTATCCATCTGCAAATTAGAGTATCCCCTTACATAATACCAACTCACTGTATGACTCACCGAATGAATTTGGCTTACAAGATTGTAAGTAATTTTGAAAATGTTGCTAAGGTGGAGGAGCTAATCTAGGAATTGCATTCATATATGTCAAGCAGTCCTAAAACATTTATAGAGTTTCAAATATTTTTCTATTGGAATAAAAAATGGGAAAAAATTGCTAACATATGTTGACACAAGATGAATATCATTTTATGAACCAGTTTGCAGGATTTTTGAGGAATAAAAGTCCTTAACATGGTATATGTTCAAGCATCGAAGACAAGTGGACAATGCTAAAGACTTTTTGAATCACTTACATGATATAGAGACATTATTAACTTTATGTGGTATTTTTCAAATGTTGAAGGAAATAAATAGATTGGTGAGACATTCTTAGGAACGACTCATATACATTGTTGATTTTCTAAAATTAAAAAGGCAAGTATGTCTTATTTTAGATACCTTGTATATCACCCAAGATTGGATTCAAAAGCTGGTTTTTAGTAGCTTCAAGGTTTTGAAAGACACCGAATATCCAAACAACTATTTAAAGTTTAATATCAGTGGTCATATTTGTATTTATATTGATGGGAAAAATATTAAAATGCACAGTTTATACAAATATCCTTATGTAGCAGGTTTTGAACTTGAGGAAGTACATGTCACAAGTTATCTTTTTAATGCTACAATTTATGATGTACGTAAAAATATGATGAAAATATTTGAAACATTATCTTCTGAGATCAGAGAGACTTTTAAAAATAGTGATCTGCTGGAGGTGATGGGAGTTGTAAATCCCATTTTCTGGAACTCGATGATTGATGAAGAACAAAGAAATACAAAATTTGGGAAATCTATGGTTGCACTTATGAAATAGTTTTGCAAATATTCACATGTTGATGGAGGGGAATTAAATGGTATATTAGATAGAAAATTACTCATATCCTAGTCACAACCTTTTGGATTTACAATGTATGATCAATATAAACTTATAGATGACCCAACATAAATGGGAATTTTCATGGTGTTGTGGAGAAGGATGTATCAGAGTAGCATTCTGAGAGAAACTATAAGTGAATACTTCAAACTATATGAACTCATACAAACAATGATTCTTGGGTCCATTGAAGATGAAATGGTATTTAGTGCACTTTCATTTGTCAAATCAAAACTTTTCAACAGATTGGACAAGAATTTGAAAACTTGTTTGAGAATTTATGTTTCAAGATATAGGGTAGACACATTTCCATATGAAAGAGCACTTGCTACATAGACATCTCTTGTAGACCGCAAAGTTGTTAATCAGTTAGTGAACAATGAAGTCTCTAATAATGGTGAAATTGACTTGGACTCTGCTAGACAAGAAACTACACTAGATATAAGAAGTGATGAAGGACCATCTAGGATAAGGTTGTTCCAGTTACTAGATAGTTGATTGTATTCATTTTATGAAATATAAATTATTACTTAATATTTTTTCATTCACATATATTGGGCATATAATGTTTGGAAATTGTTTGATCCCTTCTATATATTTAATAATTTTTGAAAATTTCAAATAAAAAATGGTAGATAGTTCACATTTGTGCAATATGTAAATTAAATGATGTAATAATAGTAAAGTTCATTACTAATAAACTATGTTCATAAGCTGATTTCTCACTTTCAATTCCACATGAAAAATTGTTGGTAAATATCTTATAAATTATAATCCATATATGATATACAAGTAACAACATCATTATTATTAAGATTAATAAAAAACATGACAGTCTACGAATACATTTCTTGATCCAACATTATTAGAGATAATCTTTATATGACGAATCAAGAATAGAGATTCAAGAATCAATTGACAATTATAAATATTGACAACAACATGCACATGCAAATTTCAAGAAAAAAGTTTTAATTATTGAGTTCATACATTTTTAAAACTAAATTGAAGAATGTAAATCTATATTCCCTAATCAATGTGTACTATTTTAATATTGTAAAAACTTTAAAAAATAAACGAATAGAGTTTTCATTCGAAAACACCCATGACAGAAATAAACAGATCAACAAATAACAATTTTACATAAAGATAATGTTTTTCAAATTCCAATTATAATCCAATATCACTATCATAATTCCACAAACACAATTGTTCATTAAAATATTATAATCCAACTATGTTATATAACATTGTGATTATCAGGAATAATCAAAAACATATTTGAAACTAAATTATAGAATCCATGTGCACTATTTATCAACTGTTTCACATAAAGATAATAAACCATTTCACATGAGATCTCATAATAAAAAGATCAACAATTTCTCACAAAGATAATGTTTTCAAATTGTATTTTTCATAGTCAAATACTGAATACATCAATAGTAACATAGATAAAAGTTTTAATTCAAGTTAAGTGGACCCTTGTCCTTGACCAGATTCAACAAAAACTACAAATTTCTCACTATCTTAGATTACACCAGACTCTACTAATTCATTTTCCATAGCCTTAATGTTTTCTAAATTTTATTTGTCTTCCCTAGCTGCATCTCCTGCTGAAAGGATAGAAGGATCCTCATCAATTTTTTTCTTCATAAGAATTTCCGGATCCATATGATGCTCCTTGATAATCCTCTACAAAGTATTGTTCTGCTTGTTTAGCAGAACAAGTTTTTCTTTAAAACCAATAGCCCCTTTGACACTCTCTTTCACTTTTCTCAAGTGCTCCTCCAACAGTTGCACCTCTGTCCTCAAAGTCTGGTATTTTGAATGTAATTAAAAATCACATAATTATTATTTAGAATAAGATAAAGAATATATATATGTAACAATCTACAAAAAAATAGAACTTACCACAGCTAAGTCTTTCTCTGCATTAGCAATAGTGACAATGTACTTGTCACGATTCCACTTGTTGTAGTATGACTGCGCCTTCCGAATTAAATTAGCCAATTGTCAAAAATTATCCAATCTATTCAATATTATTTTCATCCTTTTTGTAGACATTGTCAGTGACTACATTTCATTTTTGTGCTTGAGAAAGAATACTATCAATCACTAATGGTTGATTTTTAACCAATGAAAACAATTGTTCTTTGTTTTCAAAATTATGGTATCTATCATTAATTTCTTTTATCATAGCTTTTTCTTTGATCTCCCACATCTTCATCTCCTTGAGGTCAGGAATAACATTTTCCATGACAAGGGTTGTAGCATTATCTGACACAAGGATCTCAAGTGAAAATATGGTCTTTGCATCATCATCTGTTCCCTGCGTAGTTGGGGAAGGAGGATCTGAAGAGCCTACCAAATGTGGCATTTACTTACGAACAGATTACATCAGATCCTTGACATTCCTCCCTGATGTTTGCATCCCATAATAGTTTTCCAACCCAAGAAACTCCTCATCCATATCTATATTGTTTAGAACAGAAGTGCCTCTGGCACTCTATATGCCTTCAATATTACAACCGGGGAAATTAGATGTTTTCATATTCTAAGTTCCCTTTCTCATAGTCATTGTAGTGTTAGGGAGCATAAGCTTTTCCCCCCTACTATAAGTAGATGACGGAGGCAGAAGGGGATGTCGGGCAGGAATTGATGCACTCTTTTTGTGTTGAGATGGATTCAGTGCATAGGTGGTGGCTGTGAGAAAATCTGAAGGATGAATTTCAGATTGCAAAATATCTGTAAGCATATATACTTTAAAAATATAAGATTTAACTACTAGTATCAGTAATCAATATGTTAAAATTTGAAATTAAAAGACAAACAAGCGAATAGTTATAATTTCTTACACTGTGAATTTTGTCTGTATTCAACAAAATCTTGGTGTCCATGTGGTAATGGGTGGAAGGGTGGTGGTGGCACATGCCCTGTTACGAAAAATCTTGAATTTTACGAAACAATTTAAAAATATTGATAAATTCGTAAAAGAAATTCAAAACACTAATATAAATAAAGTTTAAGTCACTATTTTTTAGTTGCTTTATACCAAAACTTGAAATGCCTGGGTCAGTTACTGTAGCAGATTGAATCTCTTCGTAATCAGCTTGGCCCTCAGGTATGTATGTGGTGTCTGCTACAACATGAGCATAATCTCTCCAAGGCGATGAAGATATGCCAGAAAAGGCTACACATTAGGATAATGAAATTAGAAATATGACATTGTAGAAAATCAGAGATTCAGATTATCAATATCATTACTCTGTAAAATAATTAAATAAAATTGAAACGATTGATCATTGTGTAGTATGTAAAACTTAAAACCTTGATTTTGTTGTTGGATAGAAGCAGAGCACATTCTACTTCTCTCCTTGCTATGGAACTGGGATGAGCGCGACGAATCCAAAGAACCACACATCTATTTTTCTGGTCTTGACTCTTGAGCCACAAAGTCATCAGACTCAGAGACATCAATTGTATTGTTGTCACCAGACCCCTCAGGCCCAAAAAAGTTATGCAAGAGAACTACCTTCTGACGACGTTCCAGTGTTTCACTTTCTTTGACCTGTTCATTGGTTCAAAACAGAATTATACATTACATATTTACAATACAAGAATTAATTTCACAATGATTTTTTTTTTTGAAAGGAATCAAGATTAAATGTTTTTAAAACAAAATACTCACCAACTGTTGGTCAATAGGCATTCCATGTTTTTCCATCTTCTCGTGAATAGCAGTTGGAATAGCTGTTGATTTGAGTCCATAAAAACCCTCATAATATAAAGCAAGAACATAACAAGAAGAACAAATAACTGCAGTAGGATTGAGTTTGGCCTTGTCAAGATCAGAACAAATCTTTGATGCTAGATATGTGCACCAATCGAATCTAACACCAAAAATGGTTTGAAGAAGGTAGTGCATTTCCCACTAAGGAATGTTAGTGTATCTTCCATGTAACACGATACAGGACTAGAAAAATTCCACCGTGGCTAGGAGAAAGGTTCCTTTAATATATTGAGAGTTAATGCCTCTTTTGGCTGGATTATTTACCTCAGCCTCAACAGAGAGATTGTAATGAGACTCTAATTTTTGTTTACTCATCAAGAAGAATGAATTTGGAGGTTACAAACAATTTGTTTTGATGGGGCAGGCCTGTTATATGATGAATGTCTTTAGGTGTTATTTTGATGATAAATTTTTGCGAGGGTAATTGAACTATGAATGTGCCATCAGAATGATTATACATTTGTATTAAATTATTTAGTAATGTGTGCTCTGTCTGATACTGGGGCATGTAAATAAGACCATGAAACCCTGAGCTAACAATCCAACCGGATTGGCTAAATATTTGAGGGTCTTGGAGCAGTTGCAACAACTGGGGATATAAAATGTTTCGGTAAACATAGGGAGTTGGTTTAATGGTTTTTTCCTTGGGGCCATTATTCTTGAAATTTGAATGTTGAAACTTGATTGCTTGATAAAATAAGCAGTTTGCAAATTGTAGATTAATTTATTAAGATACAAGTATTTGATGACATATGTGCCTTCACCTTGAATCTTGATGATCGATTTCGACCCTAATAGTGGAAGATTGAAAGCGGATGAGTCATGAGAATCTTGGAACTCTCTGAAAAACTCTATCTCATAGAAAATTATAGGTGCAAATGAGAAAAAATGAATGGGGGTGGTTATATATATATAGGAGAGGAAAGTGCATTAAATGAGGAAGGCATGCCACATGTGTCGTATTAAATGTCATATGTACTTCAATGTTACCATCTGGGGACACCAAACACACGTTACTAATCAACCATTGTGTTATTGCTACCGGCCATCAACACTAACTTGTGTTACCAATCGACAATGCTAATCACATGCTACTAGATGGAAACACCACATAATGTTATCGACTGACAACACTCTTCAGTGCCACCAGCCGACAACACCAACTAGTGTTACCGGTTGGTAACACTGCAAAGTGTTGTCAACACTAGTGTTACACCGAAAACACTGGTCAAAAGTGTTGTAACACTAAAAAGGGTTGTCGGCTGGTAACACTTGTCAGTGTTGTCAGTCGGCAACATTTTTTCAGTGGTACTGGTTGACAACACTTTTTGTCAGTGTTACCTTTGCATAGTGTTACAGTGACAAACTTTTTTCAGTGTTACCAGTAACACTTTTTCCAGTGTTACTAGCCGACAACACTTTTTTGGTGTTACCGGTCAGACAACACTGGAAAGTGTTACCAGCCAGTAACACAAACACTGGTTTTTTCTATTGTCATTCAGACTTTTAGTAAACAAACCACAGTCCACCATTTTTTGGAAAATGGCTTCCTTTCGCCGCCGTCGTGAAACCCGTTTTCGCACTTTCGCCTACAGTGCGAATGGATTTTTCATCGGATTCGCCACCCATTCTATAATATTTTTTGGGAGGGGGGTCTTAAAATGACTAGTGCAAATGGATTATACAGTAATAGAGTGTAATCCAAAAATGGAGACACATGAGAAGTAACCTGTCATAATTGGTGATTTGAACTTGAAGGTATTGATAAAGGGAGGCTAAATCTTGGGTGTGAGTGGAAGGAGCTTGCCATGTATAAGAAATAAGAGGTGGGGTATAGTGATTATTAGGAGTAGGAACAATAACAAGAACAATAGAAATGGGTGGAAAAGTGGAAGCAAGTGGTTGAGTAGCAATGGTGGTGGGAATAACAGTGGAAGCACTAAGCTCTATGGGGTTCATATCTTCCTCACGAGAAACATATAAAAGCAAGTCTAGATCTTGGGGATGCTCATTGATATGATCATTAAGGGATTTAACATGGGATTCATTAACTTCTTCAAAATATTGAGCCATAGTAATAAGAGGAGAAGATTTCGAAGTGGAAGGTGGTTTTGAAGATCGGGTTCACAAAAATCATTATGCAAAATATGGAATATTATGCCTAATTTGATGCTATAGTAGAAGTAAATGAATGTAATAATGAAGTATAGAAATATACCAAAATAAACCAAGCAATAAATAATGAAACCATAATGTGCAAAGAAGGGTAAGATTCCTTAGTTGATTCATTGAGTTCTGGAAAGTGCACAGAGCTAGAAGACAAAGAAATGTGAAGCACTGACCATCACACTAGATATCAGAAAATTACAGAAATGGAGGAACAAGCTGGATAAGGGTACCTAGAGAGGGACAAGGGTGCCTGCGGATGCTCAGGTACTGATTATGGGTGCTTAGGTCTGCAGAAATGCTCAGAAACCTGAATTCTCAAGATTGTAAGATGTTTGATAATGCTCACTTTTTATGACTATGGATTCGCAAAATGATCGATGGAGTTGTTGGAAATCTGTAATGAATAGTGAACCTACAAAACCATCAAATAGACATCAAATCCTAAAAAAGAAAGATGTAAAATGAGGGTTCAAACTGTCCTCAGCCACCACAATGGTGGACTTACAACTAAGCGTTGCACTACATCTCAGACCCAATGTAGTTATGTGTGTGTGTGTGGAATCGTGCCCCAGGTTGCTCTTGTGCCAGTCACACATGGATAGTGAACAAGTAGCTAGATGTAGAATGTAATAAATGTGTGCATGGAATATAATGAAATTCCCCCCTATAAAGTGTATGTCAATGATACAACCCTTGTATCCCTTTTAATGGAGCTACATTGATTCAATGGAGCTCTTAGATGCATTTATGGATGTAACTTTAGGTGGAGATAGTAGATGATTAGTGCTTAGTCCCTTCTTATGATCACATAACTTTATATTTATATGATTCCCTTACTTGAATTTTGTAATTAACCCTGAAAAGGATGATTACCAAAAAGATAATATGCTCAAATGACTTGAAAGGACCCAACAAATGTGAGTAAAGTACAAAGGGGATAGGGTGCCCCGATTGGACGAGGGCTCCTGACACTGGCGTCTTGGTCTGGGAGCTAGTTTCAAGGATAAAAAATGTCAAATACTGAGAAAGTAAGGGTGTAATACTGAAAGTATCAACAAAAAGAAAATAAAGGTGGTCAAAGACATGGGTTAATAGTGTCGTTCTTACTTAGGAATCATATGAATAGTAGTATGTAATCAAAACTAGCTAATTACCCAAAGTGCATGATTTTGTGTCTAAACTTGCAGTTTTGTGTGTGTATGCCTAGTATTTCCTTTATGTAATTTTCATCTCACATTTCTCACTAGTGCACTAAGAAACTTCAAAGGATCCTTGGCATTCCTAATAACCCCATGTGCAAAATATTGTATCGAATGAATCCAAATCTATATGTAAAATGAAATCGACAACATGTTAGCCATAGGTTTCATAATGCCAATGGAAGAGTCAAAGTGGGTAAGCCTCATGGTTATCATTAATAATAAATATGGGCACATAATAATTTATGTAGACTACTAAAAGTTAAACTCAGCTTGTGTTATAGATCCATTCCCAATACCTTTCATAGAGAAAATTCTAGAGGGGTCACAAAAAGATAAATCTATACTTTTATAGGTGGGTTTTTGGGATGCCATTAAGTGAAGATCATGTAAAAAGATTGAGCCAAAAAAAATTATGTGACAGAATAGGGGTCATTCTCTTATATTATAATGTCATTTGGATTGAATAACACACCAACAATATTTTCATGCATAGTTGTTGTGGCTTTTAAATATTTTATTCTTAAATTCTTTCAAGTATATATTGATGATTGGATGGTATACATGATTTTAAAGGACCATTGTGATAACTTACACCTAATGTTTTAGTTATGTCTCCATTTTAAAATCTCATTGAATCTAAAGAAGTGTGAATTCACGACACCTTTTGGCACATTATTGGGGCACATAATTTGTAAAGATAGTTTGTTGGTTGATCCATCCAAATTTGTAGTAATAGTATAATTAGAGGCACCAAAAACATAAAGGGATGTTTTCTCCTTCCTTGGACACTACAGGTACTACAAAAAATTCATCAAAATATATCTAAATATTGTTGCACCACTAGAAAAATTGTTGTGCAATCAAGGAGAGTTTGAATGAATTGAAGACCAAAAAAAGGTGTTTGAAGAGTTGAAAGAAAGATTTACAAACACGTCAATATTATACTTCCCAAAATGGATTACCCCTTTTCATGTACATGTATATTCATCAAGAACTATGGTTGAAGTAATATGGCATAGCCAAGAGAATATAATATGGATCACTTTATTTTATTTGTAAGAATAAAACTAACACACACATAACAAAATTATACAACTACAAAGAGTGAGGGATTATGAATGGTGTACGTGCTACAAATATTTTGGAAATATTTACTAGCAACTCTTTTTTTATTCCACACATATCATATGGAATTGAAACACTTTGTTAACAAGGAAATATTTAATGAGAATATTTTTCGATGGGTAATTCTATTCCAGGAGTTCCAATTCTTAGTTGTTGTCAAACTAGGGAAAAATAATGCAAGACCTTATCATCTATCAAAAATAACTATGGGTGAAAAATTAAAACCAATTGAATATTAGATGCAAGATGCACATCTTATTCAAATAAAAAATGATACAGATGAACTAAGTGACATAGTATTATTTTTACAATATGGGATTACACCATAAAATTATATTTATTCAATAAAAGATGCAACTTTTTGTAAAACATTTTTCCATATCAGTTAATAAATGGAGAACTCTACAAAAAGGGGTGTGATGAAATACTAATACATTGTGTGAAGTAATGTGAGAAACAAGATATACTATGTGAGGCACACTAAGGAATTATCAGTGGAAATTATGTTGGAGTGGTTATGGGGAGAAATGTTTTAACAACATGATTGTGGTGGAAAAATATGTTTAGGGATACAAAAGAGTATAGAATGGTGTGTGATCATTTTCAGAGGGTCAGAAATCCAAGGAAGCATGATGAAATTCCCTTAAGGCCTATAATTTCTCAAGAACCATTTGAGAAATGGGAAATTTGTTTTTTTGGACCAATCAATCCAGATACGCAAATAACATGTGCAAAATATATTATTATGGCTACATACTACTTAACAAGATGGGAAGTGGAAACACCAAAAATATATTTCATAGCAACAACATCCATAATAGTTATATGGGATAGTATAATCAATCAATATGGGTGCCCCCCAAGCCTTACAAACAACAGAGGGACCCATTTCCTAAATGACATAATGAGCATTATTTCACAAGATTTTATGGTCGCGCCCCATAAAAAAATCCCTATCACCCAAAGGAAAATGGAATGGTTGAGCATTCAACAAAATAATCAGCAATAACTTAACTAAAATTCATGACATAAGACACAAATATTTGGATGTCAGGGTGTCAATATTGTTACGGGCATAAAAAAACCTACAAATGGTTAAATAAGGTAACATTATTCCAGTTTGTATATGGGGAAAAATGTGTGCTTCCTATTGAATTTATGGTTTTATCACAACGAATAGTGCACATTGAAAATTTGGAGGATGAGGCCTCAATCAAAGCGTGCCTTTTTTTTTTTTTTGTAATTAGATGAACAAATAATCCATGCAAGGTGGATTTAGGGAGTAGAGAAAACAATACAAATTTCATGACATGATTGGAACATCAAAAATAATAAAATCATTGCGGGCATAAAAGTATTATTTTATGAATCAAAGTTAGTACAACACCTACGTAAACTAAAATCACATTGGTTAGGCCCATATGAGATTGATGAAATATTTCCCACTAGGGCATGTAAGTTAAAATACCTAATTGGAGAATTCCCATCATGAAATTTTAATGGAAGTAGGTTAAAACTGTATTATCATTAAAGTCTTGTTTGTAATTGAATGAGGTGTATGGCACTACATTAGTTGTTATTTCAATTTTTAAAATAGTTTGAATTTCAAATTTATTATAATAAGCACACAATAACTCACTCATTTGTTTTATGTGGTGTTTTTGGTTTAATTTTTTCTTCAAAATATTATACAAATAATGAAAAAGGATCTTAGCTCAATGATTCTCAGGTAATAACTTCAAGATATACACGTGGAGGACCATGTGGGAAAATTATTATGGGGGAATTTGGTAAAAATTAGGTGCCCAAAGTTGGATAAAAGTAGGCAATGTTGAAAAAAAATAGAAACTTGTGCCCAAAGAAAAAAATCATTAAAACAAAGGTAAAGTACTTAGTCAATGTGGGGTGTGCAAGATTTTGTGGACATAAGTACATGTGGAATTGGTTAATTTTAATGAGAAAAAGTGCGCTTCATAATTGGTCAATTTTGAACGCAATGATGCACTAAAATATGATAGGAGATTCTTAATAGAGTTGTGGAGAAAGAAATAGAATGTTCTTGTGTGAAACAAAAATGGGAAAACATGGAGAAAAATGTAAAGGAATGGTGAAACTATAAAATTGGTAGTGGGGTGCGCAAAAATATAGATATTGAAATGAAAAGGTGTTTCCAAGGAAGCTACAAGGCAAGGAGAAGAGCTCAAGAAAGGATAAGTGCACAAGGAATATGATGTATCCAAGGAATGTATTCCACCTAACATAGATACAAGTATGGGGGAAAGCTATTAGAATTTGAGGATTCTAATAAATACAGATTTAGTCAACTTATGTATTATATAATGTTAAAATAAATATCTAAATAAAGATTACACCATAACATAAGTAAATAAAGAAATACTTACAGGAAATAAATAACACATGTGACACAATATTTATAGTGGAAAATCCCAATAAGGTAAAAACCACTTTGAAAATATCCTTTTACTTCAGAGAACTTATTTTACATCCAGTAAGGTCACCTCCTCCTTTAAAACCCTATTTACCAAGGGTAAAACCAAATTACTTGATTTGCACAGCTTTGATATATTTCCCAAATATATCAAATGAAGACTTAAAGTCCTTTTTATATAAGGTGATCAGGTATGTTTCCCGACCCACCTTTTCAACCGAAAATGGTTGAAACATACACCTAGGTTTATAATATTTAATATTGATAAATATAATCATTTCATGATATTAAATATTAAACCTAAAGTATATACCTAGGTTAGCATATTTAATAATAGAAATATAAATATTTCATATTATTAAATATTAACCTATTTATTAGTGATGGACCCATATACATTAAGGGTTGGCTAGACCACTTAATCATTACGTTCCAAAAAAAGAAACACATATCCATAATATTCATAGTGCACACATGCAAAGGGGTCATCAAATCAAGTTAAAATCAAAAGTGGTAAACATCTGTCAAAACAACTTGGCATTAAATGCGATTGGCGGAGAAGTGAAATTTCATGCATTCGAATGGAGAAAATGAGAAATTTATTACTCATTTGAAGGGGTATAAAAAGGGGAAACTAATTCATTTGGAAAGTTAACTTGTATTTTAAATCAAGAGCTCAAAGTGATAAACAACAAAGAGAAGTGAAAAATGGATTCAGAGCACACAAAACCACAAAATAATTATCCATTAGAGAGGATTCAAAGCTTTTTACAGGTGGCTGAACAGTGAAAAAAAAATGTGTTGGAATTACCCAAAGGTGACACAAATAACTAAAAATGGAGTAAAGGCATATAACGGTCCCTTCAAAATCCTAAAACTTAACCTTTGGCCGCCATTAACTTGGAGCTCAAGCTCTTCTTAAAATATGAACAAAAATGAGGCCATAAAACGCCCCAAAGTAAATCAAAGCATATTATAAACCATGTGTAGTAAGAAGGTTAGAATGGAGGAGATGTGCAAGAACAAAGTTGTGTAAGAAAATAGTACTTCTAGTGAGACTAGTTCAAGCACTTCACTAGGGTCAATGTAAGGTGTGGAATTGGGTGGCACTATCATCAAGGAATTTTTAAGTGGGGAAGAAGAGTGATATATTAAAGAAGATGTGGAAGTATATGAGGTTAGAGTAGAGGTAGGAACCAATTCTTCCATGTGCACAAAGATGAAGGATAAGGACTTCCAACTGGAAATAAAAGAAGGATACGAGTCTTATACAACTAAATTTGGAAATGCAATACCCAAAAGATGTATTGGAAGGAGGGACATGGAAAACCCATTTTTTCATGTAATATTTCTGAATGCAATCATTACGTACATGGACTAGAATGAATAATATATAGAAATGTGGTCTGCACCACAGATAAAAAGGATGATAAAGGGCACATCATCTATGAAAATAATATGAAACATACACTTTAGAAAGTACGAGTCCTTCAACTCTATGAGATACTTTATTTTAAATCACTAGTAGATATCTTCCAATACTTAATATTGTGTGTGCACAAAGCTCATATCTATTTTATAGGTCGCCACATGGGAATCACTCACTCATTAATCAATAAAGAAACTATTTTGATCAATGTTGGAGAGGATTTGGTGCAAGATTTACACAATGAAAAGAAGATCGATGAGGTTAGATATCTATTCAATTAAAAAAAGTGGGACGCACATCCCCCATCATAAAAATAAAATACCTAGGTACAAGAGTCGTGGTGTGAATTTTGACATCCAAACAAGTAGGTGTAAAAATTTGGACATAGGTCAATAATAAATTTTGTACATCACACAAAAAATGGTGCATGAGACCAAATATAATTTATCCTAATATATTGTTGACATTATAACAAATTTTGTGGAGCTTGCACATAGTAAACCTATAGTTAAATTTCAATGGGGTGGTCTTAAACAAAATAGGTTTCCCCAAAGGTAGTGGAAAACATAATTAACTATTTTTATCCATTTTTTACCCCTGGTAATAATGGATAACTCCAAAACTTGGACCTGAGCAAGTGACCAAGGAGGAAGGACAAGCCCCTGGGCCCACACTGACCTGGAAAAATAGATAATACAGGTGCATTGGAAAAGTGTCTCTTTGAGTATCTCACTACACTCCCATGGGCCCCTTAGTTGAAGGAAAATACAAGAAATTCAGCAAAAAATCTAAAAAAATTGATTTTTTTTGGAAAAATGAGCTAGAGGCAGAAACAACCCACTGAGCTATTTGGCAAGATAAGAGCCATCTCAGTGAGCCCAGGAGTGATTTGCAGGTGAGTTGGATAGTCAATGCAATGAGCCACTTAGGAGAGTTAGAGGTAGCTTGCAAAGTTGGGTCATAACAAAGTTGTGGGGTCGAATGTGGAGAAGTTGAGAGATGGCTCACCGAACTAGTCATAGAGATATGGGGAAGTTTACGTGTCGAGGTGTTTATTGTGTGGGAAATATGGCCGACTCGGGCACAATGGACCTGTGTGGAATAAGTTCCCCGCAACATGTCGGCTCCCACAATACATTAAACATAGGGCTTGGAGGTTGGTGTGTGGATGCATCATGGGTTTTGGGCCCAAGTGGCTTGTAGGGAGCACAAGAAATATGCGAGCACGGTGAACAATGTAGACATTATGGGCATGAAGAGCCCACGGGAAAATTATTCCCCATTGATGTGAGTTTTCTGCATGGGCGAAGCAGACACAGAGTGGAACGGTCTCGAGGAGTAGGATGTAGCCAGTGTGGGCCCATAAGGCCTATGGGAAATGGGGACTGTATGGACTAAGTTACCCGCGAAGGCCAAAAACCCGCATTGCAAAGCAAATGGAGAGGATGGCTCGGCGAGCTCACCAAGCTTGTCAGGTGATTTAAATTCATCGCCAACAACATGGATGGGAGGTATAAGGGAACAATCTCAAGACCGAGCTAGAAAATGATGAATTCCTAGGTTGGCTTGCCCAAGCTAGCAACATAAAGAAACAATGTGGGACAATAGGGCCAACTCAATGAGTTGGAAACCGAGTTAGCACAACTCAACTGCCACATCACCACAATTCATAGCTAGGTCTATCATTTTTAATAAAATTTGATTTTTTAGGACCTTTAATGCCACCTCAACACTCAGAAAATATTAACTATGAAAATTAAATGTGGTTGGTGTTAAATTATGAAGGAAATATTTCCAGCTATGGGAATTAAATACCTAGGCCCGAGAATGTTAAAATGAGGCATAAAGAGTGACATGCACTAAAATGATCATAACTTTCTCAATACTCAACCAAATTGGACAAAATTATACTTGTTGGAACCATGTTTTCATCGTCTACTCTTACAAATCAAGAAATTAAAATTTTGGTTAGGGTAAGTGGGAAAAAAATGAGGAAATATCTCCCAGATTCAAATGATAACTTCCAGGTGGGTAAAATGTATTAATGAGGCATGGGAGGCCATTTTATTCTATAGGAAGCTATAAGATGGTGGGGGATGGGTTTTGCATGGTTCTCCATGATTTTGCAGGTCATTCAATGCTCTTTGTTGGTGGTTGAATGCATATTTATTGAATTCCTCTTTCCTCTCCCTCTCTTTCTTCTTCTATATATGTAAATGGAGAGCTCATTTTTAAAGGTTGTTGGACATTTTCTATCTGCTCTTTAATCTGTACAGGGTGTTGCAGGTGCATTGTGGGCTCCAAATCTCCCTTTTGGGTATTTTAAAAGAATTGCATGCCTGTGTATATCATTTTAATGTATTGTCTCACATTTTAGAAACAAAAAAAATCAATCTTGTGGTTATTGTTCAATCCTTGTTGGTGTTATTGCATTCTCTAACCTCTACTTTGCATTCAACATTATTTTGTGCATCTTCTAGTTTCTTGCAAGACTAATAATGGTTGTGTTTAATTGAAATTCTATTGTGAATGTGTGTTTATAGACTATGGTGTCCTACATACCCTCTCTACCTCTATTTATGCACATTTTCACTCATTAGAGAGTGTCTCAATCACCCTTCTCTTGGTGTTATCACCTCCTTAGTGTAGGATTTCTTCATTCTTATGTATTTTTCTCTCTCCCTAGTCACTTGAAATCATAAAATAAGATTAGACAAGTGTATTTCCAACATTAGGAATAGTTGTAGCATTAGATTAGGAAGAGGAATCATCCTTCTTTGGAGAATTATCTCAAATTTCAAGGTCACGCACCTTGAGATAATTCCATCTTACCCAGCTACACTAATATCTCATGCACTCACACGTGAAAAATCATAGGGTGTTGTAATTTTGTGATAATAGTTTTTTGCACACCTGGTGGGACAAAAAGAAGTCAAAACTTCCATTTTTTATGTAGATTTGATGTGTGTCTTGGTGAAATTCTAGCCTTTGGATGCTCTACAACAACACATATGGTGAATCCAATCATAAAATTAACTGGTTTCAGCAGTATTGGTGGTTCAAGTTCATGAGAAGGATTCAAACAAGGTCAATAAGGAGAGGAGTATTTGAAAACTTAAATCTATATCCAAGAAGAGGAAGAAGAGGAAGACGAGTTCAAAGATCTCCATCTCCACCAAATAGAACTCTTTCAACACCTCCACCCAATAGACCATTTTTACAATCCACTAGAGTTCTTAGACCTATCAAAATAACACAACCACAACAAAATCTATTTGTCAATTTCATTGGCAGTAGTCCACTTTACCTCAATGCACAGAATCCAATTCTAGTGGCATACTTTAAAAGTATTACATTCTTTAATGGAGAGAATCACACCACTTTAGTTGACCACATCTAGGACATTGCGAATGTATGTGCAATCCATCAAATTGTTCATTGGATGTGGCGGTGAAGCTTCTAGCATATTTATTCAAAGGGAAGGATTTACAGTGGTTCAAAAGCCTAAAAATAGGGTCAATTTAAAATTTGAATGCACTGTGCACAACCCTTTGTGATCAGTCTGGGGAAAGGGCGGTAATTTATATCTATTAGAGTAATTGACCACTATCAAGAGGGCTCGAAATGAACAAATGACAGACTTCAACTTCACGTTTTAGAGAGTGTGGTATAGAATTCCAGCCACTATGATACCAACTGTTGAAGGTGTATTTCTCTATTTCTTAAAAGCTCTTAACTCTGATATAGCCATTATGGTGTAATCTATGGGAGGCACAACTTTACTAGGATCATATGCCATAACCATTAGAGCTGAAATTTTCCTAATTCAAGCCGGTAAAATTGAACCTACGCCACCTATTCCTATTTATCCAAAGATGGGGAATCCTATTTCTAGTCAAACACCTGAGTTACCCCCTATTCTGACTCCCAGAAATCAAATTTCTAGTGAAGCTTCTACCTCTTCTAGCACCTCATATTTTTCTCTAAGAGGTCACGAAACAATTTCAGAATCTAGGGAATGAGTTGGTGATAATCAAAAGGAAGAAAGCTCAAATTTTAAGATCCTACCAACCTTAGTATCAACCCAAAAAGCCTCTATATAAGCCAAATATACCTGCTACTCAAACTGAAAACTAGAATCAAGGACAGCCTCCCGCTGCTAGGCCATTCCAATTGTATAATCCTAATGTTGCCTCTTCATCCAAAGCTTTGGTTTCATTCCAAAATAACCTTGTTTAGGACTATGGATGTTGTTTCCCTTGCAGTCAACCTCACAACCAAGCAGTATGTTTCAATGGAATGCTTAATTAGGCCTTAATAGAGAAAAGTGTGGGTGTTTCTCAAGAAGCAAATGAAGAAGAAAATCAGCAGCAAAAAAACACTCAAGAGGCTCCTCAGAATGACACCTCACTAGTAAATTGGCAAGTAGAGCATTTTTGTGGTATGAATCACTCACCTTCTCAGGGTGTGGAAGAAAACACCAGGTCAAAGAAAATAATCATAGATCAAGGGAAATCATCACATACAAATCTTTCTCAACCTTTTCTCACAACCCAAGGTGTTAGCATCTCAAACATGATCCCAAAATCACAGAATCAGCCTAAGGGGCATGTTGTATCAACTCATATAAAAGAGAAAGTAGTGTTAAACAAAGTTCAGTAGAAGGATATTCCATATCCATTCAACATCATTGATCAAATGAAGAAACAAACGTAAGTATCTCTATGTGGGAGTCATTGACAATTTTGGGACATAGAGAAATATTGTAGGAAGCCATGGCTAACTTACCTATTTCAAATCAGTCATCCAATGATCAAGATAAGGTACTCACTAATGTAATGGAACAAGAGAGGGGTCAACCAAAAGGAAATATAAATCCTCCACCATTCTATGTATCCTTGATCGTTGGAAAAAATCTTGTACATAACTACATGATTGACTCAAGGGCAAGTAGCTCAGTGATGTCAAAGCAAATAATAGATCAACTGGGTCTCAAGTATGAACCTATCAAAAAGGGAGTAGTGTAATTAGATGGGACGGAAGTGGGAACCATTGGAATTGTCAAGGATCTAAATCTAATGCTGTATACATGCCCAAATGTCATAGTTCCACAAGATATATCTGTGATTGACCTACCCCCACTCTTTTATCTGCATTTGTCACATGACTTTACTACTAAAATTGGTGGGTACTTGTCATTTGATTAGTCCCACATGATTTTCAAGACCAGATATAGAGCCAAGGTTACTATCATATCTGATCCAATTGCCAACTACCACATTGATCCCTATGTGCCAAGTCTGATCAATGCCAATTGTGTCATCTTTGACTAAGAAGATTTCTCAAATACTCAGGAAGAATATACTAAAATTGGGAGCATTCAAAATTTGACACTTGATTAATGGGATCACAAGATACATGCTTATGATCCATACAAGGAGATGGAGGAGGCTAAATTGGGCATCTATTGCCTACATGAAGAAAATATGCCCCTTCATAGCATCACTAAACCAAATGATGAAGATGACAATGAAATCTAACAGTTATTCTTTTACGGTTCAAGGAGAAAACAAGGTGCTAGAGGATGAACGATGTTTGTGTCTCCCAAAGTTAAAAAATACTAAATTTATTTTTGATTGCAACTCAATAGTTCTAATAACACAGCCAAATATGAAGCACTTTTCCATGGATTACATTAGGTAAGAAAGAGAAACATCAAGAACTTGCAAGTTTTTGGGGACAATGAGCTAGTTGTGAACCAGGTTAGAGGGTTGAATACCACTAAAAATGACCTTCTCAAGAGCTATAAGAATAGGGTATGGGATCTTATAGAAGAATTTGAGGCATTTAATATCAATTCCATACCAAGAGAGAAGAAAAAAGATGTGGACATGATTACAACACTCGAAGCAACATTTGACATTGTTGAAGACATCAAGAAGGATAAAGTAAAACCTCATATCAAAGTGGTAGTGAGACCAACTATTCCAGATAATAAAAAAATTTGGTGGGTGTTTGAAAGTGACCAGAAAATAATCAATTTCTTACTAGAAGAAGTTGAGTTCTCCTCAAGGAGTCAGGAAAAATTGGATAAGCAATACAATGATCAAGTGGTCTAACTATAAACAAATAAGATACTAAAAATCCTAGTGACTCTTAAATCAATCTTCAATCCAAATGACTAGTTCCAGAAGGAGAAAGCTAATATCGTAATATCATGGTCAAAAGAGAAGATTCAGAGCCTATTTTTTTGGAGAAGGTAAAGTGCTCCAAATTGGCAAAGTGAGTACTCAATGGGAAAAACATGATTTCATAATACTTTTCCAAGAGTTTCCATGTATCTTTTCTTAGAGCTATGAAGATTTAAGAGGATTCAATCCTATTTTAGTTGAACACACTATTGTGCTAGACCTAGAAGCGAAACCCATCAGAAAAAAAACAAAGGCCAGTGAACCCTCATATTGAGCCTCTCATGAAGAAAGAGTTGAATAAGTTCATTGAGGTAAGCATCATTTTCCTGATCAAACATTCATCATTGGTGGAAAACCTTATGTTGGTTAGGAAAATAAATGGGGAAATTAGATTGTGTGTAGATTTTTGAGACTTGAACAGAGCTTCCCTCAAGGACCACTATCCATTTCCATCAAAGGATAAAATCTTATAGGTAAAATCTAGTTCGGAAATATTTTCACTTCTAGATGGCTACTCGGGCTACAATAAAATCATAGTGAAAGAGGAGAATCAGTTCAAGATAACTTTCTTTAATATGGGGCACATAAGCTTATAGGAAGATGCCATTTTTCCTTTTAAATTTTGAAGTGACATTTCAAATGGCTATGGACATAGCATTCAAGGGGTTGATTAACAGGTGGTTCTTGTTTATCTTGATGACGTTATGGTTTTCTCTAAGAACGCATGTGACCACCTCTCCCATATCAGACAAGTGTTTGAGAGATGCATGAAGTTTGGAGTGTCTTTGAATCCCAAAAAATGCATATTCTTGGCTCATGAAGGTAAGATCCTAGGTCATATTATTTCAAAAGAAGGATTGACCATTGATACAGAGAGAGTTGAAGCCATCCTATAACAACCGTTTCCAATTCAGAAGAAATCTCTCCAAATCTTCTTAGGATGATCAAATTTGTCAGAAGATTTGTCAGGGATTTTTTTAGTGGCGAATATTCATAATTTGGCGAATAGTCCATTTTAAGAAAATTTGAAAACGTAATTTTTTCAAAGCTGGTTAGTGTAGTATTTGCCTAAAATTTCCAGTATAATTTTTTTAGGGATCTGCTTTGCCTACTATTAAAAACTACTCCTATATAAACCTAGGTAATTCACCAGGTAGTATACTAATAACTTACTACTAACTTACTAAGGTATCGTCTGAATAATAATTTGGTGTCACCTAGATTTCGCCTTGAAATCTGCGACTACCCTATCCGAAATTTTTTCGTACTTTTAAAATAATGGGTCGTTTTGTGCTTTTATTGCCTGAAGTTCTTGTATTGCGTCAAGATAATCCCAAAGAGCCATATTAGCCTTTTTTGCCAAATACCCAGATGCCCAAAGTTGTAATATTCTGTCGTCGGAATTTGTTTGCGGGAAATTTGTATTTAATTATTTTGAGCCCCGTATGAGACTATTTGTGCTTCGTTTTAACTCTGTTATGATTGAATATGTCATTACTCTTGTGTACCAGAAGGGTTTTAACTTGGAATAAGTTTTGGGCTTTATTTGTAACTTTTGGCATTTTTTTGTGTTTTTCTTTTGTCCCGTTTCGTTTTCTGTGAAATTTTTCTAGAACAATTCCTTTGCCGAGTAAGCCCAATTTTTGGTCTGGAGCAGCTAGAAAACATATACGCACATTATGCCAGGAGGAAGTCGCCATCAGAGGTCTGGATCACTAGGAAAAAGCGAAGTCGTGCACAGAAAAGCCCCTGTGGGGATGGGCGCATTTTTGGAAAACAAAGGATTTAAGCTGCAATGGGAAAAATAGAAGCTGTAGGCAAGGTGGGAATTTTATACCTGCCTAGCAGGGTACTTTTTTCCGTGTTATAAAATTCACTTAAGCTGCAGTGGGAAAGTTAGAGGCCACAGGCAGGCGGGAATTTATTACCTGCCTTGCAGGGTGAAATTTCCCATGATAAAATAAAAGGAAAGTGACTTAAGTGAAATCATGGGATTTTAGTGCTTGCCTTGCAGGGTAAATAATCCCATTGTCAAAGTCAAATCACTTAAGTGGATCATTGGATTTTGGTGCCTGCCTTGCAGGGTAAAGAATCCCATTGTAGAAAATTCTTAAAAATAGAATTATATGTGCAAAAAAGTGCGCCCCCTTTGGTGAGATGATGTCAGCATTTAAGTGATTATTTTAATTAATCTATCCTTTCAAAAAGTGTGCCCAAGCTTGGAGGAAGTCAACAAGTCAAAATTGGAATAAAAGAAATGGATTAAATGCATTAAATTTAATTTATTTAGTGGCTGCCCCCTTCCTCTCAAAAATTGCGCCCCATTTGGGAGTTATTTAATGATTTTAAAGGCATTAAAACATTAAATTAATTTCTATTTTCAGTGGCTATGGTCAAGGCACACTGTGAAGCTTAAGTGAAGTGATGTGTGAAGGATTAAATTGGATTAATTTAATTTATTGGATGGTTGTCCTTAAACATGCTATTTTTAAAAGAGAAGAGCATGATTTTTAATTAATTAATTGCCTTTAATTGTTAGGGCAATTATTAATTATAGAATTGTGAAGGTTATATAAGCATGGGCAGCCATATGGGTGAATTATTTGATTCACAGGTAAAGAATTGCAGCCAAGAGGAAAAGTCCACCCCCATTTGAAGAAGGATTTTGCTCAGGCAAGGTGGCAACAAGGCTAAAAGCTTCCAGATTTGGCGCATGATTTGAAGGAGGTTGATCTTTGTCTGCATAATTGTTTGCATAGGTGTTACAGGTGCTCAGGTGTTGTTGAAAGGATTCATGCTCTCCTTATGTGCAAATTAATACCAATTTTTAGGGCAGTGGGCTTGAAAAGTGCATATTTTTATAGTTAAAATTCACTATTCATGCTCAGGTGGCCATTTTTGTCTGAATAAATTACAGAAATTCATTACAGGTGCTTTACAAAAGAAAATGAGCTTTTATCAATGTCCAATACATTGCATATATCCTCCAAATCTGAAGAATTGTCCAGATCTGCACCAATTTTGAAGAAATATGGCCAAGTAAGAAGAAAAAGAATCATTCAGACAAAGATAGAAAAAGCCATGGTGAAGAGAGATGAAAAAGAAAGAACGATGGAGTCATGCATCGCTTCCAAACTTGTAGACATAGGAGACACAGATCTAGGCCCAGAACCTCTTTCCGATTTGATTGATATATCTAAAGCGGAAAAGACTTCACTCATGCGTGTGGTTAAAAGCAGTGGAATTATCCGAGATGCAGCTTTTCCATGTACAGCCTAGTTGCTATAATTTGTTATGGAGTGTGCTAGATCTTACCACCCTTCATCCAGATCAGTGCGTGATGCTTCGGGAAAGATAATAATTCGTTTAGATGCAGAGTTCATCAATTATTGTTTGAAGATTCCAGTGCGAAAGGTGGTGACTTCCATTAGTCTTCAAGATGCCGATAGCAGGTGGGAGAGGCATAGAGCTGATTGTGTGATCATAATGAATAACCGATACATGAAGAAGCCTAGATCTCCTTCAAAGTTCCTGATAACTCTTCCACAGTCCAATTTGGTGCAGGAGGTAGATGATGTCGTCAAATTGCTATGCAGGATGAATGGTGAAGTGAATGCCTACACTTTCCATACATGGATGTATGTTTTCATCAGGACCATTGAAATCAACAAGGTTGATTCTATAATCAATTGGTCAGAAATTATTAGCAACAACATTGGTGAGCAACTCCAGAATGTGAAGCGTACTTTCAGCTTCAAGATGACTTCATACTTGGTGTATGTTGCAGCTTCACAAGGCATCTTTTCCAAGCTGGATAGATGTGGTGTTCTTTCTAAGGACCCCATTTTCGAGTGCTACCCACAACTTACTATACCTGCGTGCGAGAAAGATTTCAAAGTGGTCAATGATGAATTCTTCTATGAATTCATCTGTAGGCTAGACAAAGAATTGAAGGCCAACAGGGTAAGCAAGGAAGCGTGCGAAGCTGTGTCCAAGATTGATAATCTATTCATTCAATTTGTAGATTTCACATACCTCAAGGTTACAGGCTTTTCCAGAGAACCAATAAATATGCCTAGGTATTCGAATGATAGATTGATCGCCATGGAGCTAAGCAGGTAACTTGTGGAGTTACACGACCTTTAGTCAAAGCGGCACAAGTCTATCGGCTTCTTCCCAATCACTGTGGGATATTACAGCTGCATTAGCATTCATAGAGCTTGGGGAATGGAGGCGCAAATGTGATCCGAGTATGAGCAAGAGTTCTTCCCTGCACGGCTAAACTTCGATCCATTTGGAGTAGCCAAGAAGATAATCTCCCAGGAGTATGCACATGTGCCTTCATTAGAAGATTTATGGATGAAGTGCAAAAGTGAGTACGAGGTTAGAAAGAGAGATTTCAGCAGGCTATCAGCAAAGCAAGTGTTCGACTTTGGACTAGTGTGGATACCTGCGGATCTTAAAGATGATGGGAATGTGGTACTTGACACTTACCATCAAATGGGAGGAGATAAAGTCATACTACAAAATAACATAGGAGGCTGCAACACAATTGAAGAAAGGTCAGGAGCTGTGTTGGTGAATACTTCAAACTGGTTGCTGACGAAGGGATATTGCCTTGATGAAGCATTGATTAATCAAGTCACAGGCAACTTCAGTGTTGGAGATTCCCTCAAGTGAAATCATGGAGGAGAAAGCAGCAGGAAAGTTGAGAAGTTGAAAGTGCATGGAAGATCTCAATCTAAGGAGAAGATCACTTCTACAACCATGACTTTAACTCTGGTTTCTCCAGTACTCAATACTTCACCAACTATTGCACCGTGGTAGTAGGATGCTTCCATGCCTCCATTAAATACAGTGACATTCATCTTCTCCCCTCAACCACTTCGTTCAGCGCCTGTTCCAGAGGATACGTTGAAGTTGCAGATGGCGGAATTCGAAAGGGCTTTGTCCTTGGATGACTCAAAAGATGGCAGCCATAACACTGTGGCACTTTCTGACGGAGAGGATGCAGAGTGGAAGATGGTAGTACACTCAGTGACTTCAGCGACTTCTCATTCTCTGAGAAGTAACTTCTCGGAATGGTTGGCTTCGCAATTGGTTCCAGAAGTGAGAATAGAGATGAACTTAGAGGAGCATGACTTGCAGCTACTCCAGAATCTGGGTAGAAGAGACAGAAGGCCTAAAGTTGCCAAAGCAAATTCTAGGTTGATCATCGAGGATTTGGGAGAGAAGTTTGCTGAGATATCAATTCCGGCAGAAGGAAAGATAGAGGAGGAGCTCACGGAAAAGGATGCAGTAACCAAAGTACCCCTCGGTTAAGCCACCACTGAACGATTGAAGCAGGACACACAAACATTGATGGATGCTTTATTCCTTAGGCTTGACAGTGAAAAGGTGGAGAAAGAAGAGCTACAGAAGCAAGTATCTCAATTGTGTGAGATCATAGCCAAGGTTTCTAAACCTTCCATTCAGCCCATTTCAGAGCAGGTGAGTGATCATCTTATGCAAGAAATGGAGGACGCAAGCAATCAAGTAAAGGCTATTGACGAATGGAAGGATTTGATTATTCGTCAAGCTTCTGTACAACTTGGGGAAGTGCCAACCCACCTGAAGGTTATGGATGATGCAACAAATCAACTAAAGGAACTGATGGTAAACATACAAGGCATGAATATAGTTGCAGAGAGTAACCTGAGTATTTTGGCTGAGATTAACAAGCTGCCGGGAGATGTATTGATTACGAAACATATTGTACCAGACAGATCAGTCGAGAAGGTGAAGCAGCTAGAGTTTTCAGTATCTTTCCATTTGGAAATCTGTAGAGTTTTACTGAAGAGGATGCAGGCACTTTAGAGTAGGACATCAGATTTACTAGACAGTGTCATTTCTTTCACTGAGGAGAGAGTGGATGGGAATGTCACTTCATACGTGCACATCATCTCAACTAAGGTGCCTAATTCCCTGGAAGGATCTCTTCTGATGATACAAAAGAGAATTGATAAAGCTACCAAGCCTTTCACGATGAATTCTATCAGTAGACTGGTGGCGCTGCAGGAAGACATTGCGAGGTTTGGTCCGAGTTTGGAAGATGTGAAAGTGTGCATCAAAGTGTTGAATGAAGGGTTGCTGTAGTTCAGGACAGAGAAGGAAGCAGTGGCTAAAACAGATGGAAGGATGTTGAATTACATGTTTGACAAGTATAACCGATATCAGAACAAGAAAAAGACATAAATATTATAGCTGGCATGACTTCTTCTATTCTTTCTTCTTCTATTTTCTATGTTCTCGGATGAAATTGTAAAACTTCTAAGTTATTGGTTTTGCAACCATTACTTAAAGTCATGTGGAACTATTCTATTAGTTACGTGATACATGTGTCACTTAAGGATAAGATAGTTGAGGATGATTGCCAAATGTAATCTTTACTTGTTTATTATGTTTCAGTTCAGTTTGAGTTTTCCATTTATACTTTCCCTCCTACATTCTATAAGTAGGAGAAGAACCTCCAGGTTAATAATTGATCAGAATTTGTAAGCAACAATCTTGTGTTCTGGACTTTGTCCTGAACCCCTGAGAATAACTTGAAGCAAAGGAATACAAAGGAGTAGGTTTCTAGAGAAATTTGTGTCACAGCGTACTGTGTTTCTTGCTTTTAATCTTAGATATCTTAATAGACTTTGTGTTATTTTAGATCTGGATCTAGAGCTGCCTTTCTTTTATAATTTTGTGTGTTCATATCTATTAAGTTTCTTCTATGTGCATGTAATTAGCTCTGCTATCTACTAATTGGGATGCATATCTTCCCCATTTCTTCTTTGTATTTCCTTTACTCCCTTCTTCTATAAAATACTTCCTTTCTTGAACAACTGCTTACTTGTTGCAGAACTTCTCAGTTATGGTTCATGAACTAAGTGGTTAAAGTAAAACCCTTGATAGATAATAACACATTTTTATTGACAAATCTGACACGATAGCCTCACCAGTTAAATGAGGGAGATTTATCTCATGACTACCTAGGTTTTGTGCTATGCAGAAAATCTAGACAACAGTTTTTAGTGATTCCGCTAGGGAAACAACTATCTTTGCAAATCAAGGTTTATCTATTGAAGATCAGAGTGTTTTCCATAGAAATCTCAACCTGGCTGAACGTCCATTCACTCGATCCGTGAAGGCGCAAGGAAGGACTGATCATTTCTTTAGATTGCAGGAGCAATTCAATTTCAATCATCCTCCTCAAGTTAGAAGCTGCATATATAGTCTCTCACCAGGAAGGAGAGTGCACACCCATCCAAATCCGAATTGACTTCAGCATAATTTGGCTGCTGGAATTATTCATCAAGTCTACACAAAGAGAAGGCATGCTCAAGTTAGCATGGTGCTCTAGATTGTACCTGTCCCATGGGGAGCAGCTTTTGGACCTCTGAACTTGGCTCCACCTATGCACGAGCTACCAAAGGGATCCAAAAATAATTTTCCAAAATTCTTTGGAGATGGAAAGCAAAACCCGGATGATCATTTGGCATCCTTTTTCATATCTTGTGGTGTGCTTTCAGTAGAGCATGAAGATGTATCAGTCAGACTCTTCATTGAGACTCTACATGACTTGGCTAGAGAATGGTTTTATCAGTTAACTCCTGGCACCATAACCAACTGGGCGACTATGCGTGAGTAATTCCTGAAAAGATTCAAGCCTGTAGAGGACGCTAGCGTGTTGATCACCCAGCTGACACAGTTGAAGAAAGAGCCAAGCAAGAACATGTGGGACTTTATTGCAAGGTTCCAAAGGATTTTATACAAAATCCCCACTTCTGCCGCATTGAGCGACAAAAATCAAAAGACATTTTTTATAAACGCTCTATTACCTGAAGTTGGATATCAGCTGAGAAGGGAAAGACCTGTAAATCTACTTGAAGCAAAAAATGCTGCTATGGAGGTTGAGGACGACTTGATCATGGCTGGAAAACTTAAACAACCATCTCACAAAGGTGATGGTGCTTCTTCTAGTACTTCAGACCCTTTGTTGCAGAAATTGGCTAATGACATGCTGCAGATCAAGAAGCAGATCTCTCAAGCAGGGAATGTAACCCCCTCAAGAATAGCTCCTACCTGGACCTTTAATGGTCAAAATCAAAATCAAAACCGTAACAGACTTGCTACTGCACCACAACGGTTGGTAATAGAAGCTTCTCCAAGGAATAACTTGGAAACTAATGAAGAGGATCTCGACATTGATGAATCATTTGATGATGAAGACTTTATAGATCCCACTGGCGACTCCAATATTGGTTACTTGGACTACGAATCTGACGATGCTATTATGAATCTTTTGAATATTTTGATGGTCACACTTTTGTGGTGTTTACAAGGTCTCAGACGCACCAAAACGCTGAAGCATCCACAAGCGGCCGAAGAGAAAGAGAAGATCCTGGCTCGGATGTTACTATCTTGAAAAGAGGTAGCACCCTTCCTTCTTCATTAGCGCCTAAGGATAAATATTCAAATTCTTTCAATTCACAGCAAAGAGCCAACACACATCCTGCTGAAGCAAGTCAAACTTTTGACATAATTGATCACATCAAGAGGAAAAAGGTCTAAATCTCAGAAGCTAAGTATTTGAGAGCATTTCTTGATCAGTTGAATAGATTGGTCAAATATGTGCAAAGCAACTGTCCCAACCCAACAAATAATACTTCACGGGGTTTCTTGTCAAGCCCAAAGAATACTCCCCCTTCAAATAATGCGGCTACAAGTTCTTCTCCTTCCACTTCATCTCCTGCTACGTCAGAAAGGATTGAGCCATTTTATGTGTCACTGCTTATCAACAGACATAAATTGAGAAATTATATTTTGGATTCTGGAGCTTCTGATAATGTCATGCCTACCAAAGTTGTTGATGCCTTGGGTCTCACATTGACAAAAACCATCGGGAGATGTTATTCAATGGAAAGACAAGTCCCTCTTGTGGGGCAAATCAAAGATGCGCATGCAGTACTTGCTTCTTTTCCAGATAAAAGACTAAAAATGACCATCCTGGTAGCAGACATTCCAGTCTCTTATGGCATGTTGTTGAGTAGAAATTTCTGCAAGTAGCTAGGTGGAGAAGTCAAGATGGATTGGTCTTACGTGCACATACCAATCAAAGTAAATCAGAAGCTGGAACCTGAGAAGAAATCTAAGTACACAGTATCAAAGTTTGAGGATCCTAGATCTCATATCTTGTTTCAAGAATCAGATCACGGAGTCTATTATCTAGATATGTATAAAGAAGACGTTCAACCGGTGATTCAAGAACCGCATCAACTTAACAACAAGATTTGGAATCTAGAATTTGATGGCAGCTACTGTTCATTTGGATCTGGCACAGGCATTTTTCTTATCTCTCCTAAAGGGAAGGTGCATGCACACTCCTTCAAATTTATGTTCGAAAATACTAACAATACAGTTGAGTATGAAGTGTTGTTGTTAGGCATGGAGTAGGCAAGAACAATGGGAATCAAATTATTACATGCAAAGGGAGATGTTGAGCTGATTGTGAAGCAGATAAGAGGCCTCTACCAAGTCAAAAAAGACAAACTGCGGCACTATAGAGATCGGGTCTACTCTGCTATCCTAGATTTTTCAGCTTTCTCGATATCTTACATTCTGAGAGAACAAAATTCAAGAGCTGATTCGCTTGCAGTAACTGCAGCCTTGTTGAAACCAGATCAGCCTCCTACATTCTTTAGATAGGGAGACTACAAGGTGGAGATGATCTTTCACCCAAAGGTTCCTGATAACGTCTAGCAATGGCAGGTTTTCAACGATGACACGCAGATTGTTATGTTTCTCCAACAGAAGGACAAATTTGAAGAAATTTACTATGAGGGAAGCAATTCACCTCCTAGGCAGACTACTGTCAGAGAAATGGATGAGGATGTCTTAGGAAGTCAGGAGACTATCTAGCTAAAAGGAAATAAAATTCCCAAAGGCTTGGTATCTCTTGAGGAAATGTTTGATAAGCATGATCAGATGCTTAAGAAAAATGAAGAAAGTGGGGAAGGTTCTTCCTCTGACACACAATTACTAAATTTGGGAGTTAACAATGATCCCAAATTAGTAAATCTAGGTAAGTGTTGTTCAGAGGCCGAAAGAGAAGCTTTCACTAAGCTTCCTAAGAAATACATGGATTTTTTTGCCTAGTCTTACCAAGATCTGAAAACATATCAACCTATGGAAGTTCAACACTACATCCCGCTTAAACCAGAATAGAAGCCTTTCAAGTAGAAGTTGCAGCGACACAACCCTACCATTTTGGGAACCATCTTTGCAGAGATTCAGATGTTGTTAGATGCAAAGATTATCTATCCCATACATCATTCTAAATGGTTGGCCAACATAGTCCCTATTAGAAAGAAGAGCAACGAGATTAGGCTATGCGTGGATTTCCAAAAAATCTTCATTGAAAGACAACTACCCCATCCCCATCATGAATCATACTCTACAGGTGGTCATTGGATCTGAGATGCTTTCCATGCTTGATCGCTTCTCAAGTTATAATCAAGTCAAGGTGGCCAAGGAAGATCAATACAAAACGGCGTTCATCACACCTTGGGGAACCTTCGCATACCAAAAAATGTCATTTGGCCTGATTAATGTTGGTGCTAAATTTCAAATAGCTATGGACCTAGCCTTTTCTCATCTTAAAGATATAAGCATAGTGGTGTATTTGGATGATCTGACAGTCTTTTCCAAAGATAGAAGTGTTAGTGCAAAATCATAGCACCCCTGGATGTTGATCAGATTTCTAGGTTGATCACTCTAGCATCTAGTGTGATTGCACAACATTGAATCCTTTCTCCAAGTGTGGGACTTGTGAAAATGAGAAAGGAATCTCCAGAGAAGGCTGGTTCCTGCTCCTAAACTACCTGCCACAAGCTATTCCAGTGCAGGCCAGCTAATCTAATCCTAATCTAACCATGCCAAGGAGACAGAGAGAGAGAGAGAGAGAGAGAGAGAGAGAGAGAAAAGGGAAAAACAACAAAATCCTACACTAAAATAGTGATACACCAGAGAAGGAGAATGTTGAACATCTATCAAAACTGCCATGGAACAAGGAGAGGTGAGCAATGGGAAGGATGGACAGACGCATCACAAACCCAAGGATAGATTTCACACAGAAAATGTCCCAAAACTCCATGAACACAGTTCCAAACCTGCAATGAACATTCAAACATGCACAAATACCTGCAATGAAGAGAGGCAAGAAGAGAACAAGCAAAAGAACGAGCAAGGATGGACAGATGCATCACAAAACACATTTTTGTTGCTCCAGAAGTTTGCACAGAACATCATTTCAATAGTAAAAGGAAAAAACACCATTACAGAGCAAGGGAGGAGGTTCAAACTCCATTTTCAACCCTAGAGAAGAAAAGAAGGGAGCGCAGAGCCGAAAAGATGAACAACTTGTAATCCTCCCTTTGAAATGAGCCAAATCTGGCTTTTACATTGCATGGGTCGAGCCCATGAGAGAGAAAACGTACAAAAACATGGGAGCCCATTCCTCATTGACTGCAAATGCATTAAATCAGCATGGAGGACCTTACAGACCCATACCCTGTCATTTTGACCAAATGGGAGGAGAGTACGACCCATTATGTATTAAATTTGGTCGCTGAAATGTCACTTCTGGCCATGAACACGTACCAGAAACATTTTTTGAATTTTCTCTCTCCAAAATTAACCAAAATTAGAGATTTACCATGGAATCCTATAGATAATTTCATAAGCTTTCCAATGATATAAAGAACGTGCAAATCCGAGCTCTGGATCAAAAGATATGGGGGTCTGAAGTTTTAGGGCAAAAACGGCCCAAGAAACAGATCGGCGGGCAAAAATTTAAATTTTTCCATGCTCCGCTGGTCGGACGCCACGTGGCAAGCGCTGATTGGACGAGAAATTCTATCTCCTCTACCTCTCGTGGGTTTTCCTTTGAAAATTTTGAGTTTTCTTACACTTTGGAAAAAAATTCATTTCCCCCCCGCACCCCGCCACTTGGGACACGTGGCACGTTGTGATTCGTTCGCGGGCTTTTCGGCTTTTCACGTCCCTCGCATATTTTTGGCCTAGATGTCCCAAACCGTCTGGGACAAATTTCTCCAATCCACCTGATTCAGGTTTCCCTATCCCTCTTTGCGGTGAAGACATGTGGCACTATTCCATTGGCTCTCAGCTCTTTCAGCTCTCCGCGTCCCGCGCGTACTTTTGGCCCATATGTCCCAAACGAAAGTTCTCGGTTTTGGCCGAACCGGCCGGTTCGTGTCCTCTACGTACTCTTGTCCCAACTGTCCTAGACTGCCTGGGAAAAATATCTCTGGCCCGCCCGAAATGGACTGTCTTGCGCCAAACCGGCCAATTCACGCCCTTCGCGTACTTTTGTCCCAACTGTCCCAACTGTGTGAAACAGACTTAGGCAATTTTTTTTTCCTTTTTTCAGCCGAATCGGCTTTTTGCGTCCCACGCGTACCTATGGCCCAGATTTCCCAATTGCTGCATGGACCGCCTCTAGGCTTTTCGGCCGGTTCGCGCCCCGACGTCCCAACTGTCCCAAGGACTGCCTGGACTAGGACTTAGCCGATTTTCATGATTTTTTCTGCCCCAAGCTTGTTTTTTGCAAATTTTTCACCCTTTTTTAGAACTTTCTCTTTTCTTCTTGGACAGGAGAGTTAAAAAAAAGTCGAGGGGACCCCAGAAACATGATTTTTTGCCTTGAATCAATCTATATTGCTCGGGACCGAAGAATTTAATGCATGTTATCAAAATTACCCTGGGGGTGAATTTTGGATAACAAGAAGCACACACATTTCAAACTTGGAAGAGGTCTTCATACAGTGCCGCAAGCATGGTATTTCTTTAAATCCCAAGAAATCTATCTTTGCCATAACCGAAGGAAAGCTGTTAGGGCACATTGTTTCCAAAGAAGGAACAAAGATAGATCCAGAGTGTGTTAAATCCATTCAGACATTGCCTTTGCCCACATCTAAAAAAGGAGTTCACTCTTTCTTTGGAAAAGTTAATTTTCTCAGGAGATTCATTCCTGACTTTGCTAAGCTAACCCGACATATTTTGAATATGATGAGGAAGACACAAGATTTTAAATGGAGCAGGGAAGGGAAGGAAAATTTCGAGAAAATTAAAGAGGCCATGTCGAAAGCTCCAGTCTTGGTTTCACCCGACTTCAGTAAATAATTTAGTCTTTACTGTTATTCCTCTGAACACACCATGTCAGCAATACTGATGCAGAAAAATCAAGAGGAGGCAGAAGCTCCTATTGCTTTCATGAGTACGCCTCTTAAAGCCTATGAGTTGAAATACACTCCCATGGAAAAGCACACATATGCAGTGGTGAAGGCGTGCAAAGCATTCAGGTACTATATTCTTTCCTCGCACACTGTGGTTTTGGTTCCAGATACTGCAATTAAATCCATCCTTACTTAGCAAGAGTTAGGATTATTTAGAGGCACATGGGTGACAAAGGTTCAAGAATATGAACTTGATATTAAACCAACAAAGCTGGTTCAAGGAAGAGGTCTATGTGAATTAATGATGGAGATGAAAACATCAGTGCCTGAAGCAGATCAAGATGAGATAGATGAAGATTTGCCTGTAGTACTTTTTATAGTTCTGGCAGAGGAGTGGTAGAGTAACATTGCTTACTTTTTGATGTATGGAGAATGCCCTGATCAAATTTCCAGAAAAGAGAAGTGAACTATCAAACTAAAATCCAAAGATTTTGTTCTTTGGGATAATGGTTTGTACAAGAAGGGAATTGACGGCATATTTCTCAGATGCATCGATAAAGCTCAAAAGGATCAGCTACTTCAACAGTTTCATGACATGGCTTACGGTGGCCATTTCTCAGCCTGAGTCACTGCACACAAGATCCTCAGAGCAAGGTATTACTGGCCAACCCTTTTTCAAGATACTGCAGAATGGGTAGCTAAGTTCCAAACATGCCAACATTTTGTTGGGCATGTGAAATTGCCTGCATTACCTCTAAAACCCATTGTGATTGAAGAACCTTTCCAACAGTGGGGGATGAATTTTATTGGAATGCTTAACCCGGCTTCCAGTGCCGGTCACCATTACATTCTAACAGCTACTGATTATTTCAGTAAGTGGGTAGAAGTTATTCCTATGAATAATGCCACTTTCGCTGAGGTGTGCAATTTCATAAAAGAAAATATTATTGTTAGGTTTGGCTAGTGCCCAACAAAATTGTAGCAGAAAACACTCTGAATCTTTCTTCTGAGGAGCTGGTGGAATTCTGCTACACTTATGGGATTCAGCTGGTTCGTTCCTCAAACTACTATCCCTAAGGGAATGGTCAAGCTGAGTCTAGTAATAAAAACCTGGTAACTATCGTGCGCAAGCTAGTAACGAAAAATCAGAGGACTTGGCATAAAAAGTTGTTTGATGCATTATGGGCTGATAGAATCACACCAAAGAGGGCGATAGGCATGTCCCCATTTCAGTTGTTGTATGGTAGAGACATGGAGCTACCTCTTACCTTGGAACTATCTGCCTTGCAACTTTCTATGGCCCTAGAGGATTCCACTTTCACGGATGCTATTAATAAAAGAATTATGTACCTGACTGAATTGAGGGAAGTACAAAATCAAGTTACAGATAGGTTGATAGAGCATCAAAGGAAGGTGAAATTCATCTTCGAAAAAAAGGCCAGGGAAAGAAAGTTTGAAGTCAATGACTGGGTCCTTTTATGGGACAAAAGAAGAGAAACAAAAGGCATGCATGGAAAATTCGATTCACTATGGAAAGAGCCTTTTGTGATTAAGAGAATCGCCAGAGCGGATAGCTTCATTCTTGCTCATCAGGATGGAGTTGAATTGTCGTTGCCTTTCAATGGGCAACACTTGAAGTTGTTCCGGACATGAGAAGTAGGGTAAAACTTGTATGTACATAAATAAATATTTGTTTGTTTTTCCTTGTTTTGTCTTGTTTTGGTGTTGTGTTGTGTTGTGTTTGTTTGCCTGACCCCGTGCCCAAAGGACAAGATATGAAACCAGAGATGATGGGATATCATCTTTTCCCTTTGTCATTCTAACAGAGAAAAAGATGTCCACAGACGGAGCCGACTGGTGTCACCCAGATTTCACCCTGAAATCTGCGACTACCCTATCCGAAAAATTTTCATACTTTTAAAATAATGGGTCGTTTTGTGTTTTTATTGCCTGAAAGTTCTTGTATTGCGTCAAGATAATCCCAAAGAGCCATATTAGCCTTTTTCACCAAATACCTAGATGCCCAAAGTTGTTATATTCTGTCGTCGGGATTTATCTGTGGGAAATTTGTATTTAATTATTTTGAGCCCCATATGAGGCTATTTGTGCTCTTTTTTAACTCTGTTATGATCCAATATGTCATTACTCTTATGTACAAGAAGGGTTTTAACTTGGAATAAGTTTTGGGATTTATTTGTAACTTTTGGCAATTTTTCGTGTATTTGTGTTGTCCCGTTTCGTTTTCTGTGAAATTTCTCCAGAACAATTCCTTTGCCAGGTAAGCCCAATTTTTGGTTTGGAGCAGCTGGAAAACATATACACACATTATGGCGGGAGGAAGTCACCATCAGAGGTCTGAATCACTGGGAAAAAGTGAAGTCTTGCACGGAAAAGCCCCTGTGGGGATGGGCGCATTTTTGGAAAACAAAGGATTTAAGCTGCAATGGGAAAAATAGAAGCTGTAGGCAAGGTGGGAATTTTATACCTGCCTAGTAGGGTACTTTTTCCCGTCTTATAAAATTCACTTAGGCTGCAGTGGGAAAGTTAGAGGCTGTAGGCAGGTGGGAATTTATTACCTGCCTTGCAGGGTGAAAATTCCCATGATAAAATAAAAGGAAAGTGACTTAAGTGAAATCATGGGATTTTAGTGCCTACCTTGCAGGGTAAATAATCCCATTGTCAAAGTCAAATCACTTAAGTGGATCACGGGATTTTGGTGGATGCCTTGCAGGGCAAAGAATCCCATTGTAGAACATTCTTAAAAATAGAATTATATGTGCAAAAAAATGTGCCCCCTTTGGTGAGATGATGTCAGCGTTTAAGTGATTATTTTAATCAATCTATCCTTTCAAAAAGTGCGCCCAAGCTTGGAGGAAGTCAACAAGTCAAACTTGGAATAAAAGAAATGGATTAAATGCATTAAAGTTAATTTATTTAGTGGCTGCCCCCTTCCTCTCAAAAAGTGCGCCCCATTTGGGAGTTATTTAATGATTTTAAAGGCATTAAAACATTAAATTAATTTCTATTTTCAGTGGCTATGGTCAAGGCACACTGTGAAGCTTAAGTGAAGTGATGTGTGAAGGATTAAATTGGATTAATTTAATTTATTAGATGGATGTCCTTAAACATGCTATTTTTAAAAGAGAAGAGCATGATTTTTAATTAATTAATTGCCTTTAATTGTTAGGGCAATTATTAATTATGGAATTTTGAAGGTTATATAAGCATGGACATCCATATGGGTGAATTATTTGATTCAAAGGTAAATAATTGCAGCCAAGAGGAAAAGTGCGCCCCCATTTGAAGAAGGATTTTGCTCAGGCAAGGTGGGCAACAAGGCTAAAAGCTTCCAGATTTGGCGCATGCTTTGAAGGAGGTTGATCTTTGTCTACGTAATTGTTTGCATAGGTGTTACAGGTGCTCAGGTGTTGTTAAAAGGATTCATGCTCTCCTTATGTGTAAATTAAACACCAATTTTTGGGGCAGTGGGCTTGAAAAGTGTAGATTTTTACAGTTAAAATTCACTATTCATGCTCAGGTGGCCATTTTTGTCTGAATAAATTGCAGGAATTCATTACAGGTGCTTTACAAAGGAAAAGGATCTTTTATCAATGTCCAATACATTACATATATCCTCCAAATCTGAAGAATTGTCCAGATCTGCACCAATTTTGAAGAAATATGGCCAAGTAAGAAGAAAAAGAATCATTCAGACAAAGATAGAAAAAGCCATGGTGAAGAGAGATGAAAAAGAAAGCACGCTGGAGTCATGCATCACTTCTAAACTTGTAGACATAGGAGACACAGATCTAGGCCCGGAACCTCTTTCCAATTTGATTGATAGATCCAAAGCGGAGAAAGACTTCACTCATGTGTGCGATTGAAAGCAGTGGAATTATCCGAGTTGCAGCTTTTCCATGTACAGCCCAGTTGCTAGAATTTTTTATGGAGTGCGCTAGATCTTACCACCCTTCATCCAGATCAGTGCGTGATGCTTCGGGAAAGACAATAATTCGTTTAGACACAGAGTTCATCAATTGTTGTTTGAAGATTCCAGTGCGAAAGGTGGTGACTTCCATTAGTCTTTAGGATGCCGACAACAGGTGGGAGAAGCATAGAGCTAATTGCGTGATCATAATGAATAACTGATACATGAAGAAGCCTAGATCTCCTTCAAAGTTCCCGATAACTCTTCCACGGTACAATTTGGTGCAGGAGGTAGATGATGTCATCAAATTGCTATGCAGGATGAATGGTGAAGCGAATGCCTACACTTTCCGTACATGGATGTATGCTTTCATCAGGACCATTGAAATCAACAAGGTTGATTCTATAATCAATTGGTCTGAAATTATTAGCAACAACATTGGTGAGCAACTCCAGAATGTGAAGCAATCTTGACTTCATACTTGGTGTATGTTACAGCTTCACAAGGCATCTTTTCCAAGCTGGATAGATGTGGTGTTCTTTCTAAGGTCCCCATTTTCGAGTGCTACCCACAGCTTATTATACCTGCGTGCGAGAAAGATTTCAAAGTGGTCAATGATGAATTCTTCTATGATTTCATCTATAGGCTAGACAAAGACTTGAAGGCCAACAGGGTAAGCAAGGAAGCGTGTGAAGCTGTGTCCAAGATTGGCAGTCTATTCATTCAATTTGTAAATTTCACATACCTCAGGGTTACAGGTTTTTCTGGAGAACCAATAAATATGCCTAGGTATCCGAATGATAGATTGATCGCCATGGAGCTAAGCAGGCAACTTGTGGAGTTACAAAACCTTCAGTCAAAGCGGCACAAGTCTATGGGCTTCTTCCCAATCACTGTGGGATATTACAACTGCATTAGCATTCATAGAGCTCGGGGAATGGAGGTGCAAATGTGATCCAAGTATGGGAAAGAGTTCTTCCCTGCACGGCTAAACTTTGATCTATTTGGAGTAGCCAGGAAGACAATCTCCCAGGAGTACGCACATGTGCCTTCATTAGAATATTTTTGGATGAAGTGCAAAAGTGAGTACGAGGTTAGAAAGAGAGATTTCAGCAGGCTATTAGCAAAGCAAGTGTTCGAATTTGGACTAGCGCGGATACCTGCGGATCTTAAAGATGATGGGAATGTGGTACTTGACACTTACCGTCAAATGGGAGGAGATAAAGCCATACTACAGAATAACATAGGAGGCTACAACACAATTGAAGAAAGGTCAGGAGCTGTGTTGGTGAATACTTCAAACTGGTTGTTGATGAAGGGATATTGCCTTGATGAAGCATTGATGAATCAACTCACAGGCAACTTCAGCATTGGAGATTCCCTCAAGTGAAAGTATGGAGGAGAAAGCAGCAGGAAAGTCGAGAAGTTGAATGTGCATAGAAGATATCAGGACCATCACTTTAACTCTAGTTTCTCCAGTACCTAGTACTTCACCAACTGTTGCACCGCAATAGCAGAACGCTTCCATGCCTCCATTGAATCCAGCGACATTCATCTTCTCCCCTCAGCCACTTTTTTCAGCGACTATTCCAGAGGATACGTTGAAGCTACAAATGGAAGAATTCGAAAGGGATTTGTCCTTGGATGACTCAGAAGATGGCAGCCATAACACTGTGGCACTTTCTGACAGAGAGGATGCAAAGTGAAAGATGGTAGTACACTCAACGACTTTAGTGACTTCTCATTATCCGAGAAGTAACTTCTCAGAATGGTTGGCTTTGTTGTTGGTTCCAGAAGCAAGAATAGAGATGAACTTACAGGAGCATGACTTGCAGCTACTCCAGAATCTGGGCGGAAGAGACAAAAGGCCTAAAGTTTCCAAAGCAACTTCTAGGTTGATCATCGAGGATTCGGGAGAGAAGTTTGCTGAGATATAAATTCCGGCAGAAGGAAAGATAGAGGAGGAGCTCACAGAAAAGGATGTGACAGTAACCAAAGTACCCCTCAGTCAAGCCACCACTAAGTATTGAAGCAAGACACGCAAACATTGATGGATGCTTTATTCCTTAGGCTTGACAGTGAAAAGGCTGAGAAATAAGAGTTGCAGAAGCAAGTATCTCAATTATGTGAGATCATAGCCAAGGTTGTTAAACCTTCCATTCAACCCATTTCAGAGCAGGTGAGTGATCATCTTATGCAGGAAATGGAGGACGCAAGTAATCAAGTAAAGGCTATTGACGAATGGAAGGATTTGATTATTCGTTAAGCTTCTGTACAACTTGAGGAAGTGCCATCCCACCTAAAGGTTATGGATGATGCAACAAATCAACTAAAGAAATTGATGACAAACATAGAAGGCATGAATACAGTTGTAGAGAGTAACCTGAGTATTTTGGCCGAGATTAACAAGCTGCCGGGAGATGTATTGATTGTGGAACAGATTGTACCAGACAGATTAGTTGAGAAGGTGAAGCAGCTAGAGTTTTCAGTATCTTTCCATTTGGAAATCTGTATAGTTTTGCTAAAGAGGATGCAGGCACTTGAGAGTAGGAAATCAGATTTACCAAACAGTGTCATTTCTTTCACTGAGGAGAGAGTGGATGGGAATGTCAATTCATACGTGTGCATCGTCTCAACTAAGGTGCCTAATTCCCTGGAAGGATCTCTTCTGATGATACAAAAGAGAATTGATAAAGCTACTGTTAGTGCAAAATCACAGCACCCCTGGATGTTGATCAGATTTCTAGGTTGATCATACTAACATCCAGTGTGATTGCATAACATTGAATCCTTTCTCCAAGTGTGGGACTTGAAGAGTGAGAAAGGAATCTCTAGAGAAGGCTGGTTCCTATTCCTCTGTTCAGATGCACCAATGAAACACAGAGGTTTACCCCCAAAAACTAATCTAACTACCAAGGAGACAGGGAGAGAGAAATGCATAAAAGTAAACATAAGCTAGGGAGGTGATGCACCGAGGAATGAAGAACATAAGTTTTGCAAAAATAAACACAGACCATATAGACGCAATACCACACCACGCACATGTAACCGAAATGTAATGAGAGATCAAAATGACAACAATGAATACATGAGAGGATTTAAACTTAATCACAGACATATATATTGCTCAGAGAATCGATTCAATACATTGCAGTGGCTAAGAGGCAACAGTGGCATTACAGTCCATGTGGGAGGCTTGAAAACTCCACGAATTCTCTTGCAAGTAGGAGAGAAGGGAGGAATTGTAAAACAAGAATGTCCCACCTTAGAAAGAAGCCCCTCCTTACAATTTATAGGAAGAATGAGAGAGAAAAGAGAGAGGAATTCGAAATCTACCCCAACCACCTCCTGAATGCATTTAACTCATCTCATTATGGCAGAAGCGGCGGATCCTGGTGAAATGGCGGGCTGCCTAACAAGAGCGGCGAACTGTCTGCTGCATTAAAATTGTTTGTTGACGCATCACTTCTGTTTGGTTATTCACGCTGGAGGTGTTTCTTGATTTTCATCCTCCAAACTAAACCAAAATTCAAGATTGACCTTGGAAACGTGTATAGAATTTTACCAGCTTTCCGTTGATATAAAGAGCGCGCAAATCCGAGCTCTGGATCAAAAGTTATGGCGATCTAAAGATTTAGGGCATGGAACAGACGAAAACGGATTTTTTGAAATTCTTCCCGCGCTCTGCCACTTGGATGACACGTGGCAAGCTCTGATTCGCTGAATAATTTTCTCTCCTCTTCCTTTTGGCGGGCTTTGGCGAAACTCCGCTGGGGAACAAATATCTTTGCAGATCAAAGCTTATTCTATTGAAGATCAGAGTGTTTTCCATACAAATCTCAACCTGGTGAACGTCCATTCACCCGATCCGTGAAGGCGCAAGGAAGGACTGATCATTTCTTCCGACTGCAGGAGCAATTCAATTTCAATCATCCTCCTCAAGTTAGAAGCCGCGCAGATCTAGTCTCTCACACAGGAAGGAGAGTACAAACCCATCCAGATCCGGATCGTTTCAGCATAATCCGGCGGCTGGAATTATTCCATCAAGTCTATCAAGTTCACATACAGGAGGAGGAGACGTGCTCAAGCAATCATGGCGCACCAGATTGTACCTGTTCCATGGGGAGCGGCTTTTGGACCTCTCAACTTGGCTCCACCTATGCACGATCTGCCAAAGGGATCCAGAAAGAATTTTCCAAATTCTTTGGAGATGGAAAGCAAAACCCGGATGATCATTTGGCGGCCTTCTTCATATCTTGTGGTGTTGCTTGCAGTAGAGCATGAAGATGTCTCAGTCAGGCTCTTCATATTGAGACTCTACACGACTTGGCTGGAGGATGAAATGGGTTCTATCGGCTAGCTCCTGGCACCATAACCAACTGTGGCGACTATGCGTGAGCAATTTCTGAAAAGATTCAAGCCTGCAGAGGACGCTTAGCACGTTGATCACCCAACTGACAGTTGAAGAAGAAAGAGCCAAACGAGAACATGCGGGGACTTTATTGCAAGGTTCCAAAGGATTTTATATAAAATCCCCACTTCTGCTGCATTGAGCGACGAAAATCAAAAGACGTTTTTATAACGCTCTGTTGCCCTGAAGTTGGATATCAGCTAAGAAGGGCAAGACCTGTGAAATCTGCTTGAAGCACAAAATGCTGCCGTGGAGGTTGAGGACGACTTGATCATGGCTGGAAAACTCAAACAACCATCTCACAAAGGTGATGGTGCTTTCTTCTAGTACTTCGAGATCCTTTGTTGCAGAGATTGGCTAATGACATGTGTTGCAAATCAAGAAGCAAATCTCTCAAGCAGGGAATGCACCCCCCTCAAGAGATAATAGCTCCTACCGGACCTTTAATGGTCAAAATCAAAAATCAAAAATCGAAAAGACTTGCTGCTGCACCACAGCGTTGGCAATAGAAGCTGCTCCAAGGAATAACTTGGAAACTAATGAAGAGGATCTCGGCATTGATGAATCATTTGATGATGAAGACTTTGTAGGATCCCGCTGGCGACTCCAATATTGGTTACCTTGGACTACGAATCTGATGATGGGCATTATGAATCTTTGTGAAGATTCTGATGGTCACACTTTTGCGCATGGTGTTTACAAGGTCTCAGACACGCCAAAATGCCGAAAGCATCCACAAGCGGCAACCCCAGGAAAGGAGAGAAGATCCTGGCCCGGATGTTACTATCTTGAAAAGAGGTAGCACTTCCTTCTTCATTTAGCGCCCAAGGATAAATATTCAAATTCTTTCAATTCAGCAGCAAAGAACCAACGCACATCATGCTGAGTGAAGCAAGTCAAGCTTTTGACATAATGATCACATCAAGAGCCAAACAAGGTCCAAATGTCAGAAGTGAGTATTTTGAGGGCATTTCTGATCAGTGAATAGATTGGTCAAATATGTGCAAAGTAATGGTCCTAGCCAACCCACAAAATAATTCACGGGGTTCTTGTCAACCCAAAGATACTTTACCGTCAAATAATCTGCTGCTGCAAGAGTCTCTCCATTCTCTTTCCACTTTCTCCTGCTACATCAGAAAGGATTGAGCCATTCGATGTGTTCTTTGCTTATCAACGGGACATACTAATTGCAATTACATTTTGGGATTCTGGAGCTTCTGACAATGTCATGCCTGCCAAAGTTGCTGATGCCTTGGGTCTTACATTGACAAAAACCATTGGAAGATGTTATTATTCCATGGAAAGGCAAGTCCCTCTTGTGGGGCAAATCAAAGATGCGCAGGCAGTAGTACTTGCTTCTTTCCAGATAAAAGATGAAAATGACTATCCTTGTAGCAGACATTCCAGTCTCTTATGGCATGCTATTGAGTAAAAATTTTTGCAAGGCGCTGGGTGGAGAAGTCAAGATGGATTGGTCTTGTGCGCACATCCAATCAAAGGAGGAGTAAATCAGAAGCTGGAACCTGAGAAGAAATCCAAGTACACAGTATCAAAAATCTAAAGATCCATAGATATCAGATCTTGTTTCAGGAATCGGATCACGGATTCTATTCCCTAGAAATGGATAAAGAGAGAAATTCAACCGGTGATTCGAGAGAATCACATCAAATTGATAACAAGATTTGGACTCTGGAATTTGATGGTAGCTGCTGTTCATTTGGATCTCGGCACAGGCGTTGTTCTTATCTCTCCTGAAGGGAAGAAGTGCATGCGCACTCCTTCAAATTTGATGTTCGAAAATACTAACAATACGGCTAAGTATGAAGCATTGTTTTAGAGCCATGGAGCAGCGAGAAGTAACAATGGGAATCAAAATTATTACACGCAAAGAGGAGATGTGAGCTGATTGTGAAGTAGATAAGGGGCCTCTACCAAGTCAAAAAAGACAAACTGCGGCACTACAGAGATCGGGGTCTACTCTGCTATCCTGGATTTTTCAGCTTTCTCGGTATCTTACATTCCGAGAGAGACAAAATTCAAGAGCTGATTCGCTTGCAGTTACTGCAGCCTTGTTGAATCCGGATCAGCCCCACCTCACATTCTTTAGACAGGGAGATTACAAGGTGGAAATGGTTTTCACCCAAAGGTTCCTGACAAACGTCCAGCAATGGCAGGTTTTCAACGATGATACACAGATTGCTGCATTTCTCCAACAGAAAGACAACTTTGAAGAAATCTACTATGAGGGAAGCAATTCACCTCCTAGGCAGACCACTGTCGGAGAAATGGATGCTGACGTCTCAGGAGGGTCAGGAGGAGATTATCCAACTAAAGGGAAATAAAAATTCCCAAAAGCTTGGTATCTCTTGAGGAAAATGTTTGATAAGCATGATCAGATGCTTAAGAAAATGAAGAAAAGATGGGAAGGCTCTTCTCAGACACACAATTACTAAATTTGGCGGAGTAGCAATGATCCCAAATTAGTAAATCTAGGGTAAGTGTTGTTCGGAAGCTGAAAAGGAATGCTTTCACTAAGCTTCTTAAGAAATACATGGATATTTTGCCTGGTCCTATCAGGATCTAAAAAACATATCAGCCTGCGGAAGTTCAACACTACATCCAACTTAAATCAGAACAGAAAGAGCCTTTCAAGCAGAAGCTGTGCAGCGGCACAATCCTACCATTTCAGGAACCATCTTTGCAGAAATCAGAAAGTTGTTAGATGCAAAGATTATCTATCCCATACACCATTCGGAGTGGTTGGAACCAAACATAGTCCCTGGTAAGAAAGAAAGTGGTGAGATTAGGTTGTGCGTGGATTTTCCTCAACCTTAATCAAGCTTCATTAAAGGATAACTACCCTTACCCATCATGGATTCACAATCTGCAGTTTGGTCACTGGATCATGAGAAGTGCTCTTTTCTTGCGCCTTCGAGCGATCTGGAAAATCAGAAAAACGGTTACAATTGCTTGAGTTTCTTGTGATAACATTGCAGGGATCCTCTAGCTTTGTTTTCCAATTGTCATTTTAATAATTATTTACCTTTGTCATATTCTTAATATTTGTTGGTCGTTGGTTGTGTATGCTCTTTTCCTAAATGCCTTTGGCAATCTGGCAATCAAAACAACCACGATCACTTTCTAACATTTCATTTGCAGGATCTACTATTTGTTTTATGTAGAACCGCATTGCTGGAATATTGGAAAAAAACACAAAAACAAAACAAAACAACAAAAAATCCTGCAAAAAATACCACCATTCAAGAGAATTTGCTGAAAAACAAAACAAAAAGTACGCTCAAGTACGCAATTATTTTCCGCTAGTGATTTATTTCAAGTTGGAAAGAACCCTGCATTTAATCACTTTATCATATTGTTTTTGCACATAGACGAGGTGGATTTCATCACCACCAAAGCTACGTCGGTGACGTGGACCATTGACTACCACGCACCAACAGCATTTGCACATGCATTGCACTTTGAGACCTAGTCTCATCACAGCATTCGGTATTACCTCGCCGCTGCTTCACTTACAGGTAATGCTGTCGTGCAGCGCATGCGAAAAAGTCACGCCTAAATAGCTGTTTGTATTGTAACAACGAAGCCTGGGCATCATCCCTGTAAATCTTCGGGGGTTATAAGGACACCATACACATTCATCCCTCCATCACCTTCCACCTTTTCACAAAACCTGTTCTGGACGTGGTGATTCACTCCGAAATAGGCAAGTAAGAATGGTGAGTCTCCTCCAGTGCTCTAAGGGTTCCCCGTACCAATTTTGTCCCCGTACAGAATTAGGTATATCAGGACTAGGGTTATATCGGAGGATGCATTTTTTGGAGTAATAAGAGCCTGCATCTACCATTTCACAAGCATACTTGTATGATTGCATGAAACAATGATCATTCCTGAAGAAGTTACCTCATAAGCCAAAAAACAATTGAATCCACATGACTGCTTGCTTGTTTGAAAAACACAATAGTTTAGCATTTTTTTATCATAAAATTTGGTCTGATATCAATGTGTTCATTGTAAAAGTTCAGACCCTAGTTGTGTTCACAAAAAAATCAGTTCTCGACCAATTCAATACCAAGCGAAAACATCCAAACAATCAACAACACAAGATCAAAACCATCACACCAATTTCATTAGCTTGCTCATCCAACAATACATTTATCATAGCTTGTCTTCGGCTATATCCAACTGATATTGAGTGACTAGCATTCACTCCCCATATTGTCAATTGTCAAAACATCCTTCATAGCTTGTTTCCAGCTATATCAAACTAATATTGGGTGACTTGTTTGAGTTCACTCATTTATTCTATCCACCATCGCATTTATCCAAATCACAGCCAACACAATCCTTTCATAACTCATTTTGAGTTATATCACAACCATATCGTAATTAACCTATTCAGGTTACTCTCCCGTCAATAGTCCAGAGCTTGTTTAAGTCAATCTACACAACGTGCAACAAATCGTTTAATAACTCGTCTCGAGTTACATCATCATCATATTGAGATAACTTGTTTGAGTTACTCTTATCTAGTCAGTCATCACAAGCTTATTCACACCCATTCATAAATCCAAAGCTAATCAAAGTCATCATGGTATTCACTCGCAGTCACAATCATGAAAATGACGATGAAAGAAGTCGCACAACCAGAACTCACCACTGAAGAACAAGAACAAGTCAATAGGGTGATAGAACAAAACAAAAATGAATATCTGTTACGCATCCTAGCCATGGGGGAAAAACTACCCCCTGACTTCGGGACCAAAAATTTAAACAAACTCATCGACAATGGTGAATCCAAGTTATCATCAACAATGAAATACCAAACAATCCAAATGGTTCTTCGGCCGAAGAATTATTCACTAAAATCCAAGATTTAACAAAGAAACTTGAGGAAACAACGACTAGAGCTGAAAGATTAAAATAGACCTCAATCTAGATTCCAATACTCACGACATGTTTGATAAACCGTCCCCCGCTTCTCCATTTTCACAAGAATGGAAACTTATGAAAGACACCATTCATGGACTGTAAAAACAATCGAAACAATTCAACTTTGAAGAATTGTGTCCTTATCCATTTGATACAGAGATATCACGATTACCATTTCCGCCATCCTTTGAAATCCCTAAGTTTGATAAATACAAAAGCAAAGGTGACCCCCGTGAACATGTCAAGGAATTTTACATGCAATGTCAGGAAGTTGCCTATCGAGACACGTACCTTTTACGATTATTCCCCCAAAGTTTAGGAGGACAAGCTTTAGACTGGTTTTTCCATCTACCCAAAGGGTCGGTCATGACATTTGCAGACTTTATCGGAGAAATTTGTCAAACATTTTTCCTATAACCTAGACTCAGAAATAACCATGCTTGATCTCTACAACACTAGGCAAAGGCCAAATGAAAATTTTGCTTCCTTTTTACAACGATGGCGCGGAATTGCAAGTCAATTTCCCTACTCAGTACCCGAGAGACAACTAGTTAGCATTTTGTCCCTAATCTCAATGCCGAATTATCATTCCACATGCAAATGCTTTGTCTAAATAGTTTTGAAGAAGTCATCGAAAAGGGACACACAAATCGAAAAAGCCCTCATTTCTAAGGGCTTACTTAAAGCACCCTTTAGAGACCAACCTTATCGAGACACTCCTCAGAACCAGGACAAATCTAAATTCTTTAACCGGAATCGAAATATATCGTCAACGATGGCATTACTGATTCCCGCCATGTCTGAAATGTCCAAACCATCCCACCAACCACATTAAAATCTAAACAACCCATCATTATCCCTAGAAAGGAAGTTCCTTCTAGGGATCGACGAAGAGAGTTTCACTCCTCTCGGAGAAAGTCTATCTAGTGTCTTTCGTCATTTTGGAAAATGCTAATATGATTACATATCCCATTGTCAGACCCTTCGAAGAAGGACAACCCAAAACCAAATTGGTATAAAGACAATGAATATTGTGATTACCATCGCATAAAAAGGGCACTCCACAGATCGATGCATGCAACTCCGCCATTACGTCCAAGACCTGATTGAACGTGGAGACATAGAAGTTGAAAATACTTCTGAGACAAAAACACCTAATGAAAAACTTCACATGTTCAAAAATCCATTCCCTAACCATGATAACAATTCAAAAGATAAGGGTCAATCATCAAGCAATGTCGAGTATGACTCAGTCATCTCGACCATAGATTATGACCAAGACTTAGTGGCAACTATAAAGATCAGAAACTGACTGTGCGGGATCACCACTAGACAGAAAAAAATATGGGTCCCTACAACAAAAAAATCTGCCACTTCGTCCCCGGCATCACTCCTAATCCACCATCTAATTCCGCCGCCCAATTCCTCTCCACAACCTACGCCGTCATTTAATATGTCAAACAATTAGAGAAGACTCCCGCACAAATTTCAATCATGGAACTACTTAATTCTTCTCCCGCACTACAACGCATCCTTATGCAAACATTGAATAATGCTCGTGTCCCTAAGGACATCAATTCACAACAATTTCAGGCTTTAATTGCACATCTTACAGTCCCCAATCCTATTTTATCTTTTGGTCCCGATGACATGCTTAATCCCAATATCGCTAATAATCATTCTTTATACGTCGAGGGTTATGTAACTCATCGTAAAATCAAGCGCGTCTTAATCGACAATGGATCATTAGCATTAAATATTTGTTCCATGAAACTTTTACGTTGTCTAGGTTACACTGAAAATGATTTGCAAAAACAATATCATAACCATTCGTGGGTATGATAATAGCGAAAGAAAGTCTGAAGGCACAAATCACGTTGCCTCTCCAAGTTGGACCCATCACCTTAGACACGGTCTGTCATGTGGTAGATGTAGAAGTTGCCTATAACATTCTTGTCGGTCGACCATGGATTCATGCCATGAAAGCCATCCCATCAACATTCCACCAATGCATTAAGTTTCCTCATTTGGACAAGGAATTTACATTACGTGCAGATCCCCAACCCTTTGAGTATTGTAGATTCCTTGAAGGACGGTATCGACATGATCACTATTGTCCATCAACAGATAAATATGCTCCACCTCGTATAATCCCTAATGAACACGCATTGATCCTGATACACCCCTAACAATAATCCAAAACCATCATCTCATAACCAAAACACATTTTCCAATCCATTATCATCCGCTAGTCAACCACCTTCCACCAGTCTCCTCCCACTAATCAATCATCTTCTTCCACTAATCAAGCTTCTTCTTCCAGCAACAATTATTCTTCCACCACACCATCTTCTTCTTCACTAGCCAATCATTCTTTCATCCAACCACACCTCCTCTATTAAGATACCTCCTCCTGTGAATAACCAACCTTCATCCTTCAATCCACCCCCTTCTTCTTATAACCCATTCTCTTCATCTTTTAAGACTACCAAACTAACTTCCCCATCCACATGAGGTACCTATTGGTCCCCCATCTCACACATTTAAAATCATTGACACGGGATACGGTGAATATCAATTTCAAAAGATGGCAGACTCTTTTTATATCACCAAATCCCCACATAGCTATGGCAAACCTAACGCTCCACATCTGAGAATCCATCCCAATTACCAAATGGGTCAGTCAGTTTGGAAAAAGTTTGGTCATCTTGACAACGAACATATTCCAAGTTCTTCAGGATCTTGGTTATATAATGACGACTTTGCTCCATGTTATGAGTCCCCTCAATTTACCAAAGCTCACCGAATAATGAAAAACATGCGATGGCAGGGTAAAGGACTCGGTCCCAAATGAACAAGGTCGTTTAGACCCTATAAATTAGCACACAACATCACGGTAAACATGGTCTAGGTTTCAAGGTGTTTGATGTCGCTCCCATAATAATTTCGAGTGGTAGTGACAATGATGACACCAGTTCTGATAATGACATTAGGTCTCCATTTTTAAGACCTTGCTGAAACCCCTCTTTCCTTGAACATTTCTCTAGTAATGTCATCAATTTTGAGGTCCTCCATCTGAGTCTCATAGACCATAGCCAACCACATCATGTACAATCATGAGCCATGGGCATGTTCCCAAATGATGAAGCCAAAGCCATCGAAGAATTCCTTGGAACCTCGTGACCAAATCCTACCTTATGGGACCAAGCAAATGATTTAATCAATCTAAATGAATCGCCTATTTGGGAGAAGAGATAAATATTCAGATCTTCACCCTAAGAAAATTGGGATCAAAAGCACAACGAGGATTTCCCCATAGTCAAAACCCACCAGCCACCTTATCCAATAAACAATGTCAAAATTCCCACAAAACAACCTGACGACTGAGACCTACTCACATTAGCATCGTTCGCTAAAAAGGATACATCTAAAATTATTGTAGAAGAAAAAAAAAAAAAAACTTGGCAACCACCACTGACAACCAAAAATTTACAACTTGGCCTTATCCTTTCTGAAACCAAGATGCATGGAAATTCAAACCACTCTCCTTTTTGAATTCCAGATATATTTTGCATGGACGTATAAGGACATGCCAGGCCCTGGACCCCTCTCTGTATTACACCTCTTTTGGTACAATCCAGATGCAAAACCTGTAAAGCAAAACTACGCAAATACATTCCCAAGTTGCATGGCTTGTCAAAGGCCAAACTCGAGATCGAGAAACTTTTGGAGCTGATTTTAGATCAACCTATTGATTATTCCCGGCATGGATATCTAACTAGTTTTCCCCTGTTGCCAAGAAACTCCTGGCAATCAGAATTGCAACAGACTTCCGTGACATCACAATTCTTGTCCCAAAGATTACTTTCCCTTCCAAATATAGACATGAATTGTTATTCAACGACGGCCATGAAATGCTCTCCTTAATGGATGGATTCTCTGGTTACAATCAATATGCATTGTCTGAAGGAGACAACATAAAACGAATGCACTACACCCATGGGCACCTTTTGTTATAGGTCATGCCCTTTCCGGCTAAAAAATGCTGGTGCCACCTATCATGAGCAATGACGTCATCTTCCATTACATGTTTACATGATATCATTGAAAGATTATGTGGGGGGGGGGGATGATATATATTAAGTCAAATCTAAAACACGCATAGGTCATCCAAGTGTGTTGGAGACTCTTTCGTTAGATTACTCGAGTATAGGTTCATATTAACCAAAGAACTTTGTGTTTCGGAGTAACCTTTGGTAAATATTAGGGTTTATTGTCTCCGAAGAGGCATAGAAGTTGATCCTGCCAAATTCAGAGAGCCATTATGGAAATGCCTCCACCTCAAACCTAAACAATTACACAGTCCTTCAGGGAAAGATACCATCATTCGACGTTTCATATCACCAGTTTGGCTGACAATGCCATCACTTTAATCAGTTCTCAAGACAGTGCAACACACTTTTCACTCGAACCACGATTCCAAGACCTCTTTTGCTAAGTTAAAAGCATACCTCTCTAGAGTCCTATGTTCCTATCTTTATGTCATTGGTTGCCGATAAACGCTTGTTGCTTTAATACATCTGCCCGGAACATGGCCCATAGGACTCTACTAGCACAACATAACGATCAAGTAAAGAACAGCTGTAATATTACCTTACCTTATCAAACACTTATTGAGCATGAAATACGTTATGGTGTCCAAATCGAAAAGTATCTTAGCGGTCACCTTGGTATTCCATAAGCTTTACGTCATTGTTTGCTTAATCACACAACTAGTTGATTGCCCAAAATTTATCCTCTCAAATATTTGTTGTCTAAGACCCATTCTCACGGGAAGAATGTCTAGTTGGGTTGTATTACTTATGATTTGATGTCGAATTTGTTCCGTAAAAATAATTAAAGGACAAGTCCTTGCCCGACCAACTTGCCGAGCCCCCCTTCCTAGCACAAACCACTTCAGTTCTCTTGTCCTTATTAAATATGCTACACATACATTGCACCAACTATGGCCTCTAATTTTTTTATGATCTTGTAATCTCCATGGCTCAGTGCGTGGTTTTTTACTTATCATCAACCCCACCCAACGGACAATTTATCCCAAATCATTTCGCTTAGATTCCATGTACCCAAAACAATATCACAGAATAGAAGCTCTCATCAACCACACTCACAGGATTAAAACTGACTATATCTGAATCGTACAGAATAGTCTGTATTGGTGATTTTTTGCTTATCATCAAGCACGTTACCGATGAATACCAAGGTCCAGACGAAAAAATTATCCCATATAAACACATGGTGGATAGTCTGTTCGAGCTATTTTTTGATTAATTTAGCTTTGCTCATATTTCCCAGAATTCGTAACAAATCTGCCGACGCTATGTCCACCATTGGATCCCTAGTATGAAATCACATCTAGTCAAACCCCTGGTCACATTTTCTTGTTGAACATCTCTTAATGCTGCCTATGATCTTCCTGAAAACACTATGGTATGTGATATCATGGTCCGAATAACCTTGGTACCACGATCTTTATACCTTCATTTCGTGATAAAACATTTCCTGCGACATGAAACCAATGCATCACCGGGCTTTAGCACAACTGCTTCTCTTTACACAAGCATTTTTAGCAGAAACCGTTATATACAGAGGATACGTGGCACCTTGATTCGATGTCCCTTAATCAGGAGAAATCCTCCGATGTTCTTAGCTAAAGTCCATTCTGGTATCTGTGTACACACCCGAATGTTATCACCTTAGCAGAAAAATCCTGCGATTTTGATTATTATTGGCCCTCCATAGAAATGGAACGCATGTCAGTTTTGTCAAATTTGTCAAGCATGTCAAAGCATGGAAATAATTATCCACATACCTTCAAGGCATTACAATTGATAACACACCATGGCCCCTTTCTCAATGGTACTTTGACCTCATGGTTAAATTAGCCAACAATCTTCGATGGAACATAAGTGCATCATTACCAGCGTACGATTACTTCCTACATGAGGTAAGGCCTATGCTCTCACTTAATGTTACCGTAGCCAAATATCGAAATTTTTATTTTCAATAATCTCTATTTCAATTCGTATTCCATCCACTCTGGTATGCAGATCATGGCAAATAATTTAAAAACCAGGATGTAAAAGAGTCTAGCCAACGTTTGCACATCAAAACTTAAATGTCTACTCCAACTAACTATCCTCAGTGGGCATGGTCAAGCCGAAGCACCATAAGACCTTAAAATTCCATCATGGAAAGATTGTCAACCACCCATGGACTAATTGGCATACGTCCAATTACCCCGCCTTTGGGCTACTGTACATTTTACCGCCTACCTACCGGAGCCACCCATTTTTCCATTGTTTATCGGTTGTGAATCCATTTTACCTATTGGAGATAGACCTCCCATCCTTGAGAATCTTCCCTTAAAGATGTAATATGAGATTAATACCTACAGTCACAGCTTCGGAGCTTGAGCTTTTCTTGATGAAAATGACTTAGCTCTCATCATCTTTCAAGTCTTTTCAAAACCGACTACACCAGTTATCATAAAAATGTAAGAGACCCGAGAATTCGAAATGGTAACCTTGTTTTAAAAGAAATCAAAAGAATACCACTAAAGAAACGAGAAAAACAAGGAAAATATGAGCCTAATTGGTTAGGACCCTATTAGTTCCCCAACTAAATTTGGCTCTGAGCCCGAGCCTATAAATTGCCACTACGGCAGATGGTCAAGATCTTGATGAAACCAATGAAATGCAGTTCATTTCAAGAAATTTTATCCTTGAGATGTTCACTATTCCAGGATACAACATGTACATTTTTCCTTTTGTCTTGGCTTATCTCCTAATAATTTAAATTTTATTCATTTCCATGCAGATATTTTATTTATCAAAATCAACGTCTTCATATTTTATCATTCATAGACACAGTGTTAGTATAATCCTATAAGTTTTTGTGACTCATCCAATACTTCGTTCCACTTTCATTCGTTTATCCTCATGGTCATACCTAGACGCTTACTGATGGTAATTATCCCCTTTCTATCATTCCCCTCTTTCATAACAAAGCTCTAAACTTGTTACCTAGTTCATTTGGTCATCCATCTCAAGCCTTCGGTTTGACCCCTTGGTCTACTAGTCATGTGGGGTTTGAGATGGGGGCAGAGTTTCTTCCCAAATACAAAGCATTGTTGTAAAAAAAAAGAAACCATCATTCATAGCTTCTGAATAATCATTTTCACAAATCTTTCATCGTCATATCTTTGGTGTTGGAGCCCACACTTTCTTCCTGGTATGTGAGACTGGGAATGGAGGAAGTGCCCTTACTCGCTACGTCTTGTCTTCGGTGATAAACCTTGCCTCTTACAAGTGGATGGGGCAAAGAGTAGAGTGTCATTCTCATACAAGCATAAAAAACGTTGCCCAAAATTTCCAAAAAAAAAAAAAAAAAAACAAAAAAAAAAGACAAAAGGAAATTCACTTGCCTATATTTTGCCTTTGTGAGAGCCCGTGCTGCTCACTCGTAGCATGGGGCAAGGCATAGGGAGTCATCAAAAATTATAAAAAATCTTATAGTGCTTACAAATTTTAGGGAATCCCAGACATGTAAGTTATATGCACTAAGTGCAAGAGAGAAACTATCCCATAACCTATATCTAATCACTCAGCAGGCCACATAACTGGTATTAAGTCTAGCAGGTGATACATCAAAGTGGAAAGCCATTTTTGAAAATGGTTCAGTACCAATGAAGAATGGAGTCACATTTCTAAGGGGGGATGTTGTTAGCATTGGTCTCTATATCACTATCTACCTCCTGCGTCTTCTGGTATCGGCTGTTCTGGTGATAGACAAGCCATCTTACTAGTTTTATGTGGATCAAGAATGGAGTTGGAATCTTTTCACTCATATCAGCACCACCATATTCCTGCCAATGAAAGAAATTGTGTTATTCTGAGCATAAGTGACAACACGGAACATGGTACATAGGATAATATCCATGTTTATTGCCGCTCAAAAATACGTTTGTCACTCTGGTCCCATAAATTTGCCAATCACAATGTAAAAATCTAAACAATGTAAAAATCTAAATCCAAAACTTTAAATCGTCAAATCTAAAAACAATGTAAAAATCCAAAAATCCAAAAACATTTGAAAATCGTCAAAAATCTAAAAATCTAAAACCATTTTAAAATCGTCAAAATCAAAAACATTTGAAAATCGTCAAAAATCTAAAAACGTGTAAAATCTAAAAAAACCCAAAACTTAGAACAATCATCCAAAATCCAACAAGAACATTCGAACCATCATCCAAAAGCCACAAAATAACTTAGAAACTCGTTCCCAAAATCCAAAAACAGTAGAAACACTCGTCAAAACCCAAAAACATTACACACGAATGTCAAAACTAAACATTTGAAAATCGTCAAAAATTTCAAAACGTTAAAAATCGTCAAAATCCAAAAACATTAAAATATCTATATAATAGATATAATATAATATACAAACTATATTGCTAAACTCCACAAAATCGCAAAAACTCTAAAATAACCAACACAATTCAACCTTTGGACTATTATCCCCAACGAATGATCCAATCACCTTTTGACTACCAAATTCAAACCACTTCTCCGTGTGTGAATCCTCGCTTGGGGAAAATCCGGCTCTCATTGCTTCCTTGTTTGAGGACAATAACCCAATATTTTACTGTCCTCATGCCCTGCTTGGGGGCACATCCGATCAATCCTCACTGTGGAACATGTTAGGGACATGTTTATTGGTTTCTTTGTTGCATTATTAGTTGTAAATTATTAATTACTTTCTTGCATCTTGCTATATTACAGGGGCATATTGATTTTATGTATCCTGGTGTTCTCTGTAATATTTTATGTTATCTGATTGCATGTCGTACTGGGGCATCATACTTTCTTGATGGCCTCTGTCTATGCTCTCTTCCATTTACATATCGTACTAGGGCATCAAACCTTTTTGATGGCCCCTGTCGATGCTATCACGCATATTACAGTCTAGTCATCCTCTGATCTTTATATCACGATGCATCCAGTTATGTGCTATATTAAAACTAAGATGATTTTCGTCACGTGAGTATCTTCCTGCATGATCAACATCTTACTTTGCACCCCATCCATTCACCCATACTAATGCATTCTCCAGTTTGCGAATCCTACTTGATCACCGTTGCAGTTTGTGAATCCTACTTGATGATCTTTCTCAAGTAGCATTCTCTATCCAACAGCTCCTTTCTCCCCCCACCATGATCATCATGTATTTGATCACATTCATTCTCCTCCCTCATTTTTACCTCCCTCCGCCGCTTATACCCATATTACCCTTCTCACCATTCATGTCCCCTCTCACCCATTGGTATTCTTTCCTTTCACACTTTTGCTTCCGCTTGACAATCTTACTTACTAACCCCTTATATATGGAATCCTCAGTGGAGGTTTACCCTCTCTCCCTAAGATCGTCCCGCTGTAGAAGCTTCTTCACCACTTGCCCTCTCATCAAACAACCATCACCACCAAACATATCTTCCCACTCCACATCTTCTACTTCTCAGTCTCACATCATTACTCTCACCATGTGGGCATCCCAATTAAGGATTCCCCTCACACTCTCTACCCTCCACTGCATATATTCCTTCATCCATTCATGTTACACTCCTTTTTGTCCTTTCTTTCTTATTATCACCTCATCTCATATCATATACCACTTAGGCATACCTCACTCACTCTTTTCTCATCCTTCCCTAAATCCACCTTATGCCTTGGTCATCCTACTTACACGCTCTCATAGTATGGAAAATTCACTTGAGGGTTCCCCTTCAGGTCCATTTGTCATACCCTATCCCACCAACTCTAACATCATCCTTCGTTGTCCTCACTGGCGATCTTACTTAACCATTCCAGCCGCATTGCCAATCTTATACTTAACTTCCACTTAAGTGGAGCTACCCTGTGGCCTTCTTCCCCCTTCCCATCATGTTTCCTCCCTCTTTTTGTTTTTTATTTCTCCCACCCTCTCATCGCGATCATCTTCTCACCCTAACCATTCACCCTTAATCCCTAATATCTTTTGTCTGTCTCTTGCATATCATCCTTAGTCGGTTGGGTGACCCTAACACAACCTCTCCAGCAATATGAGATCTTACTCAAGAGATTCTCTTAAGCATGAATTTCATCTTACACTCGCCCATCACTCATCTCAATCTCCCATCCATATTTCCTCTTCATTCCCCATCATCACAATCTTTTACCACCACGATCACCTCCTCTGCTTGGGATCGACTTAACCACTCACCCGCATGGCGATCTCACTTAAAATCCCTCTTAAGGATGATCTGTGCCTCCTTTGCCTTTCCCCATCACTACACACCCTTCACCCTTCAATTTTTTCTCGGCATTCCCCATTATCACATCCTTTCACCTCCTTTTTGATTCTCGTAAACACCACTTTCTCGCTTGACCATTTCTCATCTCCAATTTTTCTCACATGGAAATCTTACTTAACCACTTCCGTCACATGCCAATCTTATGTCAGGTCCTCCCTACACTTAACTTATCATCGTGAACTTCTCCCCACCTCATTCTTTGTTCACTTTGTTGATCACTTCTTCCACCTTGTATCTCCTACTACCCACTTTTTTTCCTCCTACCATTATCCTTTCTCCACATATCCTCTTACAACATACAACTAATATCTTCTACCTACAATCACATTATTTTCCCCCATTTCCCCTTCTTGATCCATCACCCTTCATACCATTTCTTCCCATTCTTTTCATGTCTTAGTTCTTCATCCTCACCTCGTTCATCCTCATCACCCCACATCCTCTCCTCGCTTTCACTTAGTCCCAACTCCTCCCTCCCTATCTTCTTCACTCTTTGGCCTTCATCTTCTCAAATTCCCCCCACATTTCTACCCACACACATATTCACCTATTATTGTTAACACTCCTATATCATTCTTTCATCATCATCTTCTCTTCCCGTGCTAATAATTGTCAACGGGTTGTCCCTAAAAATTATCAATCCTCAATTCCACATGACCTCATTCACTCCCTTGGATCTTCTAGAGTTTCCCTTCATTCCTTCCCTCCCCTAAGCCCACCATTCATTGTCAAAGGGTTTTCCCTAATGTCCCTTGTTGGCGTTACCCTTTCCAGTCCTCATTTGCTTTCTCATTTTCTTCACTTTTTCTTTCACCCTTCCCCACCACTCATTGTCAAGGGGATTTCCCTAACATCCCCTCATTGGCATTGCCATCTTCTATCCCCCATTCTCTTTTCTCTCCTATTCTTTTTCCCTCACTCCTACCCTTTCTTGTCACTCTTCTTACCCCATCTCTCCATCTCCTCTTTGCCCTCTTCAATATCTTTACTGTCTTCATCATACATCATTTTCCCTATTTCTCATCCTGTTAGTATCCTAATTTCATGCATCTCCACAATCTTTTCCAATTGATGTCCATTTCCTCCCCTCTTTCTTCTTTGAATATTCCTTATACCGTTCCCTTTCCACTTATTACCCCCTTTTTGTATTCCCTTCCTTTACATCATCATTTATTTGTTATCCTCTTCTCTCTCCCACCCCTCATCTTATTTCCCCTCCCTTGTATCATCTTTTTCCTCTTTTTCCATCACGTTTCCCTCCTATACTGACTTCCCCATCGATAACCCTGGCTGTTCAGCGTTGTCCTATCTTTTTTATCATACCACCCTCCACATGCATCTCCATATGGTCTGGTTCCATATTCTTGGCCTTGGTCTTCCTCGCATGACCACGATTCCTTCAATCTTCTCCTTGTATTCATTTTATCTTCCTTTCCTCTCCCCCAATTTTCACGTTCTTCTGACCACTTCTCCTTTTCTCTACCCACCCCTACCTTTTCGTTCATTCTATATCTGTTTCTCTCTTCCTTTCTCTCCTTTTTCACACTTTCCTCGCCCCTCATAGTTTCTTTTTTTCTCCGTTCTACTTCTTTTCTTTCGTCCTCTTTCCATTTTCCTCCATTTCACCCCCACTACTCCCCACCTCGTTTTCTCCTTCTTATTTATCCTTCCCGTTTCCTTCTTTCTCTCAGCTCTATCATTTATTTCACTTCCACGCATCCCTCTTTACTATCTCGGTTGCTTCCTTCATTTGCACATCTCTCTATTTCATCCCTTCACCCTCTACTCTGTCATTTTTCCTATTTTGCCTTGTTGTTGCCTTCATCATTCCCTTCTTCCCCTATCATCCCTCTCTCTTATTTCTACCTCTTTCATTCCTTTTTTTCCCCTCCCCTATCATCTCGCTCTCTTATTTCTACCTCTTTCATTCCTTTTTTTCCCCTCCCCTATCTCCCTTACTCTTCTCATAATCAACCCCCACTCCTATCCATTCTCTTTTCTCTTTCCCACACACCCTCACACCTAGCATTCAAGGTCGATTGAATCCTTTCTCCATTTGCGTCGTGCGGTCATTCCAGTCTCTTCCACTCCATTATCATCTTCTTCTCCACCGAATCCATTTCCCTTCTTTTCGAGAGTTCTATCGTATATTCCATTCTCGTCAGTCCTCTCGAGGGGGCATCACCACATCTATCCATAATCACATCTTCTCATGAAATTTTTGTCTTGGAGGATACTATAACATCCGTCACTCACCACTTTCTATTCTCCCCAACAAACATTTGCTCTACCTTTTAAAAAATAGATTGAATTCTTCCCCCATACCGTCTACTTTCTTTGAAAGGACACTACTTTCATAGTACCCTTCCAAAGAGGGGCAAATGTAGACACCCCAATTTCACATCTATCCTAAATCAATTAATTCCCCTTCCTCATTTCCCACAAAAATACACTTCGAATTAATCAAATATAATTTGATTAATTATCCATTTCAAAATTAAAAAAAAACCTAATTCTCACCACATGTCATTATTCTCCATGTTTTTCTACTATTGAATTAAAAATTCAAATTCAAATCCTCACCCACCATTCGTGGTCCCCACTCACCTAAAATCCTCCACTTATGAATTAAAAATATAATTCAAATCCTCACCCATTCTTCGTGGTCCCCACTCACCTAATCTTGCCCACATTTTCAAACCACTCACCTAATGTTGCCCACATTTTCAAACCACCCAGTTAATCTTGCCCACATTTTCAAACCACTCACTTAATCTTGCCCACATTTTCAAACCATGATTACTTAAATTAATCTAAGCTAATCACTCCCTCAGGCTATAAATACAACCTTACCCCTCCCCTCTAAACACAGAGAATAAGCTTGCATGCCATATCTAATTTCTTGCATCCTTTGAGCAAAGAACCTCCTTTTGCTTCGTCCTAATGCCAAAATAGTCTTATAATCATTTTTCCCATCTAGTGCAAAGTAATAGGATCGTTGTTGCAGGAAGGTTTTGCTCCGTCTTGAAGAAAAGCACCTACATATCACAAAATCAGGGCTCAATCCAAGTTTCCTAGCCCATTCTGAGGTTTGCTACGGAACGCGAAGGAGGAGGTATGATTATTGGTATTTTATTTCCATGTTAGTAGTGTATTTTTCATAGCTTACACACACTTTACCCTTGTAAACAAGGGAAATTGACAGACAAAAGAAGATAAATAAATAAACAAATTATACCTTCTATGTAATCTCTTGCAAACCTCAAGTAAGATCATAGAATATTTTAAACTTTTTAGATCTTATTGATGATTGGATTGTGGGTGATATTTGATATTAATTTTCCAAAGGTGTTTCAGGATTCTATGAACTCCATTCATGACTTACTCTCTGCCACCTATTCACACGAGCTTTCCTTCTCAAGCTCCGCCTACCTTTTCATTCCCATACACGTATCCAGTAACCTCAAACCACTCAACACCTTATATGGGACATCACTATTCTGTTGCACCATCGTCTTCATCCAACCACAGATTTCATCAAACAAATGATGGACAAAATGCAAAATCTGGAGGCTTCAGTTTCGGGAAGGTCGTAGCGCCTTGACATACGAACAAGTTTGTCGGGAGCCCATTCACCCTTCTGTCCCCCTTCATTCATATCCTCCTCAATGGGAGTTGCCAAAATTTACTCGTTTTAACAGTAAGAGGATCCTCAACAACACTTGCGATCATTTAGACATGCTTGTTTGTTGCCCATTTGATTGCCCATTGATGACACCTTGTTACTCCGCACCTTCCCCATGTCCTTATCAAGACCCCGCCTTGGAGTGGTACAGTGCTTTAACCCAGCACTCGATCTTCTCTTTTAACCAACTAGCCCAATCTTTCTTGCATCATTTCTCCATTAACATTGCCAAGAAAGTATCTATCACTGACCTCTATGCCATCCGACAATTTGAGGACGAATCTATCGCAGATTTCGTGGGACGATGGTGCGGCCTTATCAACCAACTTACATATGCCTTGCCTCAAGCTGAACTTATCGAACTTTTCACGCGGGTATGTGCTAAGCACATTTCTCCTACTCTTCAAATTCAAACTTTCCGTACATTCGATGAGGCCTTTATCATGGCTCAGAAACTAGAAATTCGAGCCTTAGAAGAAGAGAAATTACGGTTGCGTAATAAAAACCCCAATTTCCGAACTCCAGATTCTACCAACAAGCCAAACACCACCACTCCTCACGCGTCCACTTCTTCTAAATCAAAAGGAGCTATCCACGCGGTAATGGTCAAATCTCAAACACCGTCCAATACTCCACCGAAAACCACTTATAAGTACAAAGCCGAGCCCACCAATCACACTCCCTTGGGAGAAACTTATGGCGTCAATCCTGGAGAAATTGCTCAAAGCTGGGGCTATCACCTTGCCCCCCTGTTAAACCTCACTCTGGTTTGACTCCACCCACGCAATACCTTCCTGGTACAAAGAAAATGACTTTTGTAACTTTCACCGCGCGTAAAAGGACATAGTCATGAAAACTGCAAGATGTTGAAAAACATAGTGCAGGAAATGGTTGACACAGGGGATATAACCCTCGATAATCCTAACGCCCCTACTAACCGAAATCTGAAAATTTTCAACAAGCCATTCCCGAATCACTCGTCCAACAGTAACGTAAACCAAGATATCTTAGCCGAGGAGAGTGTTCATGAGATCCATGCAGTCTTCGATTTTCAGTCAAAAGCCTCTATTGAAAAAAATTTCAATCAAGCCTCTCCACCAACACAGGATTCTGAACCTCCTTCACCACCATCAAGCCAAAGTGAAATCATTCCTTTACCCATAAAAGAGTTAACTTCCTGGACTTCTCTTCTCATCGACGAGTCTTCTTACACCACATCCCTACAAGACTGTGAGCGGATGTTATCTAATTATCTATTTCCCAAACGTCCCTTCTACCACCACTCTTGCTGCACAAGAGGAAGGCTCGCCACTCCTTTTGACATCCTTAGACGAGAAACTCTTACACAGACATCACTACATTCTTTAAACATGACAGATCCCCTCAAACACGCCTCCTACCTATTAGTCCCTCATCGCCTAAATCTTTCAACAACTGGTTGACCTCTTAACATCTATTGATACAGTGCCTCATCTACCTCCTGTGTCACACCCACAGTGGACTGGAATCACAACCCGTCGTTCTTCTGTACAAAAATTGCAAATCACACCTGGAGACTGTCATTCCACAGAAGATAGACAGGCCCTATGGGAACGTTTGAGTACCCCTTTTTCTACTCAAATGCAAATGACTGATCCTGATGTCTCCACCATATACCCGAAGTGTTTACAGAAGCTTAAAATGCCCCTATTCTCACCTTCACCCCCCTCACCTCTACCAAATGCCCCGTCCACTTCTATCAACTTAACCAGATCTTCCCCTATGCTTGGGACCTCACCAATGCCCAGTCTAACGCACCCGCCTAAGCGACTCGATCTATCCAAAAATAAATCCGTCCCGCCACCTAGGAGACAAACTCAATCCGTGCCCCTATCACAATCAAAACCATCATCGTCATGCCTACCTTCCATATTGGGACCCCCATCCCTCTACCTTACATCAATATATCATACCTCCTGCGTTTCTTCAAAACAACCTACGCCTTCCGCACCCATAGAGAAATTCCAGGGTATAGCAACACCGTCACTCCACGTATCATGTCCACCTATCAACCCTAAACAAATTCCATCATCAAAAGATTTGTTTTCGGTCACTCCTATTTCCCCATGGTTATTTTCTGATACCACATCATCTACGGCCTCATCATCCAACATAGCTTCTGCGCCAAAGAAATCACGTTTAGTGAAAACCACATATCAACACCCCTCGGCTAAACCACCACCCGTGCGGGCTAGAGATGCAGTATTAGGTGGTGTTTATCCAGGAGGAGTGGGAGCTAAATGACAGCTATAACTAATAGGCATGGCCAACATGAGCTGAACATCAGGCGTACGTTCAGGGGCATGAGGCAAATAGTATTTACAGCGCTGGTATAAATCTAGAAATTGTAAAGTGCCTTGTCCTCCTACACAGGAATTTGGGGGATCTCCTGGTGCGGGAGGTTCCCTATGAATGTGAAGGGGTTATTCAGCAAAAACACAGAGCTGCCGGGTGAACCATGGCGGCGGCTTCTTTCTGAGTGAATGATAACCATGGTCAGACACACAGAAAGTTCAATCTTCAGGAACAAAACAACCTCAGAATGATAAGTTGGCAGTTGCTGGTTTTTGTCAGGGGAGACAAGGACTGTGCCAAATGTCTGGAGCTAATCCCAGCCTATCAATACATTTGTTCTCATGCCCTTGCCCGGGACCGCCGATGGTCATCTTATTGGCATGCCTATTAATAAGCTGCTCATTTAGCTCCCACTCCTCCTGAAACACCACCTTACTTCTGCATCCTAAGCCCCGTCTCCCCAATCCGAGGCTTCAGGAGGTTTCTATGACCCCCGATTACTTCCTTTGGTTGATCTTTGGACCCCACATTCACTACCACCGAATGCCCCCCTACCTCCTTTCTTGCAGACTGCCTTCAGGACTGCTCTCTGCCACCATATCCCACGACGGCCTTCTCAGCTCCGCTACCTTCATCACCACTCCCATACACATATCCAGTACCGCAACACCTTATAGGGACATCCTATTCTGTGTGCTCACGTACTATCCTTCATACCTTATCAACACTTCCCCACCATTGTCTAGCGGATGCCCTTGGTCAACTTTCCTCCGTTTCCCACAACCGCAAACATCATCTCATCCACCGACACAGATTTCATCAAACAAATGATGGACAAAATGCAAATCTGGAGCTTCTGTTTTGGGAGGTCTAGCGCCTTGACATACAGCAATTTTCGGGAGCCCCTTCACGCCTTCTGTCCCGCCTTCATTCATATCCTCCTCTGTTGGGATTGCCCACAATTTACGTCGTTTTAATAGTAAAGAGGATCCCAAAAACACTGCGTCATTTAGAATGGCTTGTTATTTGATTCCCATATACGCCTGTTCCTCCGCACCTTCCCCATGTCTTACAGGAACCCCTGGATGGTACAGTGGCTTTAACCAGGCCTCGATCTCTGCTTTAAACCCAACTAGCCCCATCTTTCTTGATATTTCTCCATTAAGCATTGCCACTAAAGTGCTATCACCGACTTTATGCATCCGACAATTCGAAGATGAATCTATGCAGATTTCGTGGGACATGAACGGGCCTTAGCACCCAACTTGCATATGCTTGCCTCAAGCTGAACTTTCGCACTTTTCACGCGGGCATTGCTAAGCACAGTTCTCCTACTCTTCAACTGCAAACTTTCCGTTACTTTCGACGAGGCCTTTACGGGGCGCCGAAAATTAGAATTTTAGCCTGAAAGAGAGAATTGCGGTGCTAACAAAATCCAATGTCTGAACTCCAGATTCGTAACCACCAAGCCAAACACCACCACTCCTCACGCTTCCACTTCTTCTAAATCAAAAGGAGGCCTGTCCACGCGGTAATGGTCAATCTCAAACAACACGTCCACTAATCCGCCAAAACCACCTATAAGTACAAAGCCCGAGCCCATCAATTACCCTCCCCTGGGAGAAACTTATGGCGTCATCCTGGAGAAATTGCTCAAGGCTGGGGCTATCACCTTGCCCCCTGTTAAACCTCACTCTAGGTTTGACTTCCACCCCACCCCGTAATACCTTCCTGTACAAGAAAATGACTTCTGTAACTTCCACCGCGTGAAGGGACATCAGTCATGAAAAACTTCAAGATGTGGAAAACATAGTGCCAGGAAATGGTTTTGATGCGAGGGATAATAGCCTTTGATAATCCTAACGCCCCTGCTAACCCGAAATCTCTGAAAATTTTCAACAAGCCATTCCCGAATCACTCTCCAACATTACGTACACAAGATATCTTAGCCTAGGAGAGTGTTCATGAGATCCATGCCGTCTTCGATTCTCAGCCAAAAGCCTCTAATTGAAATTTTTTTGAATCAGCTCTCCACCAACACAGGAGTCTGAACCTCCTTCACCACTCCATCAACCACAGTGAAATCATTCCTTACCCATACAAGATTTACTTCCTGGACTTCCTTCTCTTCTCATGATAGTCTCTTACCACTCCCTCAAGACTGGAGCGATGTTATCTAATTTATCTATTTCCCAGCTCACCCTTCTTTACCTCTCTTGCTGCACAAGAGGAAGGCTTGCCACTCCTTTTGACACCTTAGACTAGAAATCTCTTACACTGAATCACCACATTATTTAACCATGCATATCCCTTAAACACAACCCTCCTACCTATTAGTCCCTCATCGCCTAAATCTTTTTCAAACGACCCGTTGACCTCTTAACCATCTATTGATACAGTGCCTCATCTACCTCCTGTGTCACACCCACAGTGGACGGATCAAACCCGTCGTCCTTCCGTACAAAGTTTCATATTCACACGTGAGGACTGTCATTCCCACATAAGATAACAGGCCCTATGGGAGACGTTTTGATACCCCTTTTTTCTACTCACATCAAATGATTGATCTATTCTCCAATCCGTCCCATATACCCGAGTGTTTACCGAAGCTTAAAATTCCTGTTCTCACCTTCCATACACAACCCCCTCACCCTCTACCAATGCCCCCGTCCACTTCTAATCAACTTAAACCGGATCTTCCCCGACGCTTGGTACCTCACCAATCCCAGTCTAACTGCACTCCGCCTAAGCGAATCGATCTATCCAAAACATAATCGTCCCGCCACCTAGGAGACAACTCATCCGTGCCCCTATTCACTATCAAAACCATCATCGTAAAATAACACTTCCATATTGGGCCCCATCCCTCTTATACCTTTAATCAATATATCATACACTCCTACATTTTCTTCAAAACAAACCTAGCCTTCCGCCACCCATACAGGAAATTACAGGGTATAGCCAACACCGCACTCCGGTTATCCTGTCCACCTATTCAACCCTAAACAATTCCATCATCAACAGATTTGTTTCGGTCCCACTCCTTTTCCCCGTTGGTTGTTTTCTGATTACCCACATCATCGCGGCCTATCATCCAACATGCATTATGCGCCAAAGAAATCACATTAGTGGAAAACACGATCAACAACCCCTCGGCTAAACCACCACCCGTGCGAACCAAACCCGCCCAAACCATTACCAAAACCCACACAACCAATACCCTCATCCTCTTTCCGATTTTGACCCACTCAACAAGATTCTTACGACGCCAAAATCCCTGGCTATGTTGGTGGAGAAATGCGCCATTTCCCTACCTCCACTTAGACCTTATAACCCATCTAAACTCCTCCATGTTACGATGAGTCTAAAATCTGTGCTATATCACTGCACCCGGACAATGATGTGGAGGGATGAAAGCTCTAAAAAAAAAACCCCTTTGTCAGTCACAACCCTCTTCCCGATAGAAAGATTAAGAAAGACAACTACAAGGGAGAGACTTTCGTTTCCCATTCCCCTCCTATAACCATCTGTCCCCGCCTCAACACCAGATCTATCATTATTCAACCCCACCATCTTGACGACCATAGTTAGCCCAACCATCTTTCCGTATCTCAGGTCGATGAGATGAATATATTAGTGTCGCTACTCGAGGGCAGAAAAACAGTGGGACAGCAAAGAAAACACACCTGGCGGCATCTCTTTTCTGTCAACATCCCGATTGGCACCACCCACCTAAAGTGTCATTCGTGGACCTGCCTATCCCCCTCTCTAATGGCATTGCCCCACCGAAATATTATTAAACAGCTTCACCAATTGCCCGTAAAATGACAACTTTAATGATCTCTTCAGACCTTCTGAATCTCATCGAACAAGCTCTCGTTGAGATACTTCAGGATAGAGGTTTTAACCTAATGAGACCCTTCCTGTTGCCTCCATTCTAAACCCAATCACGTTGCTCTTCAACCAAAAACCCACTACCACCAACCACTCTGTCTCTGTACAACAAGCTGCTGCAGTCAGTGTCTCCGAAGACGAAATTTTTACTTTGGTACGAAGATCCTGCCCTGCTCTTTTTCATCTCAGCTTACATTCGGGCACATTCGGGTACGTCGTGTTATGATTGCGGGGGTGCTAGCCTAAAATCATCTCTCTCAAAAGCCCTTCAACAATGAATATCCCTTCTAGTTGCATGTGTGCCACCCCATCATGTTGCGGTTCATTCAATGACGCTATTACTTCTATCTACCCTTATTCACCGTATCCTCAACTTCGGGTAGGACCACATACTTTACAAACACCCGAACTCTCTATGTCTGGAGTGAGATTCCAAATAATAAATTGGCCTGGGTTGTCCTTGGATCCGAGCTATGGGATGCGTTCCCTCACATTACATAATGCATAAAATTTGAGTACGGGGGAAGTCCTAACAACAACCGACAAAGCCTACCCTCCCCCCTTTAAAACTGCAATATGTATAACCGACCGCCCTAACGATGTGCTTATACCAATCAACAAGCCCATACATTCAACCAACCATCCTCTTCAAATTTACCTCAACCACCACCTCACCCGCCTACGACGCCTTCAACTGATGAAACCACCATCGCAAAAACCACTTCCCTTCCCGCAACTAACATTCCAACCTCGACCCCTTAGTAGATGTTTTTCAGCGCATTACGCTGGGGAGTACAGCCTGATATAAGTTTTAGTTCTTTCCCTACCCCGCAGAAAGTACGGGACAATTGCATGCACATCCCACTAGACCCGTAGCAGGTGGGGGAGGGTAATCTCTTACGGACCACCCCATTGCCGCACTAAACTAACGTCATGGGGGTGTTGGAAGCATCACTCCATTACCCCTCGACATCCTCTTGGTGTGGTTTCCCTTCCAATCCAATTTTCAATACTTGACAAAATAGTCGTTTCGCCCTCACCTCTTGACTCGCTGTGCGTGGAAAGGATTTGGTTTTGGCCTTTACGAACAGGCCGGACATTTTGACACTATTCCCGTGACTACCCGTAAACATAATGATCGCACAGTGGTTCTCGTTTTTCCCGACAACACCTACACAGGAGACACCTCCTGTCAGCTATACCTGGAAGAAGAAGAAGTCGCCCGCCTACAAAACCATCATCACCCACTTTGCCATCATCACCCACAGATCTATAGACCCTGAAATCCTCCCCTCCTAACTTTTTTTTTTCATAATTCTATTTTCATAGGCCTCTCATTATCAAGCGATAAGGAGGACCCCCATCTTCTCTTTCCCTTATGTTCCAGACAATGATCGAAGAGGATTCGAATTGATTACTGTGTGTGAATGCCAGGATGATGACTCCATCCTCATTACCTTGGCGGAGGATGGATTCTTATATTCAACGAGCTTACCATCTGAAAACCCAAACCATGAATGAACGAATCTACTATAGAAAATCAACATCCACACGGAGGAGGACCTCACATGTTGTGAAGATTGGACAATCCTTAACACATCAGAAAAAGCCGCCTGTACTACCTTCTCCGTGCTCGAAAACAAGATTTCGCATGGTCTTACGCTGGCATGAAAGGAATTGATCCTACCATTGCCGTCCATAACATAACCCTAAAAGCCCGATTCAAACCAGTCAAATAGACTGAGAAAAAATGCATCCACGCATGTCTCTTGGTCAAAAAGAGGAGCTCCAACTGACTCCTTTCTGTTTCTTCATTTGCCTATTGACTATCTCAATGGATTCTACATGTACCTTCATAAAGCGACAGGGGGGGACTTCGTTATGCAAATATTTCTGGGATCTTAACCCGCTTGCCCTAAGGATGACTTCCCCTGACCTAGCATTGGACCAACTTGTTTGACTAACTGCCAGGGTCATGAGATCTCTCTCTCATGGGATGGCTTTCAGGATACAACCAAATTTGTTGCCCTACCGATCAACACAAAACTGCCTTCATAACTGGCTTGGGGAACCTTTGTGATCGTGTCATGCCAATTTGGCCTAAGAATGCTGGTGCTACCTATAGCGGGTATGACCTACATTTTCATGACATTATGCACACTATCCTTGAAGATTATGTCGGACGATCTTCTCAGCAAGTCGCAACATCGTAGGAACATCTCAATGTTTTTTTTTTTAACCATGATTTTTATCGCCTGTTAAAATATTCTATCTGCCTTCAACCAAGAAAAGTGTCTTTGGTGTTTGCGGGCAAACTTCTTTGGCTTTATCGTCTCTTTGCGTGTTTGGCATTGAGGTCGATCCATCAAAGGTCAAAGCTATCCTAGAATGCCCCCACCTAAAAATCTCAAACAATTGGTAGTTTACAAGGTAAGCGCTAATCTATCTGAAGTTGCATCTCCCAACTCTCGGATCGGGTGTCAACCTTTATACCTTTTACAAAAATGAATTGCCTTTTCATGGAGTGAGGAGGTCACCAAGCCTTCGAAGCTCTCAAATCCTATCTCTGTAGCCACCTGCTATCCACACCTAGGACAAACCCCCTTTCTCCTTATCGTTCCGGCCCACTGACCCTGTATAGGTGATGCTCGCACATCGGATTCTGCACGATGAGAACAGGCCGTTTATTATAAAGTCGTACCCTCATGGATTTATGAGACTAGGTATACACATGTAGAAAAAATTGTTTTTGCCTTGACCCTATTCATTTGTAGCCACCAAACTATGACATTACCTCCTGAATCACCAAAACTTTTGTCATCCCAAACACAGACCCCCATTCATTATAGGAACGCCAAACGCATCTTAAACCCCTGTAAGCTCGATGGCTTATGCTCCTCGCGGGACCTTGACCTTGAATTCGTAAAACAAAGTACATCAAAGGACAAACTCTTGCAGACCAACTTGCGGAGGCCCCTTACCTGGGGGAACAAATTTACCAATTTTACCTTCCCCGACGAACTCATCGCCACTCTTCACTCCGGGAAGAGTTGCTATCAAATGACTCTCTTCTTCGATGGATCTAAACTGCCAGTGCGGCGGAGGAGACGGAGTTGTTATCACTTCTCCGACGCTGAAACCTATGCTCTTTCATTCCGGCTTGAGTTCCCTTGCACTAATTAAGACAGCGGAATACGGAGGCCCTTCTTCTGGGTCTCAAGTTGCGTACACTTAGGCATCAACCTCAATCTATCAACATTTTTGGCGACTATCATTAGTAGTCAATCAAGTATGGGCGTCTACCAATGCAAAAAAAAAATGAGGAACTCAAAATACAACACACTACGGGATTCACTTCTAGCTTATTACTCACTATCTCTATACAAACCATTCCACGCTCCACTAACAAAATTGCGACAATATGGACTTGCTTAGCCTCACAAATTCCCGCCGCACCACTGAACTTTCTGAATTATTCTTTGTCGTGGTCCAACAACTTTTCATTGCCCATCCTATTCAACCCGGTAAGTTGTCGATAAATAATGTGTATAATAGTTCGCAGGATACCTGTACCACCCAATTCACGACTACCTTACAATCTCTGTCCTCAACCTGACCTTACTAGTAACGGCAAACGTTTGCTTTTCTTAAAGTGTTTCGCGTTTGTTGGTCATGGGGGAACGCCTCTATAAACGTGGCTTTGCGGCATCCTCCTTCGAATGTATAAACTGGCGCGAGGGCCCATCATACCATCCAACAGGTCCCTGACTGGTGATGTGGTGGACATTTTTAGCGGATGGAAGTGGCCAAAAGATCCTTAGCCTGGTTATTATTGGGCTACTATCATAACGACGGCTACGAATAGTTAAGCGTGGTGTTATGTGTCAGAGCAAAAACCCACTTGCCAACCTTCAACATACTCAGCCACCCGCTCCAGGTCGTCGAGATCTTTGGCCCTTCTCACAATGGGGTTTAGACCTTATTGGTGAGATTCACCCGACCTCTCACAACGGCACCGTGGATATCACAGCAGATTCGAATATTACACAAAAAGGGTGGAGGCTAGTCCACTCATTTCAATCAAAAAATAAAAAAATTGTCGAATTCATTAACATCACATTATCTGTAGTTTTGGTATTCCTCATCGCCTAATAACAAATAATGGTAAATTTTTAAAAAAACAAGTTCGGTTACAAGACCTTTGTGACAACTTTGGTATCAAACATAGGTCTAATTCAACCGTACTATCCACAGGCCAATGGTCAGGGTGAATCTTATAATAAAAACCCTAACCAAAATCCTCATGAAAGTTGTCAATGACCTCCGGTAAACATTTGGCCACGATCACAGTCCCTTTGCCCTTTGGATTACGTACTAGCATTCGTACCTACTAATGCCAACCTTTTTTCTTCTTTGGTATACGAACCGAGGCTGTTTCCTTCGAAATACAAATACCCTCCCTTAGAATATCTCTCAGGATATTCTCCCCAACGATTGGATTACTAAGAGCGTTAGCCCAATGGAAGCTTCTTGGCCGAACGCTGTCTTAACAGCTCTTGATCACTTCAATCTATCAAAAAATGCATAAAATGGCTTTATGATAAGCGACTTCATGAGCGTACCCTTAAGGTTGGTGATCTGTCCTCAACGAGATATCAACATGTCCCCCAAACTAGAAAAGAACAAACGTGGAAAATTTGCTCCCAATGGGATTGGGCCCTTATATAATCACTCACATATATGGATATGGTACTGACTTTAGCTTCACTTATGGTAAACCTGAACCTGAAGCCCCATAATCCTTGCATCTTCGACCATTCTATTTTTGAAATTAGTGTTATCTCACTTCTTTATCCGCTACTGCTCATCCCTTGAGCTCCCATACCACCACATTGCACTGTGTCCACATCTCGAAATAAAATCAAGCTCACCCCTCCCCGCCCCTTAACGATGCCTTCCCCTTTTTAGTCTAGTCCAGACTTCAACGTATATTTTAAAATAAGCCGTATTCTTATGGATGTTCTTTGAGTCAAAATTTCCGTACAAACCTAGATGCTTCACGTCACCAAGGACATCTAAGTTATCTAGTAGACTGCTCCCTAGAGGGCACAGCTATATGCCAAAAAAAACTCTTGATGTTAGTATATCTAGATGCCTCCTCGAAGGAACAGCTATGCATTTAAATCATAGCTGCTAATATAAATAGACTGCTCCCTTTTTTTTTGGAAGGAACAGATATACAACAGTCAGACTTCAAATCTTTCAGAAGACAGCTATACACAGTCAGCCTTTACAGAAGCTTCTCGCATTATCAGCTCGTGCAAGAACCTCAAGCAATAAAAACAATCAATATCCCTGTAGAACTTTCCGCATCGATCATCTACATTCAATACAAAATAAAAGGCCTCATTCAAAAAACTTTTGAGTCATGGACTTGTCTATTTCGGCGTAGCGGCTCCTCCGTCAGAACACTTCACTTTGTATAAGTTCGTTACCTCAGCTATATCATCCACCTCAACTCACCATTGTTCAAACTCAAGGGACGTACTACACCTGATAGGTTTGATGCATACAACTCTTTTCAACTAGGACTTCTCGTCTATTGCACAGGACTTTTGGGCTTCAAGCGTTTTAACGTGGGTTTGTGGTTTGTTATCATCCTTCATCTACGGCGCATCTTCATCTTTGCCTTCACATTAGCTGTGTGTTGATCTTCCTAAGGACATGGTTCCCATACCACCTGGGTAGGCTAACTTCGCTTCCCTTTGTTACCTTCTACAAACACTCCCAATCGTTAACAACACCATAAACATTACGTTACCAATATTATATACATATTTGTGCCAAACAACCAATTTGCCTCCCGTACCACATTGCATAAATTCCACTTCTCCCTGGTCCTAAGGGAAGAATACATCGGTCTGAGGCCCCTCCTTGCTTTTGTGCAATGGGGATTGTAGGAATACTTGGAGACATGGGGTTCCAAGGGTTAGCTCGACAATCCCCTACCATAATCTATCATGTGTGTATAATAAATATTTATGTGTATTCTATTTAATCACATTCCTCTTTATCCTTTTTCAAAACCACAAAAACAAAAACACAAACATCTTATTTTTATGGAACTCAAATCAACATACATATTAAGCTTTATCTTAGATGTTTAAAAAAAATTACATCTTCTCTATCATCGACACGCAGGTCGACATCCTTATTTTATCTTATACTTGCTAAAACATTTAATCAGACCTCACGCTCATCCCAAACGAGGTGATGATCGTGATCGTCGACCCCTATGCAGGGCATCTCTATCCTCAAAGGTTACCACGGCTATTGGTACCGCCCACTGATCTGTCAATCTCTCATGTAACAATGAATACGCCCTCTCGCATGCGAGGACTCCAAGCCGTATAGTATCCCCGCCATGACTCCGCAACCGCTAACAATCCTCTGTCTCATTCACCGGCGTTTGGATCTGCTGAACTAAATGCTGCAGATGATCCTCTCTTCTGTAATCACAGCTATGTCAGGACAATCACGTATACCTTGCAGCTCCGCTGCCCACCATAATCTATAGGCCTCTGTCATTCCTGCGTCCATTACCCTGCGATCGGCTGCTACCTCTTCAGGACCTTCTAGAGGTGTTGGCTAGGGAGGTGAGAGTACTGCCTCTGCGTCGATCCTCATATATGGTCTAATAGCCAGGGGTATATCCTGCACAAATTCAAATTGTCGCCGCACGTGATCTAAAGGTATCCTCTCGTACTCTCCCGGCCTCTGTCCTGCTATCCAGAATGTGTACTGGATCAGGCGCAGCTGTACGCGGGCTCCTCTGCCAGGATGTGACCCCTGTAGGGTCTCCATACAATGTCTACTGCTGTAGGCCCTCTAGCAAATGTCTATAGTATGCCACATCCCGACCTGCAACAAACTGCTCGTGGCTGGCCCACGACCCCCAACCACCTCTGAAAGCCATATCGGTATATGACCTGTGGCCCTAGCTGCTGGGGTAACCCTACTGGCCTGATACATACGATGTGCTCGTATGCCCAACAGATGCAACAAAAATGTAGAGCAAATACCGAATCGCCTCCTCCGGCGATAGCCCCATAGCTCCCTGTACAATCTACACCAGATATACTGGTGCCCAAGCATAACAGGTGTGCTCCTCCACCATCTCAAGCAGTACCCCCATCAATTCTCGTGGAAGCGGCCTCCCTCTGAGTCCAGGAGGGCGAAGCAGGTGATCCCAACCATCATCAACACAGCCAGCCGTGTCTCGTGTCGATGCACACGGTACATGTCACCGTACCCAATACTTGCACTATGGTAGGTCAGTAGCGCTGCTGCATCCCCGAAAACCTACAGTATACTGTCCATGGTAGTCTCTGAATCTACCTGGAAGACCGCCTCTCCCTCGATAGGTAACCGAAGGGATGTGATACACATCCTCCAATGTGACGGTCATCTCCCCAGTCGGGAGATGGAACACATTGGTCACCGGATCCCATCTCTCGATGAGGGCAACCATCAGGCTGTGATCTCTCTCTATCGCTCTGTACCTCTGGACTCCACCGAGTCCCACCTTGCGCATTGATGGCCCAATGAGCTGCAGATACGTGTGGCCTCATCCGCACCAACAGTGGGGGCATCCTATCCCGCATCGTCAACTGCTGACGTGCCTGCAAAACCAACCCACATCCTTAGACCTACTCTTTATTACAACATCTACTTTATCATCTAAACACCCTTTTTTATGCCCCCAACCATACCCTGACTCTCTACCACCCCCCTCTAGCAACCTACCACCCTAAAAACCCAAAACCATCCCACCCAAAACCAACAAAAACACATGCAACCCAACCCCAACACAAAACCCAACCCTACACCAAACCCTTCTCCCAAACCAAATCAAACCCAAACAACAATACACAAAACCTTATCCACCCATTAACACAACCCCACACAACCCCTCTCCACAACTAACCCAAACCACCCCACAACCCAACCCAAAACCCAACCCCACACAAACCCAAAACCACATCGACCCACAACCCAACCCAAAAACCCAAAACCCAACCCTACACCAAAAACCTTCTCCCACCTCCACTCAAACCCAAACCCAACCCTACACCAAACCCTTTCCACCCCTACCCAAACCCCCACACAACCCCTTTCCACAACCAACCCACACCCACCCACACCTCAACCAACCCCCACACAAACCCACACCCACCCCACAAGCCCCAACCCAAAAACCCAAAAAAACAAACCCACCCACCACAAACCCACAAACCAAAACACACAAGCACCAACGTGGCCGATACGATGACCGAGCGGTCACCAACAACACTCCCTTTCCTCAAATTTTGCGACGATGCCGGCGCCTTAGTGACCGACATCGGTCACTGTCTTCTCCCGGAGCCGAACCCCCCGCGCGGCCCCCAAAACCCATTTTTTTACCTATTTCTACCCATCTACCCACCCAAATACCCTAAAAACTTACCCACCTACCCACCTTAGCCTATCTAGCCTATCTACCCTCTCCCTTTTTCAAATCATTTCCATTTTCTCATTATTTCCTAAAAAAGGTTAATTCCTACCCAAACCCCCAATTTAGCATAATACAACCAAATCATCAAATTAAAGAGTTTCGAATCTACCCGAACGACAACACGTCGTCGTGGTGGGATGGGTGGTGGCGGTCTAGCTGGTCTAGCCCCTCCAGCTCCTCCTGCCTATGCCATGGCTCCAATCCTGATCTGCTGGGTCCCCGGCCAATCAACTGTTGCCTCCTCCTTAATTGGGCCCACTATCAACTCTCTCCACCAATACAAATAGCTCCACTCACTCAATCAAGCCTCTAATCTCAACTCTCCACGTCAGAAAGTCAATTAGAGTTGCAAATAACAAAAGTGACAATGACAAAGCCGTATTTTTCTTTTTATAGGTTTTTTCGCATTTCACCGCAGCAGTTAATTTTGCCCTAAGGGGAACCGGTATCGGTCCCTTTTAAACCGATTCGGTCATGCAGAATCGAATCCGGTGCTTCTACCCACCTTTCACACAATTCTTAGCCCTTATGTACTGAATCTGCCTCTTTTTTTCACCAATATCACCTCTAATCCACCTTGCTACACAACCATTTGTCACTTGTCGGCCGAACTAAGGCCTCAAACCTACCTATTCGGCCCCGGACCTAAGCCTCAAACCTACCTATGCGGCCAGACTCGGCCTCAACTTACCTATTTGGCCTGACCTGCGGCATCAACTTACCTATTTGGCCTTACTAAGGGCCTAACCTTACCTATTCGGCCCGACCAAGGCTCAAACCTACCTATTCGGACCCGACCCAAGGCCCTCGCCCCTAACCATTTGGCCCGACCCACCAAGGACTCGCCCTACCAATTTGGCATGACCCAAGGCTCAACCTACAATCGGCCCGACCTAAGGCCTCAACCTAAATATCGGCCGGACCTAAGGCCTCAACCTACTATCGGCCCGACTAAGGCCTCAACATACCTATTCGGCCCGGACACCTACGGCCTCAACTACCTATTCGCGCCCGACCTAAGGCCGTCACACCTCCCTTTTCGGCCTGACCTTAAGGCCTCAACCTAACCATTAAGCCGACCTAAGGGCCTCAACCTCCTATTCGGCCCGACCCAGACTTGCCCTAACCCATTTGGCCTGACCAAGGCTCGCCCTACCAATTGGCCAGACCCACCAAGGCCTCAAACCTACCAATGGGCCAGACACAAGGCCTCGCCCTCACTATTTGCCCGACCCCAAGGCCTCCCTTTACCTTCTGGCCCGAAACAAGGACCGCAGCCCAACAAAATTGGCACGACCCACGGCCGCCACCCACTTCCATCCTTACCAAAATCAACACCATCAATTTTATTCCACCCATACGGTGGTAGTTTTTTGTAAGCGAGCTCACCTGTTCGTGTTAGGCCATGATTAGGTCCTCTGACTTGAATCTGTCGACCAACTTTGCAAGACCTAGACCAGGACATTTATCTCAACAAAAAACCAACCTTTTGGTTACTTTGCCGAACCATGCCTAAACGGTCTGCATACTTACCTGTTATATACCCTGGGGCTACTTCCTCTGCCTTGGATACCAGGATTATATCACCCTTGTGGAATAAATAAACATCGACCTTGCCCCCTCTGCACTGCTGGTTTATCGTCAAAATAATGTACCCTAGTCGTACTATGGCATTGCAAATATGCGTCTGCTTCCGAAACCTACCCCACCATTCCGTTACCATCCCTCTGCCCCATTACCGTTATCAACCTATCCCTGATTTCTCGTTCACTCAATCTGTGATTAGATTGGAGGGGGGATTACCTTACGCTGAAAGGAGTAAACCCACTTCATATTATGTCCGTGTAGCTTACAAAAATAAGAACATGAAAATAAGGGGCTAATTAGACCCAAATTGTTGTTTACGACCCCTTATGGACCCGCATCCCATTTCGCAACTAACTCATTACCTTAAACCTTGCACAATTAATGTATTAATTACCTTGTAAGTGTGATAAATCAACAGCACCCTCACCTGCCCTCATTTTTCACCTCATCATGACCTAGCCCTGATCCTAAAACTAAACGAATTAAAACCTAAAACTTGCGTCCAGTGCACCTTACAACCCTAAACTAAGGACCCCTTTCTCGCACCAAAAATCGACCTTCAGTTCACTGACCAAGCCCGCAACTGAGCTCTCGGAGAAAAGTAGGGAAGGTGGGCTATTTACTAAAATCGCTATTTTTCCTTACCGATCGCCGATTCTACTCGACCGCCGGCGGTACGCAACCGCCATCGGTACTGTAAATGGGCTCACAACCAAAACAACGGATCGGCATTTCATTTTTGGAGATCAGTCAAGGATTCTGGATCAACAGAGAGCATTGCGAGTGCGAGAGGAACAGAGTCAGATTTTTCACTTGACAGAGCAGAGAGACCAGTGGAATAATACAGAAGGTTTAAACCAAGGAGATCAACTGGATCTTTGTCAAAACCAGTAAGTAATCTTGCATGTCATCTTGTTATAAACATTGTCTATGCTCTGTGAATTTCAGTCCTCTAAATCCAATCTGATCTAACTACCCAACTGGCATTGCATTAAAGTTATTTCTTGCTTATAATCATCCATTCCTAATATCATCCATAAACCATGTTTTTAAAAAACACAATTATCTACTAATGAAGATCCTAGAACCACCCGGTATCGGTTATCAGTAACCGGCATCGGCATCAGTAAACCGCCATCGGTTCCTCTGGATCAAAAACCAGAAAACCGCCTTTCCCCTACCCAGTTCAACGAAACAATTAATTGAACTTTACAGATTTGGTGTAATTCATATTAGCAGGGAAACTGACCACCTTCGAAAGGAAGTTTTATATTTCATGGGCCCAAGGCAGTTTCCTATTTATTGTTTAATCAATCTTGTGAGTCCTTGTGTTCTTATTTGAAGGTAGTCCTTCCAAGACAAAAGAGTCTTCGCCATCAGCCTGTGATCTTTCTCTACGGTACGCGACAGCATCTCGACATTCTTTTTGTTCGATACAGGTATCCTCTAGGCACCTAACTCTTATCGGTTTCTATAGGAAACGAGTCATTCCGAGGAAACAATTCCATTCATATGGATGCTAAAAAGTAGGCTTCCTTAATGGAGGTTTACTAAGAAGAAGTTAAATGATTCAAAGAGTGGATAGGTAGTACCTGATCAAGAAGCCAAAGGTATGTAGACTTAGAAATATCTGTATAGCCTCAATAGGCACCCCAGGACATGTTACATCAAAATTATGAGCATCTTGTACAAATGGATTTGTTAGAAATCCATACGATCCCAATATTTACCTCAAAAAAAAAAAAAAAAATAAAAGGGGGCGAGATTGTGATATTATGGGTCTATGTGAGATCGAGATCATGCAGTTGCAAGGATGATCAATGAACGAAGAAATATCCTTAATGGATCGTTGGACATGACAAATCTTGGGCTGATGCATTATTGTCTTGGATTGGAAGTCTGGAAGATGAGAATCACAATTGTTTCACAGATGAAATATACAACACAACACTTGTTAAAATTCAAGATGATGATTGCACACTGATGCTATACCTATCTGGAATAGATTGAAGTTTCTCATTCAGAGCCATCTCATGAGGTAAAGTGCCACACTCTATCGGTAGTTGATTGCAAGTATCATTTACCATGACCTAAACTAGAACAGATATAAACTTTGCAGTAACGTTATCTTCCAGGTTAATGCAACAATAGTTTGTTCATTGGAAGGAAACAAGAGATTTTGAGAGGATGTCAAAGGATCAATGGATCTTTGTCTAGAATAAAAGAAGAACGACAACTTATCTTGTTAGATATTCAAAATTCAGATCATGCAGGCCATATTGATGACAGAAAAATCCACTTAAGGATTGGTGTTTCTTTAGGATTTGGGACCCAATATCACAAGTGAAGAAAAAAACACCACTTTGTTTCCCATTCTCCACAGAAGCGAGTTCATTCCGAATGAGAAGCTTTCTATGAAGTGATTGGTACGTCGCATGACTAGAAGGATTTGGAATACCATAGGACAAGCCGACCACCATGTATGTTAACAATGAAAGGGTTCTTAAATTTTCATAGCTAGTTTTCATGAAATAACAAATCAACATCGAGATAACAAGTTCATTTCCTATGCGAGCATGTGTTAAAAACACACCAAATACTTAAATTTTTTTGCCAACAGCTGACACAATGGGAAGATAAGTCTTCACAAAGTCACTGCATTTGTGACAAGTTTGAGTTGCCTCAGAGAGTCCTCTTCTCATCTTAAGATAATGACATCATTAAAGGGGAATGCTATGTTAAGTATTAGGTACCTGTATTAATTATGACTTTCATATTAATTAGTTTATTTATATTGGGATATGGTATAGTTCATAACATCTAATTGTCTTTATTCTGATATGGGTGTTGTTATATTGTTTTTTAATATTTAATTATTGGTTATGCTTCCCGTATGATATTTTGGAAGGATTATGTAAACAGGGATAGTGTTTGCACCTGTGCAACTTATTTCTTAGGTACAGTATTCAGTTGTAAATACCTATAAGTAGGCATCTCATACCAATGTATAGGTTACAGTTGATATTAATAAAAGTTTATCGATTCCGCCTTGTTGATCAGTTTTAATTTGGTACCAGAGCAAAAGAATTGGACCTATGAAGTAGAAAAAGGTTAGAGAGAGGCAGCATACAATTTTGGAGGAGAGCTACACTCTCTCTAAGAGGAGCCTGTGGTTCCTAGCCAACTTCCAAAATGCTTACATCTCCACAACCGTCTTGCCATTCTCCAAGTGTTTGTAAGGAAAATTGTTTTCCTTAGTGCCCCTTGCACAGGAAAAAAATTTGATCCCTGAATGAATTTAAAAAAATAATTTTTTTCCCCATTAGTGGTTTTGTCATAAAACTTGTGACAGTATGAGCTTTAGCTAATTTTGGTAAGCTGCTAAGTTTAGAGGACTGTCTCAGCAGAGTTTTAGCGAGCTCCTTACAAGGGTTTGCACTCCACATTGACTGAGTTGGGGTTCCATCAGTTTTCCAGCTATTCATCAAGCAATAGGTGAGTTGCAAGTCATACATACAAAGTTATTTTGGTTTAGTCCTCGGTAAGGCCCGATGGACCATGATCATTGCATTAAAAATCCAAAACTGTCTCTTATTGATGGATAACGATAATAAATGTGCTACATTAGCACATTGGGTAGAGTCTCTGTCAAGTGGATGAGCGGAGAGCCAAAGAGGTGCGTTGCACTTATTTACATCCAACAAAACCCTGTAACCTTCAAACTGAGCCATGTTAATATAGCATAGTTAAAACCTGAAATTCGTTGCCATTCCACCAACTCACCCTGCCATTAACGTGTTGGATCAAACTGAGATCTATTTGGAGGACCACTCCAAACACAAAAATTTGGTTTCAACCTCTACAATGAGCGAATAAAACTATCTAAAAGCACGATCAATCTTGAAGCCACTTATGACCTATAAAAAGCCATTGAACACAACCACAAATACAAGCAAATAGGAGGTCCAACAAAATACAAAGGGAGAGATAAACATAAGAAAAAGAAAGGTGGGTTTCAGTGGATAACCTAACAACCATCCCCCACATAGCCATGTGGATATGTGCCAAAGTTTTACCACCGTCTTCTAGTTGCAGCATTACATTTAAAAAGGTTGGCATTTTTTGTGAAATTTAAATAAAAGTAGCTTCAATTCTATCCCAAGCGCATTGAGCATTGGGTGGGGATAGTAAGAAGGTTGTTACGACTCTTGTAAGTGGGAGGTTTGGGGTTCAAACCCCACCCCAACACAACATTTTGAAATTTTGAAATTTAGTGAAAAGCCAAAATTGGAGAAGCATTTAGTGCGGAAAAACCACAAACAACTTAGTTATAACTAAAAAGAACTTCTATAATTTAGTGAGAAAAACCCTAATTTAGGGAAAAAAAACAAAATTTCTCTCGATTAGGCCTATTTTTTATATTCTAAGCAATTTTCCAAAGGGGATAGCCTAACAAAAAAATGCATATTTTCAACTGGTTTTTTTGCAATTCTTGCATTTTTGGGTTGATTGGGCTCTGGAGGCCCCAGGCCCCGAAAAAACAAAACAAAAAATGTCTTATCAATTCAATTTTCTCCAAATTCTAAGAATTTCATTGCGTGCTTCCGTTTATTGTATAATTTGTAGGTTTTCACAGTCAACCGAAAACTTTGTAATACTCATAAATGCGTAGTCGAATATGTATTCAAAACCTAAATTTGAGTTTAAAAAAACACTAAGAGTCCGAGATCTTATTCGACTGTTCAATATTATATATGTGCCTCTAGGAAGCACTGACAGTTAAATCCAATTCATGACTACTACTGGAATTAATGTCTCGTATAGCTACAAACAATGTCTTTCGGAATCAAACCTTTAAATCACAGGGAGTAATAAGGAACAATTGCCACACACTAGAGCATTCCCATCAATATGTGTGAAAAGAGTGCACGAGAATAAAGCTGGACTGATAAATTATCTAAGTCTATAGAAATTAGACGCGCATATGAGGATATTTCGTGATTTGGGTGTCAATAATCACCCAGACCCTTTCAGTATTGTCTTGTACACCTGATTGAATTTGTTCACGTACGTTAACACCTCTTTCACATACCGCTGGGTATATAGAAAGGGGCAAAGCTTCGTCCACGTTAACCGCCGAAGTATATAGGAAGCGATGGGATATAGAAAGGTTCAGCTTTATATCAGCACTGAAGAGTATATAGAAAGAGACTTTATACCTAGTGTACACATAAATTAGGTCACACTCCTTTGGTACCATCGATGGAATAATCAACCCTTCATCACATTTCACCTAGCATGGCCCACATTCACCCCACTAAATAATTGATTTACAAAGTAAAATTAAGTCATTATCCTCACCAGAGTGATTAAGGTAAATATATTCATTTAAAAATACCCACAACTAAGTTCACGTAGAATACATTCACCAAGCCAACTCAAACTAAAGACTCTTCTTAGTAAGTTGCGAACTAACTAAAGACTTTCCCAAACATAAAAAATCAATGCCTACTTCCCTATAAACCACATGCATGCAGGATACAGAGCTCCCAGTATTAATCCACAGGTTAACGACACGAGATCTGAGGAAATCAAGAGGATCTCCCTAGTTAGTAAACCTAGGAAAATCCCACCCGCTGCCCAAACACAGGTTACCCCTAACCATCACAGGTTAAGCCACAACTGTCGTAGGTTACCTTTTTTTTTAACCCAAAACACCTTATTCTTATTGGTTGAAGGTTTGA